>CM043015.1:227965159-228201180 GCA_023690525.1 Holotrichia oblita | reverse complement strand
GTTCAACACTTTTTGACGTATCTATTAAAATAAAGTGGTGGGGGTAATTCAATGTTTTTTTTAATAAACAGCTGTAATTCCTAAATGACCGAACCGATACATCTACAAAACTAGAATTGCTCTAAAGACTGATGTTGTCGTCTTCTGCTCCTCATTATACACCTTATTTTCGTCCTGGCTTCTCCGATTCGTTACAGTTCGATATCGTTCCGGTATTGTAGTTAAGTCGACGATCTTGTAAAGTTTATTCGCCAGGTGTTGTGGTCAGCTTGGGAATTACTAAATTTGGCGCCCAACGTAGTGCTTAACAGAAAGAGAGGAGTCAGTTTTTCTGTGTGTTTTGTTCTCATGTTTTAAGGTTTGACGGAGGGCTGCAAGCTAGTCAGTAAAAGTTTATATTTCATGAAATTGGTCAGTTTTTGATTCACTGTATTAACAATGTCCTTTCATCGCCAATTTCTTGGCAGCATTGTCTCGATTTTGCTCTTCTCTTTTGGCTCTTCTGGTGACTTCCATGCCGCACTCTGACGTTTTGTTTTTGGTTCGTATCGAAAACACCACGTTTCATCATCACCAGTTACAATGTCTTTGCATTGCTGAACTCTCCAATATTTTCGGTCGTCTGTCACGAAGCGCGCATTGACCTCCTGTTTGGCCAAATCTTCAAAAATTCGATAGACTGTGCCTTTTGGTATTCCAGTTTACTCTTCGGTGAGACTTTCTCGAAACCAACGGAAACCCTGTGCACGGGACATGCATTCATTCCAGTACACATTTTGTTGTTGCTTGTGGTACATTTTCTTCATAATTTTGTCAAATGTTCAAATGACTAATGTAATGTCAAATCACACTGAAATATCCACCGAATTCCCTCAAATTTTGAGGTTAAGTAAATGTAGTTGAGTTGAAGTAGATGAACATTCACCTACAAGTTTGATGGAACCAGTCTCATCCCATCTGGGACAGACTCTGTATGTACAGGGTGACCCATTTTCGTATGGAGATCTTGAAACAAAAATTAAGTACGATTCTTTTTCTAAAAATGTTAAAATACTATATACAGGGAGTCCCAGCTGACGCGGTTTCTTTGATAATTTGTTTATTTTACAGTATAGAGAAAAAAGTTCAAGACGTATCAATTTGCGCAAACCAAAATTTTCTACCTTTTTAGTTCTGATCCTACAGCTCGTTAATGAAAGCGTTTTAATTGGAAAATTTTTGATAAAATATTTTCTCTAAAACAAAGGCACATAGGTCTAGGAAGGTCTTAATAAAAGTTACTTAAAATATCATGTAGAATCTAAAAAAATATATAATATATAGGGTGATCCATTTAACTTAACTTTTATTTGAAACTTTTTTCTCTATACTGTAAAATAAACAAATTATCAAAGAAACCGCGTCAGCTGGGACACCTGTAAAATGGGGTATAAAAAATGTTGATATATCTGCAATTGAAACTTTGTTTTCATATGAGGCCTATTCTAACACAATGCCTATCGCTTTCCTTGGTTCTTCATGTTCTATTTTTCTATTGCTGTTTTCTACTTCGTTCTCCTGATAACCATCCTTACTTTCTGAATTATTGTCTTGAGTATTCTGGTCTTCAACAATCCACCGATTTACTTTGCCAGTACTTAAATTGACATCTCTATTCAGCTCCGACAACATAGTGGCGATTTGCTGCACTCATTGTCGGAGGTATTAAATCTTCTGGTTCGTCCTCATCGACAGCTGGTGCCAAAAATTATTGGTTCTGTTCCCAAGTTAGCTGATGTTGCACCATCAAACAAACCAAATTTCGCCAAATTCGAACTATAGGTGTTTTTCGATTTTTTATAAAACCAGTCTAACCCTGTATCTTGTTTTTTCTTAGGTGCTATTGGAAAGTAATTTCAACGTCGAATTCAGCACGAAATAAATTAAAATGCGACATTTTACTTGAGAAAAACGAGTTTTAATGGGCTAAAGTTGTACTAAAAGACGATTAAATTTTGGACAGCCTGTATATAATGAACTAATTTGTAAGAACTCTAGCAGAAACGTCAAGATTTCTTCTATCCATAACCTCAATTTCGAAATTTTCGGCTCAAAAATGGATAATATTGTGCATCATGACGTATACTGTTAGATTTCTAGCGTTTCCGATTATACCGGAAGTCGCCACCCTCTATATTATTACACATTTAGATTTATTTATTTTCAACCTTTATAAATACCTTTACTTTTTGCAATTTAATTCGGGCGTTTTGTAGTTATTCCATTGTTATAGCAGATATTTATTCAAAAAACATCAGATAAGGTTTACTTTTGGCGTGCTGTTTGCTTATTGTGTACTTGGACAATGTCTACTCGTTGACAATAAATTATAATTATTATTAAAATGCCAAGAAATGCCTTATCTTGCAGCAGAGAGATTCTTTGCTTTAGCATCTATGTCATGGAAACAAAAGACAAGTATAAATTAAGAAGGTGATGTTCTGTCAAAATGGAAATACGAAGCTGTGTTGGATTGTTTCGTAATCCATAGCGCCTGTTAAAAAAGTTTTCAGCGAACTAACCGGGGGTTTAGTTTAAAACATCCAAACTTATCAAACGTGGCACGATTCAGAAATAATTCTACAAATTTTGCGCGAGTGGTTAGACCCATTAACGAGAATCAAAGAGAAAATTTGGGGACGTTGAGATGGTACAGAGGGGAGTGCGAAATTTAGCCAATTATATCGAAACTTTTTCATCAGCTTCTAAGCAAGACGAAGATGGACTTCTAGCTTGGTACAATCTGTCATTATTGATTGCTAAAACAGGCAAACCACATACTATTGGGGAAGATTTAATGCTACCATTATCTATTACCAAGTAATATAGCCGATATTATCCGAAAGATTCCTTTAAGCGATAGTTCTGTGCGAAGACAAATTGATGAGATGGCTGAAAACATCAGAAGAACAATCATCGTGCAATTATCTGCAGACTTGTCAATTTTTTTCAATTCATCTTGGATTTTGGCCAAAAGCAATAGTGTAACGATGCCCCAGCCTCCATATATTTGCCAAATATGGCTCCATCTGATTTTTTCCAAAAAATAAAGAGAACCTTAAAGTGGCGTCGCTGAAAGAGCTAGAGGATTCGCAAGGATTGGCGCAAGTGTATAATATAAGGAGTAATTTGTTCAACTTGATTTTTTGGCATCAAAATGGCTATATTTAAAGCATGCTATGATAAGCATGTCAACTTTTTTGTCATTGATACTTTTTTTGGTTTTCTTCCATCAAAGGCAGACAAGCGATTGCCCATATGGCTTTTATGCAACGAAGTTTTGGGCAGTGACTCTATGAAACCATCGAAGCTCGAAGATCATCTAGAAGATGTCATCCTCATAAAATAGGTTGAAGATTTGAAATATTTTCAAACATTGAAGGAAAAATATGAAAAGAGACCCACCGTGCACAGTATGTTTACTTCAACGTCTAAAAGTAACGATAATATCTCATTACTTATAGCGAAATCTGGAAAACCGCACACCATTGGAGAACAGTTAATTTTACCCGCTGTTGAAGAGGCTTTAAAAACTATTCTGCACATATCTCCATTTGGGATACTCAAAAGAATTCCTTTGAGTAACAATACTGTACAAAGACGTATTGATGGAATGAGCTCTGATATTGAAAGTTTAATTATCTGCAAACAACTCATTTTTCTATTTGAGCTACTATTCGCGAAATCTCGATTCCATTCACAAACGATATTTCGGTGGGAACAGATGGAGCTCCGGCCATGGCCTATCTTAAAAGAGTTATACCAGAGGTAATTGCAATTTGCTGTGTCATCCACCGACAACACCTACTTAGTAGCGAAAAATTTGAGTAATAGATTGCACCAATCGCTTCAATTTGTGATCAATGCATTTAACAAAATGAGAAGCAATGTATTTGTGTAATTGTGCGATGAAAATGATGAAGACTTGCATGTTTAACAAGATTTTAACAAGGAAAGTAAAGATCGAGATTTAAAAGCAAACCTGATCAACTTGAGAGCAGACATCGTGTATTTGACAGATTTGTTCAAAAAGTGACATTAACTTACAATTACAAGAGGACATCCTCGATTTAATAAAAACAAAGCTTTTCTTGGAAAATCGAAAATGAAATTACATTTGAAGATATTCTGACAATGGAAATACCACCACGGATCATAAATCCATTTGATGAAACGGAAATGCAGAATGTGATATTACAAGAGGAGCTACTCAAGCTTAGCACTAATGAGGTGAAATTTCAAAGAGGATGTCAAATATTTTGGCTGCAGGCAGAAATACCCAAAAGATATCCTGGACTGTGGGGAATTGCGAGAAAGCTTTTGATAGCGGTTCCCTCGTCATATCTTGTCGAAAAAAGTTTTAGTGTCGTTACAAACCTTTTAACAAAAAAAAAGGTGACATCCAGTCACAGCACAATCAACTAATTAAATAACCAATCAATTCTCACTTTTTTTTTCGAGAACTATTAATTCATGGTTGGAATGTAGCTGCAAGACGGAGAAATAAATATTTTTTCAAAAAAAATAAAATTGTTATTTTTGGAACACACCTCGTATATGTACCGGGTAGCCAACTAAGAACGTCGCTCGGCGATATCTCAGGAACGGTTTACAGTACAGCTTTGGGAAAAAAATATTACTGACTAAAGTGACCCCGAGAAAAATCTGGAAATTATTTAGAAAAGCGTAGGATGACCGCTAGAGGGCGTAACTAACCATCAAAAATTTTGATTATAATTTCGTGCAAAATTTACCAACTTTAGGTCTATCATAAATACGGTAAATAAGGTACGATGTGCAGAAAATAAGCTAGAATATAAGCAGTCAATTATTGATAATTTGCAAAAAAACTATTGAAAATTTGTCTTGATCCAACAGCCTAAAGACATCACGATGTGTGGATACTCAAACAGATTTTAATACGAGCGAAGAAAAGTTTACACAGACATCAGGGATCAATTTCGACGAGTATGAACAGTCATACTGCCAATAGTGATAGCGTAACAAAGCATACGCAGATGAATTGCACAATCGGTGGGGAACAAATCAAGACCGTTATGAACTTATTGGACTCAACAGACATGGTTATTAATTGCAATACGGTGTTGCAGGAAAAAAGGGAAAAAAGATTTTTATAAAAAGAGCGAGAAGGCAAGGTTACTATTACTTGGCGATAGCCATTTGCGGAGTAGTGCTGAAATAGCGTTACGTACTTTTGGAGATAATGTCGTTGTGGAATCTATTTTTAAACCCAATGCTACTTTTCAATCTGTTACCGAGGATATCTCTCAATTGACAAGAGATTTTAATTCCAATGATTACGTCGTGCTACTGGCAGGATCAAATGACTTAATTCAGCGGAGGTCGGTGCCTGTTAGTGTTCTGGGAGATGTTGTTTCCCGATTGAGTCATACAAATCTGGTGTTTCTTTCTGTGCCGTATTCCAATCATGATTGTCACTACAATCGCGTGGCATATGAATTTAACTGCCAAATATATAATATAGTTGGTGACTTTCAGTTGCACCAAAGTGTAATTTTTGTTGATACCAACGCACTAATTTCTTATCGAGATGTAACACGTGCGACTTTCTGGAAAGAAAAAAATTATTCGTCACATAGGCCACAATATAAGAGCTAAGATGTGGAATAGTTACGTTAGGCCTAATATGGATGGAGAAACTACCAACTTTTGTCCAGCAAAACTTAAGATAATGACGGTGGACGTGCATGGTTGTCATCAGGGACAATCTGAGGTATGGCGGGAAGACTCATCTCTGGTAGCACCATGGGACTATAACCAGATACCGGACTTCAGTTTGAGTGAACAATCTGTTAATGTTTTATGTGTTGACGGGGGTAGTTTTTAGCACTCGTTAGGGGGGGGGGGGGACGTAAACTGCTGCAAGGGTACTGTCGAAAACTTGAACCAAGTATGTAGACTTAAAATTATGCATCAAAATATTAGATGTTTAAATAATAAAATACGTAAACTAGAAGTTGTTCTTGCCACAGAAAAAGTGGACATCTGTTTAATAACCGAATATTGGCAGTCTACCGTGCAGCTTAAAGAATTGTCACTTTCATCTTTTGTGTTATTTGTGCTTTGTCTAGTATAATTGATGTTCTACAAAAAGAAACCAAGAAAATTGTGTTGACACAGCATTATTCAACATAATTAAGTTCATTTTCGCCTCCTTTGATTCTGGTATACCTTGTTTGGGTATGTTTATTGATTTGTCTAGGGCATTTGATACCGTAAATCATGACATCTTGCTAGAAAAGTTAAACGTGTACGGAGTGAACGGTGTAGCTGCGGCATGGTTTAAATCCTATCTTCTGAATAGGAAACAGATAGCTTCCATTAAAGATAGAAAATCAGGTTCGCCTAGTGTTCAGATGGGAGTGCCGCAGGGCTCAATTCTAGGGCCTCTTTTATTCCTAATTTTTATAAATGACCTTCCCAGACGCACAGACACTCTGTGCTCCAATATCGTCTTGTATGCTGATGACATTAATTTGGTTATTTCACATCCTGAGGTTGACTGCCTGTTGGAACTTTCTTCTGAAATATTGTCTAATACTAGTGACTGGATGTCCAAAAACAAATTAATATTAAATAGCGAGAAAACTAAATGTATTTTGTTTCAAAATTAGTCAGCTAAGCGTAATACGTTAAATGTGATTCAAAATTATACTAACCTGAAAATAGTAAATTCATGTAAAATTTTAGGAGTGATTATTGATGAAGAGCTGAACTGGACAAACCATGTTGATCATTTGTGTGCAGAGCTATCAAAATTATGTTACGCGTTATCACAATTAATGAAATCCTGTAGTGTCGATGTAGTAAAAACTTTTTATTACGGTAACTTTTACTCGCGCATGAGATATGGTATACTTTGGTGGGGGATGAGCTCTGCCTCTGATCGTGTACTTCTTCTGCAAAAGAGAGCAATAAGGATCATGCTTGGTCTAAACTATAGAGAGTCGTGTAAAAACCATTTCAAAACAAACAACTTGTTAACTGTGTTTTGTGAGGAAACACCGCATGTCCTGCTCGCATCGTGCGTCGCACTGTTACGGCACTCGGGGATGTGATCTCTTATTGGCACCGATACACAGGTCAAGTCGATTTCAAAGGGGCACACTATTCATGGGCAGTAAACTATTTAACTGTTCGCCAGATACTGTGACAAACATCACTAATGATATGCAGTTTACTAGATCTGTGAAGGATATTCTGTACAATCTTAACTGCTACAGTATAAATGATTTTATATTGCACTTCCAAACAAGTAGAGGGTGGTATAGTTATATTAATTTATAGTAAGTAATATTTAACACATCCTACATATGTACTATTTGACGTATTTCTAACATGTCAAACATGTGACGAAATAAAGGTATTATTATCATAAATATGAATGGAATCTACTAAAAATTTTGCATATTTTAGATCGGACAAGTTTTTTGTATTTTGTCAAATAAGGGGAGCAGAGGAGGGGAAACTTTGTATTGAAGGAACGCTTATAACTCCGGTTCTGTTGAAGCGAATTTTGCAAACTTAGTCTCGTTGGAAACAGCATTACTCCTCCAATCTAATGCTTACAAATTGGAACCGTTCTAATAAAAGTGACGTGCATGCTAGAGGGCGCTGTTTAAATTTTTTCGGAAATTTTGTATTTTCTCGAAAATATACATTTTTAACAACAAATTTAAAAAATAGGCTAAATTACCAGCAACTCAGCGAAAACCATCATTCATATTTATGATAGACCTTAAGTTGGTAAATTTTGCACGAAATAAGAATCAAAATTTTTGGAGATTAGTTTACGCCCTCTAGCGGTCACCCTGCGCTTTTCTAAATAATTTCCAGGTGTTTCTCGGGGTCACTTTGGTCGGTAATATTTTTTTCCCAAAGCTGTTCTGTAAACCGTTTCTGAGATATAGCCGAGCGACATTCTTAGTTGGCCACCCGGTACATATATAACATGAAAAAGAAACAAGCATCGCAGAAAAACCTGTAATAGCCAGACTATTCAAAATAGAAAACGACAAGAGAGAGAGAGAGACGGAGAGAAAAAAAACTTGCTTGCGCTATTAGTTATTACATTGTACTCTTTTTAAGATTGTAATTTACAACTTGTTTATTATCTTATTGCAAACTCCACACGACCTAGTATTTGTGCTCTATTTTTCCCCCTTGTAAATTTTAGTTCTAGACGGCTGAATAAATGTATACAATAGCTGGGCTTGCACTTATATGAGAGAGAGGAAGCAACCAGAATCAACGTTTAATAACAGATAATTGCTGAACAGCAAGAGAGTGAAGAAAAAAGAATAATATGATAATTGTATCAGGCCAGAAACCACAACGACTTTCTTGGAAAAAATAATAATATTTGCTTCGTATTGTAATTGTTCGGTTAAAGACATTACCAAATTCAACAGCACCAGTTTTCCAATGAAACTCGTTTCATTAATATGATTTTAATTTATTATCGTATCTGACTCGTATATCTAATGTGTTTGTAAACGAAGAAAACAAGACTTATGTTGTTTGGGTATCTGCAAATTATTGTGTGGAATAAAAATGACGCGTTCAGCCTTGACGTGGTGTTTTTAATACTAAGAAATATAATCTTGTAATTGAGTAATATTTGCATTTCTAATCATGTCATTTATATATAGTAATATACGTCTGAAGTTATCGAAATGATAATGATAAAAATAATAATTACTGAACAATAGTTTGCTTCCATTATTATTATTGATTTAAGATGGTAATCTCTAATTTGTCGATAAACACCATTAAAGATTTATCTCGAATTTCGTCTATAAAGTTTGATCGTGGCTTCCCTTACGGAATAGTGGTAGTTGATCTTAAGAATCGCGAGAGCGTAAACGACCTGAAATGGCATCGTATTATCAATCCGAAAAGGTAGATTTTTTTTATCCTATCGTTTGTGTTATTTATTTTTTTTTTAATAATGGGATATTTCGTTACAGACTCAAGATTACGATTTTCCAATGTGGATAGATACGAACGAAGCTAGCACGTTAGGTGCCGAAGAGGTCAGTTCCAGGTTACGGGTCGAAGTTAGGCAGGGTTTAAGTTGGCAGGAAGCTACGTACAGACGGCAGTTAATAGGGTAAGTTCTTCATATATTGATAACATTTTTATCGACTAAACTAAACGAGAAAAAAAAATTTTTTTTTTGTCGGGCATTCATTCACCCCTTTCCTTTTTCTGCTTTTCGAAAGTTTTTCTGGGTTCTTCTACAGCAGAGGTTCCCAAACTTTTTTGCGTCGTTGACCCCTTGCCATGTTTTTCGGTTTTGGGTAGACCCTCTATTTACCTGATATTGATTTTTTGTAAATTTTATACATTTATTAATTGAATTTAAATTAAAACTACTCACAATAAAATTTTGTATCTGTTATACAGGGTGTAACAGGACGAGCTTACGTTAGCCGTATCCCAGCAATTAAGCAAGTGCCATATTTGTAAATTTGCAGAGTTATTTTGGGCATGGGGGCAATCTTTTAGAAAATATTAGTACATATTTTCTATTTCCGGTTTCGCCGGAAGCACAATCAACTTCATTTTTTTAAATGGATTACCCAATTTTTTTTCAAACAATTGAATTCAGCAACAAATTTGGCGTATAGATCATTTATTTCGACTGGTGTAAACATTACCGTTTTACAGCTAACTTGATTTTTATGAAAATTTTATCAAATTGCATCGTAGTACTTAGTGACGTATTTCTTCGGTATGCAGAAGAGTTGATGAATGATTATTGGAAGTTAGACAGCTACTAAGATGGGCTATTGAAAATTATTTTCACTTTGTGCAAATACTATACAGGGTGTTAGTATTTACCGACCTAATATGTTAAATTTCAAACACTAATAACTTCGTAATTTTAAATGGAACACCCTGTATATTTTTACCGCAGACAGTGGAAAATTAAATTCTTCATCGAATGATATTACATTTCCCTATACCTAAAATGAATATTTTAGGAGCTATTCGCAAATTATGTGAATGTATTCAGAAACTTCGCGTGAACGCTAAAGGTGGCTATGAAAATTCGTCACAGTTTTAGCGTAATGTCTAATTTTCTAATGACAGTTCGATAGCATGTTAATAAAGAAATAAAAATCAAATATATTTTTCGAGTAAAGAAGAAATAGAATAGTAAAATTTATTTCGTAGCCAAGATATCATTAAAGAAAACTATGTTAAGAATGAATAAATAAGGTATTAAAAAGTAATAAATTAATTCAAATTTTCTCCAAAATTAGCCCCATTCAGTTCCAAACATTTATTAATTCGTTTTAGCATTTGACTACTAGTGACCTTTTGTATTTGCGCTTCTGTTAATCAGTTTAGTGCTCCTCGTATTCTTTCTTTTGTTTCCTCTGCAATTGTCACCGGAGTACTGTAAACTTTGTCCTTAACATAGCCCCAAAGGAAAAAATCCATAGGGGTCAAGTCTGGTGAACGTGGAGGAAGTATGGACCTGCGTTTGCAATAAACTTTCCGTCAAATAACCGCTCCAAGAATAAGTGTACATCTCTTGTTCTGTCAGCCGGTGCACCATCCATTTGATACCAAGCAGTATTTGATTCGATAATAGGCAGTGTATCAAGTTCTTCTTCCACAATATTGCACAATATATCTAAATACCTTTCCCCATTTAAATTTTCGTTATAAAAATGTAGACAAAGTATGCGATTATTTTTTATAGCGCAAAAAACATTAAATTGCCAACTTTTCCTGATATCCCCTTTCTCTCGTTACATGGGGATTTTCGGATGCCCAAAAAAAAAAAAAAAAAAAAAAATGACTGTTATGTCTATTAAAGAGGCCATTTTTGGTAAATTTAGCTTCGTCAGTCCAAATGATTTTCTTCGTCAAATTTTCGTCGTCCTGACAAGCTATGGTGAAGAATTCACAAAAGTTGACCCTATTTAAGAAATCCTCCATCCTGATGGTGTACCTGATGGTATGAAAATGGTCTCCATTTATGTCTTTTTAGTACTCTTTGAATGGACATTGTTGAAATTTCCAAAGTTGTCGCTGCTTCTCGAAGAGATGCAGTGGGGTTGGTATAGAAATATCCCATAACACCAATTTCAACTACTTCGTCATCAATTTTTTTTTTAATTAAATTTTGGCCTAAACTGTCCATGTTCTAAACAATTTTTAACTAACCGTGGCACTACATCTTTAGATGGAATTGGCTTGTCCGGATACCTTTGTCGAAATAAAGCACATGTTTGACTTAAAATTTTTCCGGACTCTCCATAAATCATCCATAAATTCAGGTAATCCTGATTTGTCAATCCTAAACGTGACATTTTCGTATACTAGATTAGGAACTGTGTGATATACTAGGAAGTTTATTAACACGCTATCAAACTGTCATTAGAAAATTAGACATTATGCTAAAACCGTGATGAATTTTCATAGCCACCTTTAGTGCTCACGCGAAGTTTCTGAATACATTCACATAATTTGCGAATAGCTCCTAAAATATTCATTTTAGGTATAGGGAAATGTAATATCATTCGATGAAGAATTTAATTTTCCACTGTCTGCGGTAAAAATATACAGGGTGTTCCATTTAAAATTACGAAGTTATTAGTGTTTGAAATTTAACATATTAGGTCGGTAAATACTAACACCCTGTATAGTATTTGCACACAAGTGAAAATAATTTTCAATAGCCCATCTTAGTAGCTGTCTAACTTCCAATAATCATTCATCAACTCTTCTGCATACCGAAGAAATACGTCACTAAGTACTACGATGCAATTTGATAAAATTTTCATAAAAATCAAGTTAGCTGTAAAACGGTAATGTTTACACCAGTCGAAATAAATGATCTATACGCCAAATTTGTTGCTGAATTCAATTGTTTGAAAAAAAATTGGGTAATCCATTTAAAAAAATGAAGTTGATTGTGCTTCCGGCGAAACCGGAAATAGAAAATATGTACTAATATTTTCTAAAAGTTTGCCCCCATGCCCAAAATAACTCTGCAAATTTACAAGTATGGAACTTGCTTAGCTGCTGAGAAACGGCTAACGTAAGCTCGTCCTGTTACACCCTGTATAGTTTCGAAGTCAGCCTTTTATCGTGATTATTTATTTCGTGAAAAAATTAGAACAACGAAATTTTGCACTTTGGTGAAATTATCTCCACCTCAACCCCCACTTTTTTGGAATTCGAAATTTCAAGGTCGTTCCAGAATTTTACAAATCCGAAATTTACGGGGGAAAACTGTTTTGTTCTTAATCAGTCGTCCCTCCGAATTATAGGAAGTTCGACTCCCTCCTCCCCTCCTCCACCACGTCATCTCAGCTCTTTTCGAAAGGTTTTCTATGTTGATCTACATAGATTTTTTTTATACTGTTCCAAAGTTTCAGCTTTTTAGAATGCGTATTTCGTGAAAAACAAAAAACAGCTCAAATTTCATAATGTAATTATGCTCCCCAACCCCCTACCTCTTTTTTTTAAGAAATTCGAAATTTTGAAAGTTTGAAGTTTTCTACTGTTTCAAGATATGGGTTTTCTATTATGCTTACTTCGTGAAATGAACGAGGAAAATAAAATTCTATCTGTATGAACTGCCCTCCTCTCTCCCCTCCCCTCACCCTCACCCTCACAATGATTTTTTGAAATTCGAAATTTTGAAAGTCGTTTTAAGTTATTCTAATTTTGTTCTGTAGTGTTTCAAAGTTTCAGTCTTCTACCATGCATACTTAGTGAGACAAATGAAAGAACAAAAACAAAATTTCACCTGTGTGAAATTGCCCTCTCGCCTTCCGTCCCCTCTTTTGTGAAATTTTAAATTTTGAAAATCCTAGGTTATCTAGCTTTGTTGTTGCTTCCATTCGCTTGTTTTTTGATTTTTCGAAATTTTGAAAAGGGCGTTGCAGGTTTTTCTTATCGGTTTGTTATACAGGGTGTTTCCTAATTTAATGTCAATATTTTGGGGGACAATTTTTTTCATATGAACGTATGACCTAAGCGTCTGTCAAAATAGGTAGCTGAAATTCCGTACGAACGCCACTGATGGAATTAAAAAAAAATGTGGTGCACTCAATAATGCCTCTTCATACATAGTACACGTAAACCACATTTCATTAAAATATCTAAAGTAGTATTACAGGAATTCATGAAAAACTATTTATTTTTGAAAACTTTACCACCCTGTATCTCAAAAGTTAAGACGTTTAGGTCATACGTTCATATGAAGTTTTCTTTTTAAAATGGACCGAAAAATCGTCCCCTAAAATATTGACATTCAATTAGGAAACACCCTGTATATTGTTTCAAAATATCGATTATTTATCATGCATACTTCGTGAAACAATTGAGAAAACAAAATTTATCCCTTCTCCCCTTCCCCTGCCCCCTCTTCGCAACTTTTTTTCCATATTTATCGTGTAAAATGTCACGTGTATGAAGTTAGCCTCCCAACCCCCTTCTTCGTCTTTTTTTTTTCTAAATCCAAAATTTTGGAAGTTGATTCTAGACTTCTTAAAGGATTTAATTACTGTCTTCGGATCGTTGAAGTTTGCGATTGCGAAAGCTCGATTTTCAAAGAAAAAGGGGGAGAAATTATTATTATTATTATTATTATTATTATTAATATTAATATAATGGATTTTCTGTGTAGAAGGTGTATGTGGTACAATTAAATTCAAGGATGATTAGTAACGAATGCACTTTACATCAATTAAAAAAAAACCGGTAAAATAACATTCTTTCGGAGATATGGGAAGAAAAGACTCGTTCCTTAATGTGCATAAATACACTAGATTTTTTTTTGTTGTGGTTAAAAAAGTATAAACATGTGAGATTATTTGCTTAGCTTATCGTGAACGTCACCAATAACATATACGTGTTGTTTATTTATTGTAAAAGATAAATAATCAATTGTCGGGGAAACAAGTACATCATCAATTCCCTGATTTCTCTTTTTTGTTGTATTTCTATCAATTAAATAATTATCTTGTCAAGTATTAGATACACTCGGCAATATGTACTTGAAACACGGTTACGTTTTTATTTAATTAAACGTTTCTAACTTATATTAATTAATTATACTCTATCAATAAGCTTCGAAACACGTGTCCCGAATTAATTAATTAACTAAACTTTACACTATCGAAGGCTTTCGTTAGATCACAGCAGCAACTGAATCATCCATGTCGTCACAATAGATTCATAATAACAGACAGTGTACTCTCCCTCTTCTTTTACGGCCAATCTCGTCTTTAGTTATTATTTTCAAGAAAATGATTTTCTAGAGCATTTCATTGTACGGGACCTGACATATCTGTGGTTAATTTACTGTCTATGGTTCCAAAATACTTTATTTTCCACAAACACGTGTTTCGGACTTCTTTGTCCTCATCAGTGTACGATACAGTAGCTTGAAATAACAAACCATTTCTGAATGGCTCGTTTTGTCGAGAAATTGTGCAACAGATATCAGCAAATGGAACTGTTGGGTAACGTCCAGCAACGACGAAGTCTTTAACCGCCCAAGACTACACCGCAGCACAAACAGCGATCCGTGTGTAACGTTATAGGCAGTCGGATCAAACAAGCAATCGTAAAAATCGCTCGACTAATTAGACGCATAGGCAACTCACAAATACGTGTTTCAGACTTCGTTATCCTCTTCAGTGTGTGATACAAAAGCTTCAAAGTGACGTACATTTCCCAATGGTTCGTTTTGTCTAGAAATTGCAAATCTATTACACAGCAAATGGTTTGACCGGTGAGCTGTTTTGTTTCTTTAAGACTGAACTTGTTAACTTGTATAATTCAGACTTTGTTAAGTGTCCATCATCTGGATCTAAGTATGCCAGGCGGTTAATTAAACGGATCAAATAAACAATCGTAAAAAATCATTCGACCGCTAACGTGATGCATACGTAAAGCACAAACACGTGTTTCGGATTTCTTTGTCCTCATCAGTGCACGATACAGTAGCTTGAAATAACAAACATTATTGGATGGCTCGTTTTGTCTAGAAATTGCGCAACAGATATCAGCAGATAGAACTGTATGACATCTGTTGGGCAACGTCCAGCAAGGACGAAGTCTTTAACCGCCCAAGACGACACCGCAGCACAAACAGAGATCCGTGTGTAACGTTATAGGTAGTCGGATCAAACAAGCAATCGTAAAAATCGCTCGATTGATTAAACGCATAGGCAACTCACAAATACGTGTTTCAGACTTCGTTATCCTCTTCAGTGTGTGATACAAAAGCTTCAAAGTGACGTACATTTCCCAATGGTTCGTTTTGTCTAGAAATTGATCGACAGATGGAACAACTTCAAATCTATTACACAGCAAATGGTTTGACCGGTGACCTGTTTTGTTTCTTTAAGACTGAACTTGTTAACTTGTATAATTCAGACGTTGTTATGTGTCCATCATCTGGATCTAAGATGCCAGGCGGTTAATTAAACGGATCAAATAAATAATCGTAAAAAATCATTCGACCACTAACGTGGTGCATAGGTAGAGCACAAACACGTGTTTCGGACTTCTTTGTCCTCATCAGTGTACGATTCTGGAGCTTGAAATAATAAACATTTCTGAATGGTTCGTTTTGTCTGGAAATTACGCAACAGATACCAGAAAATGGAACTATGTATATGACATCTGTTGGGCAATGTTTAGCTACAGCGAAGTCTAACCCGCCAACATTGCATCAGAGCAAAAATAGAGATAAGCGTGTATCGTGATCGTCATCTACCAGAACTCCGATAAACAGATCAAACAATCGTAAAATAACAAACAAATATGTGTTTCGGACTTCTTTATCCTCATCAGTGTGTGATACAAAAACTTGAAATGAGGTACATTTCTTACATGTCTAGAAATTGATCAACATAGGAAGCGCAAATAAATCTATTACGTAGCAAAAGTTTCGCAAGTTGTCTGTTTTCTGCATTGCGAGTGGTTTCCTCGGTAATCGTCCTCTCAAGGTCGTCACGATCGTCACGGAATCGGCCAAATCAACGGAGAACCTGCGCATGGGGCATGCTTTCGTTTAAAAATTGTAAAAACAAATCAGAAAATTTGTGTGCGCGTGTGATCGATTAATAAAAGCATCGTTTGATTACATTATTACATCATTACATAATTGAGATGTATTCATTAATTTTCCACGGTATTTATTACGATCGATTGTTCCTCTAGCGTGACATTAATCGAAAAATTATTAAACTTGGTGTGCGCAGAACAGGTCTACTTTTAATTAACCAAAACTTATATCTACCTGGACAGAGGGTATCTATTATCCATTTTATTAACCTTGGGCTCTCTGTACGACCATATTAATTTCAAACTTACGTAATACATAATTGATACGGATATTTCCGTGCATTATTATTTTATATAAGGCTAAAGTGTGCATTACAGATGGCATTGAAACAAATTATCGATTCTAAACAAAAAAATAATTCGATTTAGACTATCCACTTATTTTAATCTTGCTCTATAGCAAGAAATATTGCGGCAACTTTCGAATTTAATCTTGTACTATAGTCGATTGTGTCCGTAACCATAAAAGAGAGTCGTTCGGGAAGTGAGCCAGCAGACATGTATATGTATGTAATTGTATTATTTACAATCAACGGTAAACAATACGACGATATCTAAAGGACAACACCTGTCGACCGCACAGCTGTATAATCGGAAGATATAATTGATGGCTTGGATGCCTGAATATGTGTCAAGTTCAAATTATTAGAATACATGTTCGGAAATGTCGAGGTAACATCGGTCGGTATAAAATTGCATTTCGGCGAGTAATGCGATGATTAATGTAACTGCCTTCCTCTGTGTGGTGTAGAAACGTACGAAACGCTAAAAAATGTGTACGGGGATGAATGCATGTCTCGTGCACGGGTTTTCCTCAATTCATGATAGATTACAAAACTCGTAGCTTTGAAGGAAAAAGTGGCGACGAGTTCTCTGTTGATCAATTTCTAGACAAAACGCACCGCCGGGAAATCTACGTCACTTCAAGCTCTTGTATCACACACTGATGAGGATAACGAAGTCTGAAACATGTAGAGTTGAGCGATTTTTACGATTGCTTGTTTGATCCGTTTATCGGGGTTCTGGTAGATGACGATAACGCTACACACATACCTCTATTTTTCCTCTGATGCAATGTTGGCGGGTTAGACTTCGCTATTGCTGGACATTGCCTAGTATATATGTCATATAGTTCCATCTTCTGGTATCTGTTGCATAATTTCTAGACAAAACGAACCATTCACAAATGTTATTTCAAGCTCCCGTATCATACACTGATGAGGAGAAAAAAGTCCGAAACACGTGTTTTTTTTCCTCTTGTCAACTCCATCCGGGGACACACTGTATAATAGATTTATAGGTGTTTCATCTATTGATCCATTTCTAGGCAAAACGTATGTATCACACACTGATGAGAGCAACGAAGTCTGAAACACGTATTTGTGTCTTATCAGTCGGAGCGATTTTTACGATTGCTTGTTTGATCCGTTTACCGGGCGTCTTGATTGGTGATAACTGTTGATCAATTTCTAGACAAAACAAACTATTCAGAAATGTTTATTTCAAGCGCCCGCATCATACACTGATGAGGACAAAGAAGTCCGAAACACGTATTTGTGCTTTACCTATGCACCACCTTAGCGGTCGAATGATTTTTTATGATTGTTTATTTGATCCGTTGTGCACGACAATGTACCATCACGCAAAGCCATCATTGTTATCGATCATCCACCGTATTGACCTGATTTGGCTCCGTGCAATTTCTGGCTATTTCCTAAACTGAAATTGGCGATGAAATAAAATCGTTTCGGTCATCCCAAAGACTTCGAACTCCATACTGAAAGCCATTTTATTGACTATTTTGAATAAACAAGAATAGAAAATCAATATGCTTCGAAGCATGTGGCCCGAATTAATTAACTAAACTGTAGGTACACTATCGAAGACTTTCGTTACATCACAACAAAACTGAATCGTTCATGTCATAAAAACAGAATTATAGTACCTCTTCCTTTTTTTATATAGCCAATCACGTCGTCGGTTATTTCTTTCATGAAAATGGATTTCATGACGCTCCACTTTAATTTTCCATATTGTCCGAAATTTAGTTTCACACATTGAACGCAACAGTGTATAAAGACATGTTTGAAAGTTTATTCCTAACGCAAAAACTAGTGTTTCGGACTTGTTTGTCCTCATCAGTGTACGTTACAGTAGCTTGAAATAAACCATTTCTGGATTTCTGGTCCAATTCTGGTTTTGTTTATAAATTGCGCAACAGATATCAGTAGATTGAACTGTATGCAATCTGTTGGACAACGTCCAGCAGGTGTGTAGCGTTGGCGTCATCTACCAGAACTTCGATAAATGGATCAAATAATCAATCGTAAAAAATCATTCGATCGATAAGGTGGTGCGTAGGTAAAGCACAAACACGTGTTTCGGACTTCTTTGTCCTCGTCAGTGTACGATACAATAGCTTGAAGTAACAAACCATTTCCGGATGGCTCACTTTGTCTAGAAATTGCGCAACAGATAGCGGAAGATGGAGCTACATGATATCTGTTGGGCAACATCCAGCAACAGCGAAGTCTAACCCGCCAACACTCCATCCGGTTGTAGCGTTATCATCAACTCAATTAAGAAGCCCGGTAAACGGATCAGACAAACAATCGTAAGAAATCATTCGACCGCTAAGGTGATCGCACAAATATGTGTTTCGGACTTCTTTATCCTCATCAGTGTGTGATACAAGAGCTTGAAATGAGGTACATTTCCCGATGGTGTCTTTTATCTAGAACTTGATCAACAGAGGAAGCACCGATAAACCTATTACGTAGTAAAAATGTGGCATGTGGTCTGTTTTGTTTCTTTAAGGCCGACCTTGTTGCTCGTGGCCATTTTTTCCTTCAAAGCAATGATTTTTGTCATCTGTGGTGAATTATGAATGTAATTTAGACCCTATATGTGTCCATCATCTATATCTGTAGAGTTTCTGGTCGTTTGATGAGTTTTCGTGTTACGTTGGCAAAACGCCACCTCGTGGCCCAGTCTGAAATCTCGACGAGCGAGTGTTGAGATCTCTTTGACGAAGATATTGTTTTCATCGGAGAAGGGGAAGTCCGCCCGTAAAAAATGTTAGAAAGCTCAATCTTAACGTACAGATTCCTGTTTCGGACTTCTTTATCCTCATCAGTGTCTGATGCGAGCTATTAAGAAATGTTTGTCAGTTCAAGCTCTGGTATCGAGTTCATAAAAATTAAATTTTGTTTGCTGATTTGACATTGTGAAATGAAGCAAAACTTTTTAACTCTGAATATACAGGGTGTTCCAGTTAATAAACCATAAAATTGTCATGTGTGTGTATCTAGTTACATTTTTAATTTTGTTTCAGATACAACGAATTCTCAGTAAAAGACGAGGACCCACCATGGAAAAAGTACCTGGAGCAGTTCAAGAACCCGCTGATATTATTACTCCTGGCCTCCGCCCTGGTATCCATCTTCATGAAGCAGTTCGACGACGCGATCAGCATCACGGTCGCCATCGTCATCGTCGTGACGGTGGCGTTCGTCCAAGAGTACCGTTCGGAAAAATCGCTGCAGGAACTTACGAAATTAGTACCGCCCTCGTGCCATTGCCTGCGCGAGAGTACCCCAGACACATTCCTCGCCAGAGAGTTGGTACCGGGCGACGTCGTCCTCTTGAATATCGGCGATAGGGTGCCCGCAGATCTCAGACTGTTCGAATCCGTAGATCTGGCGATCGACGAGAGTAGTTTTACGGGGGAGACGGAACCCGCGCAGAAAAGTACGAGTCCCATATTGAGGCCGAACGGGTCGCAATCTTCGAAGACGAATATCGCTTTTTTGGGTACTCTGGTGCGATGCGGTAGCGGGAAGGTGAGTTTATTGGTTTTTTTGACACCCTGTATATCTATGTTATGAGTTTTTAATCGCAGTCTGAATTAAAAATGTTCATATGGAAGTAATTATAAAGTCCTCTGACCTAATGTGACCCCCATTCTCTCTCTATAAAAAAAGGCGTTTTAAAATAAACGTAACAGAAAAAAAACGAATCTTACAAGCCTCGACATTGTAGTATAAACAATAGACAACATCTGATTCTGTTTATACGTTCTCCGGCATGTGCTGCGGCTCAGTTCACATCAAGCGGGTGGCGTAAACAATACGAAGTTTTAGTTAAACTGTTATTGCTGCTTCGACAGGAATATCTTCCTGTAATCCCGATATCGACGCGCAAAAACATGTTCCAAATCCGAATTAATAACGAAGTGATTCCTATTTTAATGGCGATCTCGTTTATTTACTTATCATTATTATTATTTCAGGGCATCGTCGTTAGTACTGGAGTCAATAGCGAATTCGGGTCGGTGTTTCGGATGATGCTCGAAGAGGAGGCCCCGAAAACGCCGCTGCAGAAATCCATGGATAGTCTCGGAGCGCAATTATCCATATACTCGTTCGCCATTATCGGTTTGATCATGCTCGTCGGCTGGTTGCAGGGGAAACAGACGTTGGAGATGTTCACCATCGGCGTTAGCTTAGCGGTTGCAGCTATTCCGGAAGGTAAGGATTCGTTTTCTCGTTTAAAATCTAGTCGGGAAATTTAACGGTCCTAAACTGGACACCTGCGGTATTCCATAAAACATGTATCTGAACATGATTATATCTAGCTTGAAGTTTACGTGGACTGCATCGGAAATAATAAGAATCAAACGTACGAGTCGGGATTTTCCTGAGATATTAGTATAAGGTGTAGTAAAAAGAAATCCATTATTTTTCCATGAGATGGGTTTTAGTTACCTGTATCTCGCTTTGTATAAGTCGGATTTGATTCCACTAGATGGCGTTAGAAAGATGAGATTTTGTACTAAAAAAAACAGTTTTTTTAACAGTTTTGTGATTAGTTGACTCAGTTTTGTTTGAGGGCGCGTCAAAGATTGACAGTAGTAAAGAGAAAATACAGCGGCTGAAAATGTGAATCGTGTTTATGGTCCTGATTCCTGACGATTCCGTAGTTTCGGTAATTTCGATCTCAAAGACGTACCACACTCTGGAAGACCAATTGTCGAAAATATCGATAAAATCATGGACATTGTCGAGTCCGACCGTCATGTCTGATTTGATTGTTCAAGAGCTAAAGATTGCGCAAAAAAAAAACCGTTTGGAACCATTCGATTAAGGCTGGGTACGAAAAGAAGCTCGATGTATGGGTGCCACAGGTGTTAAAGCAAAAGAACCTCATGGACAGAATTTCCATCTGCGCGAATCGCTGCTGAAGCGCAACAAAATCGACCTATTTCTGAAGCGGTTGGTGACTGGTGATGAAAAGTGGATCACCTACGACAATGTCAAGCGAAAACGCTGCTGTGTGTTTGATGGGATTGCCAGGGAATTATCTACTATGAGCTGCTCCCCTACGGCAAAACTTTGAATTCGGAATTGTATTGTCAACAATTGGACCGTCTGAAGGAAACAATCGCCCAGGTTTGGCCAATAGGAGAGGAATTGTGTTCCAGCAGGGCAATGCCAGGCCACAGACATCGATCGTGACTCGCCAGAAGCTCCGGGAGCTTGGTTGGGAGGTTCTTATGCATCCACCTTATAGTCCAGACCTGGCACCAAGTGATTACCATCTGTTCCTGTCCATGGCGAACAATTTTGCTGGTGAAAAATTCGCTTCAAGAGAGGTTTGTTGAAATCGGCTGTCTCAATTTTTTGTCAATAAGGACGAGGGCTTCTATGAAAGAGGCATCATGAAATTACCTTCAAAATGGAGAGTTATTGAACAAAACGACGCATATTTGATCTAAATCGGATCATTCTATCTATAGTAATTAAAACCTTCAATTTCATGCAGAAATAATGGATTTCTTTTTCTTTCAATAATGGTGAAAATGACCTAGTGCCATCTAGCGGTTCAGAATAGCAAACTGTATTTCTGATTTCTTAAATTTGAAACAACAGCCCAACTTACCAAACAAATCATTTATATAAATACTAAACAATAGTGGACCCAAATTAGACCCTTGAGTAATACCAGATGTTAAAAACGATTTGAAGCTATTTTAGTCCTGCACGGTTAATTAAATATGCTCTGTAATAAAGGTGAAAGTATCAAGGACTGCGGGCTCGTATGATGCAGATAAAAAATCACCACAACATGTTTAATTAATTAACTCGGGGCACGTGTTTCGAAAGCTCATGGGCCCTCATCATTCGGTATTCGAGTTGGCGATGAGGGGCCGTGAGCTCTCAGAACGCGTGTCCCGAATTGATTAATTAAACGTTGTGGTGTTGGTGTTACCGATTTTTTTAACTGTATATGAACACAAGTTAAGTAACTGGAAACGAACTAGAACATGCAGAAACGTGGGAAAAATATTTTTAAAGAATTTTTCTTCTTAGTTCTTATCGGCTTCTGGATTCACCATTTCAACCAGCTACATGAGTGGGTGGGAGGGCAAGGTGGGGCAAGAAAAGCTTTGATAGTGTTCACTGCGTCCTCAAATGCCGCCTCGTTGGTTTTTTTTTGTTTATATCTATTTTGTTCTTCCTTTCCATCACATCACATCCCCTTCCTGCCTCCCTCCTCTCCTCGCCCCTCCCCCAGTTGAAGGTCGTAATTTGAACAATGACTGCAGAACTTCTGTACAGTGCGCAGCCGCTGTTCAGACCGCTGTGTCAGATCCACTACGCCTTCAACTTGATCTCAACTGATGCCTCGTCAATTTTGCATTCTTGCTTGCTTGGATAACAAAACTGTTTAGGATGAGTTTGGAATAATGGGCGGCAGCCAAAAAGTAAAAAAAAACAGACTTTTAATCTTTTTTAATGTTTGAGCTTTCGTAATCAATTTATTACGTCATCAGAGACAAACTACAAAAATAATAATAAAATGACAACAGGGTAAAACATTGAAATTTAGAGAGTAGTCCACCAATTGGTCACCAACTCAGGTGTTAGCGCAATATAGGTACGGAGGCAGTCAAAAATTTTTATACAGAGTTGCATACCGGGAAGGCAAAAGAAAAGAAAGCCAAGCATAGGAAAGACAAACAAACGAGGCAAATAAATTAAGAATATTTATGAATAAATATTGATAAATAAATAATATATAATATTATTATTATATAATAAATAAATTAACAATTGGTGTTTTGGAGTTAGAGCTTGGTTTTGAGAAAATAATCAAGATTTGTTAATGGCTACCATGATTTGGGCTTTCTCTGCTGGCACGATCACTTTTCGAGGCAGATTTAAGAAATTCTTTAGCCCTTACGTATTGTGAATGTAGGTGAAGATCCATCATGTTTTTTTTTTACTTTTTGGTTGCCGCCCATTATTCCAAACTCATCCCCTCTATTATACAGCCATTAATTTCTACTCAAAACTGTTTAGCTTTTCTATTTCATCATAAGGAGACGGGATAATGCTGTACTTCTGAAAGCTCAACTTCGTCGCAGCGATTAAAGCTAACGGTTCATCAACAGCAACTTCTTTCAAGGTTTCAGCATTCGGCTAATGTTTGTCATTTTTGCCCCATTATCTCCACTTTACAATTCTCCAATTTTCGTTACTGTTCCCAGTGCTTCTTACTCTTCTGAAAGTACGCCCGTTTCCCTTTTCCTTGATTCTGATCGTGGACATTCCCAGAGCAAGACTTATTTTCTTCTTTAAATCGTGATTCAATTTTAGATCGAATTACAAATTGTAACGGTCCTAAGCCACACACCTGCGGCACGCCACTTATAAAAACATTATATCAACGATATAATTTTTGTTTATTTCGCGTTTGCAGGATTACCGATCGTCGTGACCGTCACCTTGGCGTTAGGCGTAATGCGCATGGCTAAACGGAACGCTATCGTCAAGAAATTACCGACAGTCGAGACTTTGGGCTGCGTCAACGTCATCTGTTCCGATAAGACGGGAACGATCACCAGGAACGAAATGACGGTCACCGTGCTGGTCACCTCCGACAAATATTTAGCCGAAGTCACGGGCGCCGGCTACAACGATCACGGACAGGTGTTGCTCCATAAATGCGACATGCCCGATCGAGCCAGGGATAGCGTTTATCAGGTGTTAGAGGTACGTAAGTCTCGTTTCGTATTACGAATAATCTGTTTAATATAATATTTTAATCGTGTTAGGTTGGAGCTGTTTGTAACAACGCCCTCATCAACAACGAGACCCTGTTAGGCCAGCCGACGGAGGGCGCTTTATTAGCGGCCGCCATGAAGAACGGCATGTATAACTTGAACGACCGTTACATCCGCTTGCAGGAATATCCTTTCTCGTCCGAGCAAAAGATAATGGCCGTTAAGTGTATACCGAAGTACGATAATGATAAGCAGGAGGTGTTTTTCGTCAAAGGTGCGATGGAGAAGATATTACCTAAATGCACCAAATTTGCCATGAACGGGACTCACCAGCAGCTGAACAATAAGAAGGAGCAGGAATTTATGGCGGAAGCTCACGAGATCGGCAGAAAGGGTTTGAGAGTGTTGGCTTTAGCTAAAGGTTCCAGTCTACAGGAGCTGGTTTATTTGGGAATGGTCGGGATATGCGATCCGCCACGGCAGTACGTTAGGGAGTCTATCACTACTTTGTTGCAGTCTGGAGTGCAAGTGAAGATGGTTACTGGTGATGCTATGGATACTGCAGTAGCTATAGGTACATCTTTCTCTCTCTTTTTTAGCCTATTGAATATGAAGTGGAATCTTTTATATTTTGCAGCTCAGATGATCGGTTTGGACACGTTACATTCTCAAGTCTTATCCGGGGAGCAGCTCGATAATTTCACGGAAACGGAATTGGACGCCGCTACACCTCTAGCGACGGTCTTCTACAGGGTGACACCAAAGAATAAGTTAGCTATAGTTAAGTCGTTGCAGCGGACAGGCCACATCGTCGGTATGACCGGGGATGGCGTGAATGATGGTGTGGCCTTGAAGAAGGCGGACATCGGCATCGCGATGGGGAAGAACGGAACTGACGTCTGCAAAGAAGCTGCCGATATGATCTTAGTAGACGATGATTTCCATACAATAATGTAAGTCTATTATTATCTGAATAATAGAAAAATATTGATCTGATTTGAAATTTTTAGCTCGGCTATTGAAGAAGGGAAAAGCATATTTTATAACATAAGGAATTTCGTTCGGTTCCAACTGTCCACATCGATAGCCGCTTTGTCCTTGATAGCTTTGGCGACACTAATCGGGATACCGAATCCCCTGAACGCCATGCAGATCTTATGGATAAATATCATCATGGACGGTCCGCCTGCGCAAAGTTTAGGCGTGGAACCGGTCGAGAAGGACGTGATACGGCAGAAGCCGAGGAATACTAAAGAACCGATGATAACCAGGTCCCTGATACTTAACGTGTTGATATCGGCTGTCGTGATTATCTCCGGAACGCTATGGGTGTTTAAAAAAGAAGTGAGTGCGCTTTGTTTTAATGGAATTAAATTAATCGTTTAATTTGATCTGATTTCAGTTGAGTTCGGAGGGTATCACGGCCAGGGATACGACCATGACGTTCACCTGTTTCGTCTTCTTCGACATGTGGAACGCTCTATCTTGCCGGTCGCAGACCAAGAGCGTCTTCTCTATAGGATTGCTCTCGAATAAAATGTTCCTAATCGCCGTGACGTTGTCGGTCGTCGGACAACTTTTGGTCGTGTATTTCCCGCCGTTGCAGAGTATATTTCAGACTGAGGCACTAACACTTTGGGGTACGTATGTAATTTATATCGCGACTACCACCGCCCAGTGTGTGGAATAGGAGAAGTAAGTTTAAATCGAAGACTTACATTGCACAATCATTCGCAAAATAACAAATAACAATAAAGGTCCCAACACATTTCCTTGGGGTACACCCAATTCATGTGCATCCTCTGTTAGATCAACTTGTTTACAATTAAGAAGAAACGACCAAACTGACACAGGATGGAGTCCTTAACAGGCAAGAGAGGCAAGGTAGGACATCTGATGAGATGTTATATAATGAAGCTGACGATTTTAAAGATTAGTTGCAAGTATTCGTTGATCACGTGACGTCTTGGGGTGGTAGGACTTCAAATGCAATGCAGCTCGTCCGTTATTTAGAAATACTGAAATTTCGAAGCAATATTTTTATTTAGCGTCCATGTCAGGAATCGAACCATGGAACTTCACTTTCCGGGCGAAACGGCAAAAGGGGGCCAAGAAATATTTCGTTAAAATTGGTGCCTACACGTGGCGTTTCCATCTTCATATCGCTCGCGTTTGTGATGGATTAATAGGTTTCAAACTGTGTCTCTGTTAGCGCAGTGATCCTGCCGCTTCGCCCGGAAAGTGAAGTTTCATGGTTCGATTCCTGACGTAGATGCTATATTTTTATTGCCGAAAATATGCTATATTTCGTCATTTGCGTAAACAGTGAACTTGTGGTATACAGGGTCTACCACGGGACCTGTTCATTAGTAGAATTTGAAATTTATAGGTTATGGGTAACCCATCTTCAAACTTCTTTTGGTCTAAAATATTTTAGATGTCGTACAACTTCTGGAAGAACTGGAAGAAATTTTTGGATTCCCCAATTGATTTTTTTTTAATTATTGCCCTATTTTCGTTCTTATTTTCAAAATAGTAAGCAGAATCGTAACGGTTCACAAAATACAGGTTCAATAACAAGTCCCTGTGTGTGGAAAGGCGAAAGAAAAGGAATGCTATTTAAAAAAACGCAGTTTTCGAATTTTTTAAATAATAAAATTCAACACCATTTTCTGAACACCCTGTATAAATTAGTTTCTACGTATGTACAGATTTGGAAAGCTTAGATGGTGAAATCCCCCGCCCTCCCTCCCAAGATGGAAAGGATCTAAAATGTCCCAACAATACAAGGTGTCAATCTAAGCAAAATTCGGATAAACTTCTCCAAAAAAACGATCAAAAGTAGAATTTCATAAATGTCCAAGCAGAGTGAACAACTAAATAAAAAATCGCCCTAAATCAAGTCAACACTCACTAAACAAAGTCGAAAAATCAAATTACCACCTGCTGAAAAAAACTGATTTTACTATTTTACATTGACAGGTATATTTTGACAGCTACAATTGTCAAATAAATTCCTGTCTTTATAATTTAGCAATTGTTCAAAAATGCGTTGTCGCTTCCGATTGTTGTATCCTAAAAACTTGCCGTTTTTATAGTTTGACAGTTGTCAGAAATATTTTAATTGCTCCGCCCACTAGAACAGTAGTATTTCACAATTTGACAGCTATCCAAAAAGATTTATTTTTACGTTGCTGCTGTCAGAAATATTTTACTACATTCGAAATTGTAAAAAAAAGTAACTAATTTTGTTGTTTTCCACCTGTCAAGATATATGTTGACAGTTACAATTGACAAAATTTAGAACAATAAAAGTAAGTTTACGAAGGTGGTTTTTACAATCTGACAGCTGTCACAAATTTTTCGCTTATTACGATATTCAAAATACGTCTAAAAAAAACTGATTTAACGATTTTCCAGCTGTCAAGGTGTATTTTGACAGCTACAATTGTCAAATCAGGAATAAAATGGGATTTATTTTGTGGAAACTACGACTTCTACAGTTTGACAGTCGCCTACTACGCGACAGCTGTCTGACATGTCTCGATTATTATGTTATTCAAACTAGTAAAAAAAAACTGACGTAACAATTTGCCAGCTGTCAAGATGTATTTTGACAGCTAAAATTGTCAAATTCACAACTAGTTTGACAGCTGTTAAATATATTTATTTGCCCTCGCATGCGAAAAATTGACGTTTTTAACAATTATGACAGTTGTCAGAAACGATGGTTAAAACTGTAAACAACGCCCGTTAAACCTTAAAAAAAATTGCTAGAAAATAAGTTCTTTTTCGACGTAACAAAACGGTGAAAAATGATTTTAAAATTTGACAGCTGTCAGAAATATTTTGACTCGCAAGTTAATAAATAAATAAATAAAAGATATTTTCGGCAACTCATCACTGAACTTTGCTCATATCGCGAAATGAGTAGTATTTATTTCGGCAAATGAGCGAATTCGGCAATAATGACGTCAAAATAACGTCATCTACTTTTTTTCTGCGATGCAATAACGGTGCACTAACTCGGTTCTACTGGTTTTGGATTTTTTCTTCAAGTTCGTGCTCCACTTGTAAAATTCATACCGTTTAACGTAAGAGTGACGTCATATGTGCGTCATAATTTTCATTGTTTTGTTGATACTTAATATACTCTTGAAGCACTGGTAAGATATCCATGTCAATGGAAAAAATATTTATTCATGGCTCAAGTATCATCGCAAATGCCCTTATTCCAATGAGGTGGCCAACTTTCCAACACAACTTACCCTAAGTCGTACAAGTTTCGACCCCTCCTGACCTTGAAGATGACTTAGGGTCATATTTATAGTTCGTACTTGAGGTTGTGCCGATGCTTGCTGGCTTCGAGGTTTTCTTCGAGAACCGTCGAAGATTGGAAATCTCTAGAATATTCTCGAACAAGAACATTCTGGATACACTACCTGAGTAGTATTAGTGTGCAATATAAATAATTTTCCTGTTAATGTCAATCAATTTAAATCAGCGAGCTTAAAAGTCGTGATTCATATTATTTTTATTTCAGATATGTTCATGTTGACCGTCTTAACATCGTCCGTATGGGTGATATCGGAGATCAAGAAGCTCCTGGATAGACTGGTAGAACAGAGGGGTAAAGGCAAACGCTCCCCGTTGGAGTACGTATGACACAAGAGGGGGCAGGGGCTAAAAGCCGCCGCGATTAGCTGCTCTCAGAACCTCGCCCCTAAACACATAAAAAAAAATCTCTACGGCCCCCTTAGAATGTGCAAATTATATGGTACCACCCCCCTACATAGAAACAATATCCCGTGTAAACGAATATAATTTTTATCCCCGTAAAGTAATTTTGCACTTGAATACACACACACAATCGATATCGATACTCGTTTGTCTTTTATTTTATTAGAACTGTAGGGGTGAGAATACAAATTAATAATTTTTTTTGTGATATTCTTTTTTTTTGAATAGATATTTATGATATTGCGTAATACTTTTATCTATGTATGGAGGAGAGGCGGAAAAAAGGGAAGATAAAGTGCAATGGTCCTAAGCTAGATATGTGCGGCATTCCATATATTTTTTTTATATATACGATTTATCGTTTTTAAGGAGGTAGTTTAGTTATTTTGATGTCTTTAAAATATATCTAAACGAGTAAGTAAGGAATAATTTGACGGGAAATCATTGCCAACTTAGATATTGAGAAAATTGAAAGGGATCTCCGTTTCGCCGTGGTCTTTTAGCCCTGTAATAGAAAATTTTGCACATTTTAAGTTTTTTCTCAATTCCGAAAGATTTACACGATGTAAGCAGCAGCTATATTAAAAATAATAATAATATTAAATAAATGAAGGTGGAAAACTACTTTTAATGTATCGAAAAAAAAAATTGAATATTTACCATCGTTTTGACACGCAATCGAAATGCAAAAAATAAAAGGATTATTTTGTTTGTAGTTTTTTTCTTTTTTTTATTATTTTTAATTTCTCAGGCGATTTTTTTTAATTTTATTTATTTGTATTTTTCGTGTACTTTAATGATTGTGTATTAATTTATTATGTGTTGTCTCTTTTAGTCAGAATTTGTAAAATTTTAAGGATGAAAAGATCGAAAGAATATACAATATATATTGTTACATTTTTAATTTTGTTTTTTTATTTTATTTTTAATTTTATCTGTCAACGTCAATGTCAAATTTAAAACGCGTTCAGCCAGCGTGAGTAATTTACGAGTTAGAAAGGTAAGACAAAATTTGATTTTTATTTTCTATTTTATTTTATTTTTATTCGAAGGGTCTATCTTTAATAATAAAGAAATATATTAAGTAGGAATAGAAATTCGTTAATTTCTGAAGCTATTAATGGTTGTGACAAAGAATTGTACGTGTAGACGTAGCCATCTCGACTTCAAACAAATTTAATCGAACCCCCCTATCTAACTAAAACAGAAAGTATTAGACCAATTTTTAAATTTAAACTTAGCCAGAGGAAAAAAAAGAATCTCTAATAATGATAATGTGAAATTAATATTTAATATTAAAAATTTGTAGGGTGTAATGATAAAATTAATTAATCAATTTCTTTCTTTTATACTATCAATCTGGAAATAATTACATTATTTCTCCGGTAATTTAGACTGTATTTTAGACTAAATAAAATATTAATATTAAACATATATCCTATATTATAATCATTTTGGGACTTTATAGTTGTGAAAAAAAAATCAAATATATTTACATAAAATTTATAATATATATACTTGAATTACAATTACAGAACCAAAAATATATGATGTAGCGGATTAAATATTTTAAAAAAGTATATACATTTATATCTTAATTACCATCGTTTGCATTTATTATTAATTGTGCGATTTCAAATGGTGATATTTTCGCGGGAAACTAACCGTCATCGTTTTCCACTCACTCTGTATCTTGTACATATAATAATACCGACATAATCACGGCAGAATATACGGTAGTGTTATAGAATGTTGAAAATCTTTATTTACTAATCTAGAATATAAAATATTTCACTCACATTACGTAAAATATATACATAATAATAAATAACATAACACAAAAAGCACTAATCTGTCACTACATTCACTTCGCTTTCTTGTAATGCATTTCGCTGTATATTTAAGTGTAATAAGTGTTTACGTTTTACTGAGTATTTCTGTGATATATTGAGTGTATACTTGTTTAAGCGATGATTTACATGTATTTGAGGAGTTGTAATAAACTATTATTAAGAATATAATCATCATTAAAGTGAGTTTCTTTTAAACCTGAATTTAAAATTTAACCAACCTTACAATTTAAAAATGTTATAGTTCCTTTTAAACGTCAATTTGACAAGTAAATATAACCTAAAATTTTGACAGGGAATTAAAATAAAAAATTACAACAATAAAAACCAATTTATTTCATACTAAAAGCAATCACAACACAACAGGATGTTTCGAAGCCCTATAATTATAGTCCGCAATAGGATATTCATCACACAACGCTTTATAAGCGTAACAAAGTCGAGTAAACTCCTCGTTGGAAATTTCGAATGGTCTCGCAGTATAATCGACATCAGCTAACATAAATAACCGTTTCCCTACAAAAATTAAAAGATTATACAAAATAAATTTCCTCGCATACTATCGTACCTAATAACGATCTTAAATCCTCCGGAAATAAATTTTCCGCCCCCCTTAACGAAAACTTCTGCCTCATATTAAAAATTGTCCGTAATAATTTCTCAACCGTATCGAACTGCAAATTAACCAGCGGATATTTACGCGGGTAGAAAGTTACAACCCCACGTCGACATCCGGTTTTGGCACGAACGCTTTCCCAGGTATCGTGAATTTATGCTCGACGTCACACCACGTTTGACACATAAGCGAAAGCCTACATCTCTGTTTATCAGCAACTGCTGCCACAATACGTTCGGCAACCTCTTTTTGAAACGTTAATGTCATCGATGTTCGACCGTAAGCCCATGCGGATGTTTTCAACGAGATCTCCTTCAACCATTTTACTATTAAGTATGTTGAGACGCTAAACGGTAAATTTCCTATTATATGTAGAGGTGGTGGTGCTTCGTACCAATTATGTTTCGGAATTTCATTAAAACCTTTTTCGAAATTATACGTTAGGATGTCACCGATTTCGATCTCTACATCGACATGACCTGCGGATGATTCTTTTAATAACTCTAACGTAGGTAGAAATCTATTATCTTTCTCGACTACTATTAATTTCTTCGGTTTCCTATTAATAATTGATCGTGTGATACCGCCAGGTCCCGGACCAACTTCACAAACGTAATGGTTCCGAAGATACCCTGCTGTTTTCACAATCTTATCCGTTATACGTTCATCCATTAAAAAATTCTGCGATAATTGTTTAATTGCTCTTAACCTATATAAACGAACTAAATCCCTTACGGTTGGTAAAGGTGGAAGTCTTAAACTAGCTGTCGCACTCATCGTTACTGTTTCTCCAGTGTCTTCACAGGTTCATCGAAATCATCCAGGAAAGTCTCCTGTTTCACGGCGTACATAGAATAGAAATAAATACTGAAAACGCCGCAGCCTAATATTCCGGCTGTAATGAGGTTATTCCTACGGAGACGTTTCAATTTCTCGACCCTCTCTCTGTTCTGCTTCTCGATAAATTTCATAAAATCGAGATCCGTCTGTTTCAATTTACTCAAATCAATTCTTGGCATGCGATCATCTGCAGACATTTTACTTACTTATTCTGATTAGATTTATAATTCTCGTCGAAATTAACAAAATTTATTTTTAAAGCGAGGTTATGTTTGATTAACACCACCATTTGCAATTTACAGGACTGACAACGCTTTGTAATATAAAATTGATATCACTAAATTTTAAAATATTTTTAATTTAATTATTTATTTATTAATTAATGTATGTTCCCAATTAAATTTAATTTAAAAAAATGCAATTTCATAATGATATAAAAAATGATATATATACATATATGTATACTCAGAAATTTGTCATAGAATTTAGTGACTTTTGGCTAGAGTACCATGTTAAAATGTCCGCAAAATTGAAAAATTAATTTGCATTTCTTATTAAATTAATTATGGGGATGTTAATTATACATACATTAATAAGTAAATATTATAATTAAATTGATAATGCTTTAAAATTGAGTAATTTCAATTTTACATTATGTAGGATTGTCAGCCCTGCAGATTACAAATGGTGGTGGTGGTTAGTGGTACTAATCAAGAATCAAAACATAACCTAACTTCGTAATTGTATTAAGAATAGTACAAAATAGAAAATAAAAGTTCTAAGAAAAAGGGGGTCGTTTCGAACTCAGTAAAACATATAATTTCCGTCGACCTACGAAAGTTTAATCTTTATTTCTATTCTATATACGCAGTGAAAAAAGGAAACTTTTTTAGAAAAGCAGCAACGATGAGTACAACAGCTAATTTAAGACTTCCAGCTATATTAACCGTAAGAGATTTAATTCGTTTATATAAAATAAAATAAATTAAACAATTATCGCAGAATATTTTAATGAATAAACATATGACAGATACGATTATAAAAAAATAATTATTAAGCATTTTCAACAAGATCGTCTAAATTCGCTGACAATTGCTGATAAGCTTGCATCGCAGCTTGTCCGATCATTCCTTCGCTCGAATTCTCCGGCTCCAAAATTAATATTTGGGATGATTCGCGAAGTAATTCGATAGCTTCCATCAATTTCGCTCGCAATTCACTTTTATCGATAACATCGTTATTATAAAGATTCCTCGCTAACATAATAATCGGAGCATGTAATTCGTACATTGTTATACCTTTAAAAGAATCGATTAATTGCGAAAATAAATTTAAAAAAATTATACCTCTAAGTCGCGACCATCCAGGCTCTAAAATGTTGATATTCTCTAAAATTTGTTGACATAATTCCACTTTCCGCTCGTATAACACATCGGGCAGGACATCCATGGTGTACCCTTCGATTTTGCCATACATTTGAGCTAAAGAGATGCGTAAAACTGTAAAGTAGGCATTCCTCGGATGAAGTATGGATCTGTACTTCCGATACAGTGATTCCCTTGCTTCGATTGACATAGAATCTTGTGGCATAGATTCGACTTGATCGATTTCCTCTTGGATCATTTTAAAGACCTTCCTGATCGTTGAACCTTTAAGGGTGTTCGGGCAATGAGTACATTTCCATTCAGCTTCGTCGTCTAAACAAAATTATTTAATTTTGATCAGATTTTACGAGTTATTTGGACTTACCTAAAGGATTTGTCGAGAGGATCACACCATTATCGCACAAATTCTTAGTACATTTCAACGTACTCATGTGCGTTCCCAATTCAGTAGGATCCGTACATCTTTGGCAATTACACTCGAAATATTTACCTTCCCTCAAGTATTCCCTACGAACTATAGTTGGCCACATCGAATAAGTATAACCGGCGAATAATTCATCTCCTTTCTTCAACGGTAGAGCTGCCCGCAAATACACTCTATATAAATAAGGAATGATCTTTTCCCTTTGTTATTTTAATCGAGATTTGTATACCTGTAATCTTCCGGGGTTCCCCAACCATCCGTGTAAATCGAATGAGTGATGTTAGAAACGCAATTGTGGGATAATACAGCAACATTCGGATAAACACACCTTATCATGTTACCAGACTGAGTACGAGCCTCAAACGAATTAATATCTAGAATACTACAAACTTGATGGATCAAATCTTCGTCGAATCGACTCAATTTGCACGGCCCCCTTAGGAAATTCACGATATTCACCGTATTGAAATTCCAGATCTCCTTTCTCTTGCGCTCTTCTGTGTGAGTTTCCATGCATTTCACTTGATTCTCCCACCTGTCTTTATCCCTTTCTGTTGCTAAAAGCACCCTAAATATTCATAAAAAAATATTTTAAATATTTAAAGAAAAATTCTATCAGAATCGGTACCAACCTTAACGGCGTTATGCATTCGTATTGCAAACACGGCTCGTAAGTATTTTCGACGGGAGTGAATTTAACTTTGGCGTTGGCGAAAACGCCACATTCCGCATCCTTGTGGGCGGGGACCACTTCGCAGTCCACATCACAAACAGGCCAACCGCAAGTTGAGCATAAATTTGAGCAATCGATGTAGGCGTAGCAGCCTAAACATACCGGGGGACTATCTGTAATATGCAGTTAAATATTCTTTAAAAATGACCTGATACTGACGTAAAAATGACGAAATTATGTTGCCGCATTACGTCGTTTTAAAGGCTGTAGCTTTTTTTAGCTAGAATTAGAAGCACATTAAAAATAAGCATTTTGGCAGTAAAATTTAAAATTAAAGCATAATAAATATGACGTATTTTCGACGTATCCGTAAAATTACGCAAAAAAGGACGTTACAACGCAACGACGTCATTTCCCCGTTATATTTTTAACGTTATTAGTTACTATAGAATATTATTACGTCAATGACGAGTAATCACCATAAAAAAACATCAAAAAATGACGTCAGATTGTTTGCTACCTCGCGATTGGCTGTTTTATTTAGTCTTAGCACTCGCTGTAAGCAAAAATCATGCGTGCTCCACTGGTACAATTAGTTCTCTTTAACATGGGCTTAACGTCATATATACGTCACGATATTTGACTTTGAACGTTAAAAATGGGAACCCTGAAAATTCATAGGTCTCTGAAAGGTCTAAACAGATGTGGAAACAGTGATTACGTCATATATAACTTTGCTCTAGAGTAGTGTTGATGTGGTGGTCTAGCGTGGTGTTGGTGATTTTTAAATCTATCCTTCGACGCGAGTAAAAGGTCGGAGACAAAAAAAATTACCAATAAATGACGTATCTAAGACGTCGTAATCTTCCGACGTGTGTAAGACGTCGAAAACGTGAAAATTACCAATAAATGACGTATGAAGTGATTAAAACGTCATATACAGCCGGTATGACGTCGTAGCGTCGTTTTTAAATCTATCCTTCGACGCGTGTAAAACGTCGGAGACAAAAAAATTACCGATAAATGACGTATCGAAGACGTCGTATAGGATCGATACGATGCCGTATATAAGAAACGACCAAAATGCAACGTCAAAATTAAGTCAATCTGTTCTAGTTAGATATTAAATACATTGTAGATCAGAAAATGTCCATTGATGACGTCATATAGTAGACTGACAATTTTGATGTTTTAAAATTTATCTTCCGTCGAAAATGTGAAAATTACCAATAAATGACGTATTAAGTGATTAAGACGTCATATACAGCCGGTATTACGTCGTAGACCAAAAGAGAAACGTCAAAATTACGTCCATTCGCATAAATGATAAACTATTAGCAAATATTAAAAGAAAACAAGCGATTTTAGAAGCGTGTTTAGTTAGATTAAATATTACCTATTTTTGGTCCATACGCAAACGCGGTCTCTGTCAAAATTAATTCCCCGGGTTCCAAATCGCAAGCTGCGACACCATAACGCCCAACTATATCGTTCCGTTTAATTTCTAATTTATTCTGAAAACGTATAGAGAATGTAAAAGTTTGGACGGCTAATTTTTAAAGAAAAAAGGATAAAAATATATTAAATACTTACAGTTGCTCCAGCACTCGTCATTTTAGTTAAAAAATGTGTTTTTTATTATTATAAGTAATCTTTAAGAGGAATATAAATATTAAAGCACCTCTTCACGGAACAATTATGTAAGAAGAGCCTTTGAGTTAGTTATTTATAACTAAAAATTTTTCTGCGTTAGTAAAGAGCGCCGAAAGTAAAACTGTTCCAAAAATACAGATAGAATTTTGTTTACAATTAGACGAGAGTCCAAAAAATATGTTTTAGTGGAGGCATTAGATACTTAACGGTGTTTTGAAGTTTACAGAAAGCCAAAAATAAATACCGTAAAACAAAACATTTAAGCGCATAGATCTATTACGTGCGTACGAATCTGTTTTTCTGACGCTAATCGATATATACAGCGCTACAAAAGATATAGCCACATAAATATTTAACAGGTAGTACTTTAGAGATGACACAAAAATGTGTTTTATGTACAAAAAACTTGATCGGTTTAAAGATTAAAATAATATTTCTAGGATTAAATATAAAATTCAGTTAATCACCAACTTTTGGACAGCGCTGTATATTTTAGCTTTACCGTTTAGTGATTTTTTAATCTAACTAGTTTGTGTCACTGTCAACAAATACCTAACCTAGAAATCGTTAAATATTGTAACATAACCTAGAATTTCGAGGAGATGGAAATTTGCTAGTAAAACATAAAATAAATTATAATTATGACAACAGGACATGGGGCCTTAGATTTATTAAACGCATACGGTAATGATTCATCTTCAGATGATGAAGTACCAAGTGGTAGAGTTTCCACAAAACGTTCTTATAAAAACGAGAGCGATGCAGAAGATGAAAGAACACGAAAAGTGTTCCAACCCTCAAAGCAAGTTGTTTTATATAATTAAAAAAAAAAACCACATAATTTCAAAATTATAGATTATTCTTACCCGATATAATTAAGTTGGAAACCGAGGAATATAAAGACGATTCAAGTTTACATGATGGTCGAATCAGATCGTTTAAGCACGAAAGAGGAAATTGGGCAAGTTACGTTTATATCCCGTGTAAATTAAACATTTTTTTTTAACCGATTTAATACCGAATTAATCGCATTTCAATCTGTAGATGAGAATAACGATGATATCGAGGCTGTCGTAAATAACATTTGTGATAAACTTAGAGCATACGCCTTTAAACCAATCAACGACTTCCATATCAGTTTAACGAAAGTCGTTATATTACGACACCATTGGATAACATCATTCGTAACTAGTATTAAAGAAAACTTAACAAACATTAATCGGTAATTACTTAAAATTAGTTTCGTATTCAATACTAATAATCCCGATTTAGTTTTATACTGATGTTCGACAATTTAAACGTATATTGCAACGAAGAACGGACTAGAACCTTCATCGGATTGGAAATAAAAACAGGATACGATAGTCTACTCAATTTAGTCGGAATTTTCAATAGATGTTTAGCCGATTTTAGATTACCAGAATTTTACGAGGTACATTTTTTAAAAAGTATACAACTTACATAAATAAACACATTTCGCTTGCAGAACCCGTCGTTTCATATGAGTATTGCCTGGTGTGTCGGAGATGTTGAAGATATCGTTAAAGGAATCCTCCCCGATTTAAATAGGCATATTATCGAAATGAGAGATAAATTTGACGATAATAACTGGTACATTGTTGTTAATCAATTACATTGTAAAATTGGAAATAAATTGTTTACTTTTGATATATCGTAAATGTGTTATTTTTAATTTAAAATTCTAACCTCGTTTAAGAACTGTCAAATTTGGTAGATATTATAACTCTATTTTTACCTCTTACATTTGATAGATGTTACAACCCTATCTTTACCTATTAAATTTGACAGATATTACTATTTTTACCTGTCAAATTTGACAGGCAACACTGTTTTTACCTGTCTAATTTGACAGATATAACCCCACTTTTAGCCGTGAAATATAAGAATATTTTTACCCCTCAAATTTGACAGATGTAACACTATTTTAAGTGTCAAATTTGACATATAACACTATTTTTACCTGTCAAATTCGACAGATATTACAATCCCATTTTTACCTGTCAAAATTGACAGATATTACAAGCCTAATTTTACCTGTCAAATTTGACAGATGTAACACTTTTTTACTTGTCAAATTTGACAGATATACTTTTTTTATCTGTCAAATTTGACAACCAACACTAGTTTTACCTGTCAAATTTGACAATGTTATTGCCCTATTTTTACCTGTTTAATTTGACAGATTTTGTAACCCCACTTTTAGCCGTCAAATTTGACAGATATAAGAATATTTTTACCTGTCAAATTTGGGATATAACACTATTTTACGTGTCAAATTTGATATATATAACACTATTTTTACCTGTCAAATTTGATAGATCTTGAAATCCCGTTTTTACCTGTCAAAATTGACAGATATTACAAGACTATTTTTACCTGTCAAATTTGACAACCATCTAACCTAAAATTTCTCCTCTTATTTACACACACATTTCAAAAGGAATAATATTTTATTACGTTTTTAAATAACATTTTACATATAATTATTTACAGGAATTTATAAATCTGCTCGTACACCGAATCCAGGTCCTGGTGGGGTTCCTGTCAAGGAAGTGAGATCACCGGCTGGTTCAGCTGCAAATCTTCCACTTCTACGGAAATAAATTCAATTTAATAAAACAACTTATTTATATCAAGAGATAACTTACCTCGGTCCAGCACGTGGCTTCTTTCCGGCTTTCAAATCGGCTAAGATTTCTTTCGTATCTTCAACGGTTAAATCTTCCTAAAAACGATACAGATTTTAATCTACACGAAACACTTAATATAAAGGATCGTACATAATAATCATCGTTTATCGACATCATTGGTGCATTAACGCAAGCTCCTAAACATTCTAGCTCCGACAAGGAAAATAGTCTATCTTCAGTCATTCCACCTACGTCGATCTTTAATTCACTACGAATTGTATTTAAAATTTGATCGGATCCACGTAACCAACATGGTGTCGTAGTACAAACCCCAACGTGATATTTACCAGTCGGTTTTCGCAGGAACATCGTGTAAAAAGTAGCAACTTCGTACACCCTCATTCGAGGCAATTTCAATATTTCGGCTACTTTATGCATGGCCGATAACGGTAACCAACCATGTTGGCGTTGAGCTAGATCCAAAAGGGGGATCATTGCTGCCCTTTTATGACCTTCCGGATAGATCGCAAGGATAGCATTCACTCTCTGAAAATCACAAACATTACAACTTTACGAACTAGAGCTATATTAAGACGATTACCTGTAGATTCTCCGAATTAAACTCGAATGGTATATCTGGATTATCTTCTTTTGTATCTCGATGTACGAAGAGGGCATCGCTTTGTTGAGTGGATGTAGTTTGAATGAGCCTAGCATTTGGTCGCCCCTTAATATATTGGAGAGGTTATATATTACATAAGAGTGAAATTTATGTGTAAATGCATTAAATTGTTTTTTGTGGAATTAGAAGACGATACTTACGAAGAATCGGGCTACCGTTTTCAAATTTGATAACATATTTAAGCTTTTATTTAATTTATTTTGACAAGTTATGAACCTATTATTGAAAATAAATTTGACGTTTGACAGTTTTATTGAGGTTATAAATTTGAGTTTAATTTCTTTTTAAAAACTTAAATAGTTTATATTATTAATAAATTTTGATCTGTTTAATCTCATTTTAAATAAATTTTTAAATTATAACAAGAATTTATACGATATAGAAAACTGTAATTTAGACAATTCAGTAATGATTCAGCTATTAAAATCGAGATGTCGCTGTTAATGCAAAATAAATTAATTTTAATTTACAATTTCCAATACAGGAAGGGGAGTGTCTATAGGAGTTGTTATGAATGAGTAAGTAAATTCATTCATTAATTAATACGATAAGATTTGTTTAAATTTTTTAGAAATTAATTAAACCATGTAAACAAAAAAACTTAAAAGCTGTACAACTTCAAGCAGCCCCCTAAAATGCCAGCGATGAAGGACTCGAATATTGTAAAAATAGCTGTGGAAATGACCCAGCAGGTTCCACAGCTAATCGAATTTAATCAGAATCAACCTCTAGCTGGCATTATTCAGGAATTGTGCAACGGTTGGCAGTTAATGGAACCCGAACAATATGCTTTACAATTCAACGAGCATAACAATCGTAATTATATCACTGAAAAGAATAGGAACGAGATTAAGAACGGTCAGGTGTTACGGCTGGAGTATTCCCCTTCGAAGACGGCTCAGGATATTTTAAATAAATTAAATGGGACAACCGAGGAGAAAGCGGATGCTATTAAGAAATTATCGACTTTAAGCGCTGATACGACGTTTGCTTTAGATTTTATTAACAAGCAGGGTTTAGCTTTAATCATACGGCAGATTGAGAGTGGGAAATGTAAAGGGGTCGTGCTTGCGCATACTTTATTATCGTTCGTCGAACTTATGGAGCATGGTATCGTTTCGTGGGATATTCTAGATGGGAATTTTATAAGTCGAGTCGCTGGTTTAGTCAATAATACTCAGGAACCGGATGTTACACAAGCTGCGCTTTCAATTTTAGAAAATGTGGTTTTAAATAGCACGGAAGGTTACGGCCAGGTAAGTCGGATCAAATTTTGGTTAGTGTCGTACGTAAATGTAATTTCAGGTCGAACGAGAGGTGCCGGTAGGTTCTTTAATAATCCATCTACAATCGTATTCTGTCGTACAACAGAATGCGGTCGCTTTAATCAACGCTTTGCTATTAAAAGCGGATACGGTGAAACGTCGGAACGTGGCTGCTACTTTAGCTTCGAAACAAGTTCGGCAAGTCATACAGAACAGTATTATACAAGCAGGTGTAGCTGAGGGTGCCGAAATGGCACACCAATTGTATGTTTTGCAAGCGTTAACGCTGGGATTATTAGAACAGAGGAAAATGACGAAGATCGATCCCCAGGTAATTTAAAATTGTCATATCGTAGATCTTCATGAATTATTATCGTAATTTAATGTTTAGGATCAAGATGGATTGGATAAAATAAAAGAATTACGTCGGATAGCATTCGACGGAGAAGGCGCTGGCAGCATGCGTGGTCCGGGAGGATTCACGAGGGATTATAAGAAATTAGGGTTTAGAAACGATATTAACCCAGCTTTGGATTTCACTGAAACACCACCGGGATTATTAGCGTTGGATTGTATGGTTTATTTCGCTCGAAATCATCAGGATAATTACACAAAACTAGTTTTGGAAAATAGTTGCCGTGCTGACGAACATGAATGCCCATTCGGACGAGCTAGTGTCGAATTGGTTAAAATCTTATGCGAATTATTAAAGATCGGTGATCAACCTTCCGAACAGGAGAAATCGTTCCAACCGTTATTCTTCACACACGATCACCCTTTCGAGGAATGTTTCTGCATCTGTATCGTATTATTGAATAAAACTTGGAAGGAAATGAGGGCTACGCTAGAGGATTTCGGAAAAGTTGCTAGCGTAGTTAAGGAGCAGATTTCTCGAGCTTTACAAGATAAACCGTCATCTTTAGAGCAATTAAGGACGAAGCTGCAAAATTTGACATACAGCGAGATTACAGCTTTGTGGCAGCAGGAGAGGACATCGAGGGAGGAATGGGAATCCCATGCTAGACCTATCGTTGAGTTACGAGAGCAAATTACACCGGATATTTTAAATTTAATCAAGGAACAGAGGTTGGTGTTTTTAGTCGAGGGCACAAGGTAAGATCGAATTCGATTATGTTTCGGAATGATTTAATTTCCTCGTTTAAAGGTTTACTAAATATTCCGCTAGAGGTCAGCGCATTAAAGATAAATTCTGGTACATGCGTTTATCACCCAATCACAAAGTCTTACACTATGGCGATTGCGATGAGAAAAGCGCACCAACCGCTGAGGAATTGGGTTCTAAACTAGCGGTCAGCGATATAAAAGCGCTCCTTTTAGGCAAGGAATGTCCCCATATGAAAGGTAGGAAAGCCTCCCATCAACTCGCTTTCTCTTTAGCGCTAGAAGGGGTCGATCTGCAATCGTTAGATTGCGTCGCTCCCGACGAATTAACGGTAGCCTATTGGACGGATGGGATCAACGCTCTGCTCGGGCAAAGGATGCAGAGCAAGGAGACCTGTAAGGATTTGGATACGTTGCTGTCGATGGAGATTAAATTGAGACTGTTGGACGCTGAAGGTGTACCGATTCCACAGGAACCGCCACCGATACCCCCCGATCCCCCGAATTATCATTTTTGTTACGATTTGAAGTAGATGTATGTGTGTGTGTGTTTTGTCTTATTTTTAATGATGGTAATCGGATTCAATGATATTATTCATGCATATTATTATACTCATTTTTTGCACGCTCGAATTTTATCTCGAATATTATTAACAAGAAATCTCAATTAGTGTTAAGTAAATTAATTTTTATTCGCATTTTAATATTTTCAAACCTCGAATGAAAACTGTTTGAATCTCATTTATGTTTTCTCGTACTTTTTTTATCTCCATAAATATAACTTTATTGATATTAATTAATAATCTCTTATAGTCGTAAGCTAGCGATTTAAATGTGTCTGTCCACTTTTTTTTGTATTGTCGTATTAGTCATTTATAAGCTGCATTATTTATTAGTAATCATGGATTTCAATTCTTTGAATCATATACATTTATACAATAATTTTAATGAAATAAATACAAAAATACCTCTTGTATATATTTTTTTGTTTAATTTATGCAAATATATCAATAAACGGATCAATTAAATGGGTTGGTTTCCTTTATGGTATTTAACCAGGGTGCTGCGTCTACGATGGGCAGCAGATTAGGACGCCATACATTAGAATAGGCCGGGGAACCACCTTGAAGATAAGAAGCTTGATGCTCAAGCTCAGGGAGCTTCTACAGCTCAAGAGAGGAGCCACAGCCCCACGAACACGCAAAAATTTTGCAGCGATGGCGAAAAAGTGCTGCCTAAATGTCAATCTCATGTTCAGGGTAATGCCGAGGTACTGGACATGAATTACCCACAGCAGGCTTTGGCCCGGCGTCGATTGTTAAGCGCTACATGGACGCCCACTCGCAGATCTCGTCTACAGAGTTATATATAAAAAACTCAGAACCTAAGAGCGATCTCTGAGGAACTCCGACATGAATATGCTTTCGCCCCGAAAGCTCACTTCCCATTTTAATAGAAAAAGTTCTCTCGGACAGGTAGGAATAACGTATGAGGAGGATCATATTAGGATCTATGCCAAAACTGCCCATTTGAAACAACAAAGTGTCAAATCTTCACCGTAAGGGAACATTCATAGTGACGCGACGAAAACAAGAACCTACAGTCAAAGCTGTTGAAGTCACTCACTTCGTCGCGTCACTATGAACGTACCCTAAGCCGGAGGAGTTGGAAGTCGGCCGATAAGCCCTCCCGAACCTCCAAACTGCTCATCGGTTAGAAGATTACCCTCGATAATAAAATCTCGTAATCTTGCGAAAATAATAGATTCAAGAGGAGGCTTATCGGTCTGAAATTGGATGGCAAAAAAGGATTTTTTACTTCGCTTATGAGATTCAGCACGGCATTCAGGATTTGCATCAAGATGGCGATGGCGTTAATGGCTTTTGTTTTGAGGGCAGTGTTGGCAATCCCCTTCCCACCCGGAAGCCTTCCCGTTCTTACAAAGAGCTACAGAACTTAGAACTTCTACCTGGCCGACCGAAGGGAGTGGATCGGCAGAAATACCAGCGACACCCTCAAGAACAGATTGTGTAATGGTAAGATTTGAAATCTGTACTTTTGGTATCGACTGCTTTAGGAACACAACCCACCGATGAGTGTAGAGGGTGGTCTAATAAAGATTGCAAATACTTTCAGGTTACAAGACCTCACATTGTTGCAAAATACAATTCGATGGTTTTATGTAGAGAACTGAATTACCAATCAAAGAGACAACATATAACACGTTTTTTTTTTAATAGAGCATGCAATTTTCTGCTAAAAAATCCACCATGACACCGTTCTGTTACGGTGATGGAATAAAGTAACAATACAATGATTATAAAATGATAAGATGGCGTGGTTTCCTCGGGCGTGTGACGAATTGCGCCCTCGAAAAATATCTCCTGCAAATTTGGCATACGAAAAATATCGATATCCATAATTCCAACGTAATTCTAAATATGTAGATCAAATATATTTTTCCTTTTTCCGGTAAAGTACGACCACGTATGAAACAGAAAAAAAAAGTTACTATCGAAAATGTGAATAAGCTTTACGTGCCCCTACGACCTTTATTTTTTTAAGGAATTCGTAATCGTAAAGATAGTAACGTTTCCAAATAGTATACTACCTACGGTTTCCAAAACTTTAAGGGCATATATCTCCCAAACGATTAGCCTTACATAAAAAGTACCCATATCCGAATCCGTTCGCGCCAATGAGTACGATAAAATTTTCAAAACAAAACGACATCGACCTATTTAAAAAAATCAAGATGGCGGCCATCTGCGTCACGTTTCCGACACGATAGTCCCCTCACGTCCAATCCAATTTCAAATTACTGATCGAATCCAAATTGCACATTTCAATTTTGACGTTGACAAGTCGGAGAGGCCGAATCAGTTAGGTAGTTTGAGGTTTTCCTGTCATTTGACCGATTTTTTTTTCTTTAGCGAAAAAAGGGGGAAATTTTAGGATTCGAATGGTAATTTATAGCTAGATTGGACGTGATCGGAGAGTAGCGCGTTGGAAGTTTGACGCGAGTCGCCGCCACCTTGATTTTTTTTTTAATGGGACGATACAATGTTATTAAAATTTTATCGCATTCGTTCACGTATTTGGACATGTCGGGGTAGATTTTATGTGACGCTAACCGTCCTTTCCGCTTAATTCTTATCGTAAATTTATCGTTAATGTAGTCACAGTTGTGTCCAAAACGAGTCAAAATATGTCCGAAAGTAGATACGAATACGTCCAAACGGATCCAAACACATCATAATGTGGTCTAATTCTAAAGAAAAACACTTATAATAGCTTTATAACTAAACAAAAGCATCTTTTCGTTACAATCGTGAAAAGTAAATCACGTGTCGATCGTAAGTTTAGGGCAGCGAATTTACCTACATAACCACCACCAGTTTGTGCGGTTATCGACGTAAGATTTATATTTTTCGAAAGGTTCTAGAAAAAAATCGAACGTTTCCCGACAGATGGCGCTACTGATATAACGCGCTTACGTTTTTATTATTTATATTACTTATATAGATTGATTCTGATAATATGTGATTAAATTCATTCAAAAACGGTATCCTCTTCTAACGCCAGCGATTGTGGTTTGGATACAGATTTTTTTTTGATTTTTCACCGGGATTGTCGTAGAAATCAAACACAAAAGTCGTTTTTTTCGTCAAAAACAGGAAAAGCAAGTCATATATCAGTCGTAAATTTGAACAGTCAAGTTACCAATATAACCACCTGAGGAAATATACAGGGTGGGGCATTAGTGCGAGGAAGTCCAATTACTCCTATATTAAAAGAGAAATTAGAAAATGCTATTAAGATAAAAGTTAAAGCTCATATAGGGCTATAACCTAAAAATATTTTTAACTATACAGGGCGTCAAATAAAGGCAGGGTAAACTAAACTTATTTTATTTTAAATGGAACACCCTGTATATTTTTACTGTTAACGATTCTTCTAGGTCTTACCTTTATTGTAATATAGGGTTTTGCTATGTTATTCAGTTTACTTTAGAAGATATAGGAAGTTTTGCATAAATTTAATAACAAAGTTGGCGCCTCCTACCATACTACGGCTTCCACATAAAATAATTTATTTGCGCTAGAAACATTTCTAATGTGATCTCCTTTCATCAGAAATTATTTATTTATCGGAGTATTCAATATTTATATACTGGGCGAGTCATAACTCGGAATGGTTATTTTCTTACCTATGTCAAATGGAACACCCTGTTTTTTTTTATTATTGGACTAAACTCCTCTCTTCACGAGCTTTATTATTTATTAAACATTCCCTATTACTAAATGCGATCGTTTTTGAGTTATTTGCGTTTCTATAAGTCGAAAGCATGATTTGAAACAAAAAACGGGTTTGATTTTGATCAGTTGAGTAGCAATATTAGACGAAAACTGCCGTTTAGCTGGGAAAATACAATTCTATATCTAAATCGCTAAAATGATCATTATCTTACGCAAAGTTGAGTGAAAAAAAAGACAGTAGTAGCTATGATATATAACTATGATTGGCCTGTGTGAAATTAATTTTAGAATTACAAGTTGCTTAAATGGGAAAATGACATAAAATAGTAAACACAAAGTGTTAACAAGATAACAGTTAATTATGAAACTTGTAAAAAACAAAAAAAAAGTAAAATAGGATTTTATATTACAAAATGTACCATAAAGTAACGGCTAAAACCATCGATTAATTGCAGAATTATTTATTTTTGTGTATTTATTTTTATGGTCTCTTTATTGTCGTCATCAGTCAACTCTTGGTGCCGTTGTGCATATTATAGATGCATTTATTCTTCTGTTTAAACGGTATTGGTTCATTTTGATTTTTCATAATTCATAGTTTCAGTCCGACAAAACCTACTACTCTATCTCTACTAGAGAATTGCTGATGATAAAGTGCTCTTGCGAGAAAAATATTCTTATTACTTCCTCCCAACACAAAAACCATATCAACCTATACATACTTTTAAACAGCAACAAAATTATTCTCTTATATCAAAACTTCAAGCTCGTTAATCATCAATATCAATATTCTCATTCAATTCTGTCTCTAATAATACTTAAGAATCTTAACTACTAATTGTTTTGCTACTATTTCCATTATATACAAACTGCAACCGTAGTACTATAGGTACTTTATTATTTCTTAGCTCAGCATCACGGTAAACCAATTAAAATTAAACCCGTTTTTGTTTCAAATTGTTTTCGTTATAGAAACGCAAATAACTCAAAAACTAGCGCATTTAGCTATAGGGAATGTTTAATAAATAATAAAGCTCGTGAAGAGAGGAGTTTAGTCCAATAATAAAATACAGGGTGTTCCAATTGAAATAGGTGAGAAAATAAACATTCCGAGTTATGACTCGCCCAGTATATAAATATTGAATAGTCCGATAAATAAATAATTTCTAAGGTGATCTCCTTTCATCAGAAATTATTTATTTATATTATGAAAGGAGATCACATTAGAAATGTTTCTAGCGCAAATAAATTATTTTATGTGGAAGCCGTAGTACGGTAGGAGGCGCCAACTTTGTTATTAAATTTATGCAAAACTTCCCATATCTTCTAAAGTAAACTGAATAACATAGCAAAACCCTATATTATAATAAAGGTAAGACCTAGAAGTGTTCCATTTAAAATAAAGTAAGTTTAGTTTACCCTATCTTTATTTGACACCCTGTATAGTTAAAAATATTTTTAGGTTATAGCCCCACATGCGCTTCAACTTTTATCTTAATAACATTTTCTAATTTCTCTTACAATATAGGAGTAATTGGACTTCCTCGCACTAATGCCCCGCCCTGTAGATTTATCGACATAAGGTTCAGATTTTTCGTCACAAGGATCAAATCAGAAATTTATGTCAAATTTTAACGAGAGGATTTTTAATAAAAACACACAAAAATAACGTATTTCCACTAATATTTATTTTATTTTCATCTTATATTCTTCCACTGTTCGATTGAATATAAATATTCGATAAAAATATAATATATTGAATGTACAACATGTATCCGTTTTTATTCAACTTGTATCTATGTCGGTAAATTACGGGAAGTCCACGGAAATCGCGTTTAACGAAGAAAAATTAAAGAACACTTGACGTTTTAATTAATTAAGTACAATTATTGCAATATTAAACGGATGATATAAATAATGTGAGAACGCAATCTTCATAGACTCCCTGTATAATATATAAATGTATTATACAGCGTGTGTCATAAATATAGCTCATCATATCTCGAATGTATGTATATACAGGGTGTCCCAGCTGACGCGGTTTTTTGATAATTTGTTTATTTTACAGTATAGAGAAAAAAGTTTGAAATAAAAGTTGTTCCTATTTAAACGGCGCATAGGTAGAAAGTATTTTCAAATATACAGGATGTCCCACTAAAAAAAAACAGAGTTATTGGCATTTAAATGTTTCCATCACTAACTGTATGTCAACAAAAGGATCTGTACATGTTAATATTGGAAATAGTAAACCAATTCAAGACGTATCAATTTGCGCAAACCAGAATTGTCTACCTTTTTTAGTTTTGATCTTACAGTTCATTAACGAGAGCGCTGCAATTGCAAAATTTTTGACAAAATATTTATTTTCCCGAAAACAAAAGCACATAGGTCTAGTGAGGTCTTAATAAAAGTTACTTAAAATATCATGTAGAATCTAAAAAATATATACTATATAGGGTGATCCATTTAAAATAATAAAGTTACATACGCTTTTTCTATAATTGGGACACCCTGTATATTTGAAAATATTTTCTAGCTATGCATCGTATAAATAGGGACAACTTTCATTTGAAACTTTTTTCTCTATACTGTAAAACAAACAAATTATCAAAGAAACCGCGTCAGCTGGGACACCCTGTATATTTTATTTTGTAATTGCGGTCAGATAATTTGATTGATATTAATTTTAATCTATATCGATGACACAATCTGTTTTCTTGTCAAATATTCGTTTAAAGCGTATATTAGATCTAAACTTCATCTTCATCTTATTTTCTCCATTTATTATTCTTTTTTCCCTTATTAACAACACAGACATTAATTTAACAATATATTTTTTCTTTATTATTATTTTAATATAGTCATAACGAAATTCTAACCTTAAGTAACACAAATTAGAACATCTTCATAGACTATACAACGATATACAAACGAAATAAATTACTTAAAGTTAATCGTGAACATTTTACTAAAGGGGATTCAACTTGGTTGGCAAAGCTTACGTGATCAATATTAAGTCACAGTTAAAATTGTATAGATCTAGATATTTTGCGGTTGCGGTGGAGTTGTCCCTGAACTCGTTGGAGATCTGCAAATGATACGTTAGTTTAAGCCGTCGAATATTAATTATGGTTGAACCTGCTGAAATAAAATCCAATTCACATAATAACATTCATTAAGTGAGATTCAATCTTAACGTTTGTGCCTCAAATATTTCTGGATGTTTATTAAATTGATAAAAATGGTATCTAACACAGAACAGAAAACAAAAATGATACATAATAATAATAATAATCGGCAAAGAAAACACAGAATACACCACAGTACATCATCTTGTAGCTGTCAACGTCAGCAACAGTTGTGCGGGTCGCCTTCCAGATCTCAGCTCTATGAGGAGAACAATTCGCAATATTCGAGAAACTAACCATGCAGTACCAGCTCCGCCCCGGTTAAGGGAAGATTTGGTTAATCTTGACAAATACCGACAAACAACTAGCGGAGACGAATTTCTGCAATTTCACTCTGGATCTACACATTCTAGAATCCTAATTTTTGCAACGCAATGTTCACTAAACATTCTGCGAAACTCGGAACATTGGTTCATGGATGGTACATTCAAAACTGAGAACTGAAATTGAGAATGTCGAACCTCATTAGCCTTTCTGCCACATGATCACATACTAGAGGCATTCGATGAACTATGTGACAACGACGTTTTGTCCGTAGAAGCCTGAAGGCGAGGGTCGAAGGAAGTGATCTGAAGATTCCGTGAAGACTGCAGTTGCAAGTGTATTGGAAAGCAAAATGTCCGAAAGGGCTGAAAAGGTAATTACAACGAAAGGAAAAATGTCATCTGGAGAGAGAGGTCAGAACGTTACCCTTATGTTTTGTACCAGCGCAAATGGACAGTGTGTTCCACTACTCTTCATTTTTCCTCGGAGTAGAATGAATGATCGTTTAATGATAGGTGCTCCAAGTGAAAGCGTTAGTTTCCCGACTCATAGCGAACGGATGACAGCAGAGGCTTTCCTGAAATGGTTGCGATACTTCGTTTGTTTTACAAAACCATCAGCAGATGATCCTGTTTTGCTCATCGTCGATGGCCATGGTAGCCACAAGGAGCTGGATGTCATTACATATGCACGTGAAAACCACGTCTATATGCTCAGTATTCCTCCTCATACGGCACACAAACTGAAGAGACAATAGAGGCGGAAACTGCTCAAGATGGGTACCAAAAATGTTGATGGAGGAGCACAAAATCAAGCGTTTAAGCATGCGTTATGCTGCCGAGGGTGATGATTTTTTAAACCAAATTGCCTACGTTTAGATTTAAGTAAGGGTGATATTGATCTATAGTGCCCCTTTGCATAAGCTGCAAGCTGCTGGGGTATGCCCGCTCTCAAAGCTCCCCATCCAGTCTAAAAGCTTTAATAAACTGCATTAGCTGTGATAGTTTCAGAGGGATTTCTTCTTCGTCTATGACTTCTTTGCCGAGATAGTTAATTAGGATTTCCACGATGGCGGTGCAGTAAGATGTCAGGTGTTCTGGATTTTCATCCCCAGCCTCTGCAGTCGCTATTCTGCTTTAGACCTATCCTTGTCATGTGTTCACCAAGGTGACAATGATCTGTAAGAAACCCTGTGAGGATGCGTAGTCTATTCTTGCTAAGTTCGGGCAAAGTTTTTGCTCTGTGCTTGTTGTAGCTTCCAAGGAAGATCTTGACGTGTCTCAGATTAGGGAGATTCTCCCAGAGAGATGCCCTGAGCCTCTCTTCTCTCTGTCTTTAAGTTCTTTTTTGTAGGTGTTCATCCTTATGCCACAGAACGGTTCCGGTCCCACAAACGGAATTACCTTCATTGCCTCTGATTCCAGTATGTTTACTCTGGAATCAAAGCAGCAATCCACAACAGATAATTTCAGCCAGGAAAATCATGTGTACCATGTTTGGGGACAGGCAGGGTGTGTTGCTTTTCGTCTCGCGATGAAACAATAAATTCTGAGCAAATTACTGTGAGACATTAAGACAACTGCGTCGAGCAATCCAAAAGAAAAGACGCGGCATGCTGAGTAGATGAATCATTTTGCTTCACGTTAATACCCGGCCGCACTCAGCTAATCGAGCTCAAGGTCTCATCGCATCGCTTTTGGCTGGGAATAGCTTGAACACTCGCGATGCAGCCCAGATCTAGTGTCCAGTGACTACCACCTGTTCCCGAATATGAAACATCTCGGAGATAAACACTGCAATGACGGTGATAACCTCAAAACGACTGCGAATCAGTGGCTGTCAAATCAGGTGGCAGACTTTTATGGCAACGGGATACAAAAGCGTGTTGTTCGATATGAGACGTATAGATGCAAAAGTCACTCTTTGGTTTGACATACTAGATGCAAAATGCTGTTCGTTTCGTTTTTTAGGGATCATGTGGGTAATTTTGTCGTTTGTGTTTGGTTTTTAAGAAAAAATGGAGCTACACGCTGCATCGTGCCTTATTCTGAGAGAAAAGCGACAAAAAAAAACTTCGAGATCCAAAACTGTCAAAAAGAGAACAATTAAAGCGAAAACGGTAAGTGTTTGGTTTTCTATAAAAACTACAGTGCAGTGTGTTTTATCTTTTCAAGACATCGACAAAAGCAAGTGCCTAATCATCCTACATGTGGACATGCAGGAAGCTTAGCCTCTCCTTACTATTGTGCAACTCTAACAATGCGCCATATTAAGGAATTTCACGAAATACTGTTTATAACTACCGATCAAATTAAGCAGGATACTCTTTTATTAAAATGTAGAATCCCTTAATTGTGTAGAATCACATTATTGTAGGAGTAAAGACATCTGAACTTACCTTGCGAATTGAATATAAAAAAGTTATACAATATGTACTCCTCAAAAACTAATCCGGATCTTCCTGTAAAGTTAAGCTATTTTCGAGAGTTTCTTGTGAATTCCAATATTGGTTTCGAGTCATCGAAAACTGATTGTTTGAAAGCTGATGAAATGTTAATAGATAACTTACCAGAGGAAGCAAAACAAAAACTTGTAACCGAACAACGATTTCATAAGCTTTTACAAACCCAATGTCCTAATGTGGAAATCGTTTTTTGTTGATTGTCAGAAAAACCTAGCATTACCCAAATCGCGGGATCAAGCTTGCTATTTTAGTCAGCAACTCAATTATTATAATTGCACAATATTTAATGGAAATGCAAAAGAAAAACTTAATCCGTCTAATGCTACCTCGTTTTTATGGTAGGAAACAGATGCAGCTAAAGACTCTAATTTGATTACTTCTGCAGTTTACCATGTCCTAAAACACTTCAATTTCCAAAATATGATCGACAAGGTACTCTTGTTGGCAGATGGTTGTGGGGGCCAAAATATAAACAGCACGGTAGTTGCAACGATTTGTTCGTGGCTCTTAAAAGATGCACCAGAAACAGTTGAAACAGTAGAAGTTGTCTTTCCGATGGTTGGCTATTCATTTATGCCACCAGATAGAGATTTCGGATTGATAGAAAAGCTCATCAAAAAGAAATCTGTTATTGCCACACCTGAAGAATATGATGATATAATAAGAACGAATTCATCCATTTCGAAAATTAAAGATTGGCGATTTTTGGATTAGAAAACAGAAACTGAAAGAGTTCTGAAGGTACCCGGATCGTGGCATTTTCGATTTGGAATTTTAAGTTAATAAAGCTCACGTTTCCTTTTGTTTTTAACTGTAGAGTAATATTTAGTTGTGTGCCAGTGGGTAAAGTAACAAATGGTTTTTCTCGATGCCACGTTATTATAATAATACGGTAGTTATACACGACGGGTTCTAGATCGATTCGCATTTTGATCTAGAACCCTCCGTGCATAACTACATTTTCTATTTTCCGATCTATATAATTAAAGCTGTGAATCATCGTATTATAAACATATTAATATTAATATAAATCCCCCCTTTTAAAATATCCCGTCAATATTATTGCAAGTACGTATTGTAAATTTTCCTAATTCTTCACAAAATATATAATACCCCTACTATATAGGATAAATACAGGCAAGAGATATTTATTTATTCATTATTCACATTTATATAGGCTCTAGCCGAACATAGAGATCACATATGCTATATAGAAAGAATAAATACATATATTTCATCAATTAAGTACATCACACGATACCATTAAGAGTGCATGACGGTCGCCGGTAAATGCGTCAGTTCAGAAAAAAAAAAAAAAAAAAAAAAAAAAAAAACGGCCGAAAACTAAAACTCTATATTATTAATTCTATTCTGTTTTGATTCACACAGGTGTACGACAAAATATACATTTTATTTCGTTTTTAAAACTTGATATATATATAGGTACATATACACAAAAAGGAAACAAACTACGATATATACTATTAACCACGTCTCGAAAAATAGGATTTTTCTCATTTCGTTTCGGTATATTTATAATTTAGTCAGTGATGTACAACAATAAGCAATATTTATTTTTTCTAAATTTATATCAACGTTAGTCCAACATCGATTGAAACGACAGATAATGAACATATATATATATATATATTTAATCAGCTTTAGAAGATTCATAAAAGGTTCCACGAACCTTCTAAAGAATAAATTATTTATCAACACGTTTACTATATTTCTTATTTACATCACATGAAGTTCTGTCAGTTTTTATTACGTTTCATCGGGATAATAATGTCTTGTAATAGTTTCAGTGTTTGTACAGTCTTTAAAAGTTTAACAATAAACAGTGTCTTAAAAACGTCTTTAAATGTAAACATGCTTCTCTCGTACAATTAAATTTAATAGATTCAAGATCCGACTTTCCATTAGAAGCTTCGCATATTTAATTAATAAAAAAAAAATGTAGTATATCCGGTCTCTAGCTAGCGGTACAGCCTGCACCCCCCACACTATATCAATTTTATCGTTAAGCAAATAAAACCGACCTAGTGACATGAGCGCAGGTTGTACCGCTAGTTGGAGACCGGACATTACAAAAATATAAAAGAAAGGCCGATGTAGTAGGATGCTTAACCTGATTTCAGATATCGATCAGCGAAGGAGATCCACCAGAAGATTCCAATAAGCCAACCCGTCATCCGAACGACCGCCAAAAGGCCATCCGAAGAGGCCTTCTGACTACCTCTTGAAAGGAAGGAGGCAAGTTGGAGCGGTTACTGCTGCTGCTTTTCTTCGTTTTCCCCGGGAAAAACAAATTTGAGTTTTCAAACGAAGCACTCCCTCTGCCTCTCCCCCCCACGACCCTCCCACCGCAGTTGGATTCAACAATACAATTATTACGTAAAGGCTACAACATTTCATTTAGTTTGTTAATACCGTGATCACAATATTGTGCATACCACCCCACACCTCGCATAGAATGCAGCCTCTGCCCTTATCATTTATTTTTACCCATGTCAACGGCCATGTAACGTGGCGTACAATGGTTATCATTCAAATGTCTTTGTCCCCACATCTGGAGTACCTCAAGGGTCAAACTTGAATGTCAAAATTGATTGCTTCCGAGTCCATGGCTCTGGACCGTATTCATCGACGGTTCCTGAAGTACTTATCATTTAGACTGGATGGAATCTAGCCCGAAAGAGGTATACCTCAGGATGTTCTCCTGGCCCGGCATGGTATGGCATCCTTGTGCGACAGAAGGGACACAATATGTAGGAAATTTATAAATAAGCTCTTGGACAATAAGATCGATTGTCCCTTCCTATTGGGTAGTATGGACTTTCTTGTACCGATAATTAATTCCAGGTACGAGACCACATTTCGAGTCCGCTTCGCAAGAACCAACATCATGAGAAGAGTGCCGACCTACATCCTGGCGAGGGTGGCGAACATGTGATTGGAGGAAGTTATATCCTATTTCTTTCTCTTCTTAGTTATGGAGCGAATTAGAGAACAATTTGGCTACTTATTGCTTTTTCTGTTTCTTTTTTTAGTGTACACGCTTTTGTAATTGATCCTATTATTGGGCCTTGGCCTGTTGGATTAATAAAGATCTAATATTATTATTATTTATGTCGGCTTTTAATCTTGACAAATCTAAATGTGATAGATGCAAAATCCTGGCCAAATTATCAACTCTTATCAAACATGTAAGCTAATGTATCCTGCATATTTATAACGTTCCACTGTAGAGCAAATTATGGTTTAGTTATTGAAAGACACCACCACCAGATGTTTTACAAAACAATGAAGGAGAGACGTGTTGACTGAACAACCACAAGAACAAAGGAACAAATCTCAATCAAAACAGGATTGGGTCATCAAAAAAAATTCTTTTTTCCTAGGAACGATACGCATCAGCTCTTTACCTTGTCATAGTGGCACTTCAGGATCTAATAAAGGAAAAAAACCTAGACGAGGATCTAGTTACATAATCACTAGTTCGCCATACAAAGACGAAGTTGAAGAAAGCATGCGAGAAGGAAGAGCAAAAAACTAGGATAATCCTTGACCTTGAAAACCTCAACCTTGAAAACGACGACCTTAATACTATGTTATAACCTTGGTGTATTTCGAGAGATTCCAGAACCTCCTTATTGACCTTGACCAATGCCAATGCAGGATCAAGCTCAATGAAGAGGGTCGAGAATCGGCCAAAGTCCTCTACTACATACAAAAATTAATTTATCTTTTTTTTTTACTAATTTTAAATCAGTACCTGAAATTAGGTAGCTCTACTCTATATTAGGAATAATTTATTGATCCGAAATTCACCTTAAACAAAGACAGGACGCTAGAAATGATCTAAACATATGTTTGTTTTATATGGGCGGTTGTGGAGCCCAAAATAAGAACTCCACGGTAATAGGAATGTTGTCTAATTGGTTGTTAAATTTGAACCTCCTTGATCCAGGTTATCTCTACTGCGGTTAGGGCATTCCTAGATTCCTCCAAATCGACTCCGCGGTCAGACAGATTGCCCCAGATTAACAATAACAATAATTAGAAAGGAAAACAGTTTGCCATCCCCAACCCCAACTACAGCCGTAATGTGATCCTCGTACATAAGAAAGAGTCAACAAACCGAAATAATATCCTTTATGAACGATGAAAACAAAATAGGTCCCAGAATGGAACCTTGGGGCACACCTAGAGTAATCGGCAGGTTATCATTCGAAGATGGTATCTTCATATATTGAACTCGATCCCCAGTAATCACCCAACAAACCCTATAACGCTGAAGTTTAATCATTAATATGTTGTGATCAACGCAGTCGAAATCTCTGGATAGATCACAAAAAAAAAATCTCGGTAGGTTACTGTCCTCTATTTAGCGGATTCTGCGGCACTTTCTATAAATGAATGCATGCATCTTGTTGTCTGTTGAGCTTTAACAGGGCAAGATAAGAAATTTGACCTTTTATCATATAAAATCCCTATTCGTTGGAGTTGGCCCCAAACTGTGGGGGCCAACTCGAACTCCAACAATTAAATCTGTTTTGCATTATGGATCTTGATATACTTCTAATGGAAAGAATATAGTCCACTCAGACTTTTGTATTACAACAGAATATATGATTCTACCACATAAAAATGTTTTGAGATTAGTAAATATATAATTTCTTTGGCAATTATATCATTTTTTTCCCTTAAACCTAATATTTATATTTCATTCTTTAAATAACATCTATTATTTACATAAATTATAAAACCCGCTACACCTCTGCTTTCTTACCGCTTAAAATAATTTGATCTGTGATGAATTATCATCTCGAAATAATCCGAGGTAAGAAAACATCGTTTACAAGAACTGCGCTTGCGCATATTTCCGCTTACCACGCAGGAGCATAATAGGAATGTATGATTTCCTCCTCTTCATCTAATACACATTCCACACGCATCATCTCGTTTCGTTTTTGTCCTCCCTCCCTCCCCCTAGCACTCCTCCTCCTCGATCCCGCCGCAGCCGTACTACTGCGTGCACTACTTACTTATACAAAAATAGAAACTCTTAACGTACAGCTTTCCTGTTATTGGAAAGGGACTGTCATCCGCCGCCGCCCATCGGAGCCCCCAATAGCGGCAGATTCGTCTTCGGTAGTTGGTACCTTCGCACGCTAAAACTCCTCTCCAACGGGTTACCTTCGACAACGTTCGCGGGATACGAGGACGTCCTTTTGGCGCTGCTGGGAAATTGAAATTGGGGAATTTGAATTTGGAACTCGTTCGAAACGTGCGTTTGTTCATTGTACGGAAGCTGCATGCAATATCGTTATGTTACTACGACTCAATTATTTTTTTAAATCTAATTTGTAGTTAGTACGTGTGTTTATGATTGTGCGCATCAATTATGATGTTTAAATTTAAATTTAAATTAGGTATAAACTTCATAATTGATGCACCACCTTCCATGATTTGAATGTTAGGCGTAATTATTTTAGTCTGTTAGTTTTAGATTTAATTTTAACGGTTCAAAAATGCTTCATTTTAAGAGTAAATTACTTATACGGTTATAAGTTACTTCGTTTTACTTTAGGGAAATTGGTGGGGAAAAAGTAGGTTGGTAAGGAATACTGGATGAAGAGTTGTAGGTACCCGGGAAACAAAAAGAATAACGATCGTGATTTATTACGTGTTATAAGGTCTAAATGTTTAGCTATCATGAGTACACTTTCTACAAGTTTTGTAATCCTAAACCGTTGCGATAACATAACAGCGCTACGTCACGAATCTGATCCTTAACGTTATCTCAATGTAACCTGCACGGATGTAGGTCGAGGAATTTGCCGCTAAATTCCGAGCAGAAGAAACGTTAATTCGACTGGATTTGTTACAAATTTTTAACATTAATCATGCTACGTCACGAGTCTGACCTGCAATACTATCGCTCACTGCCATCACGCTATCGTCCTGTAACCTATCCGCGGAGGAACCTGCCGCTAAATTCCCTCCAATTAAGGGATCTTCCGATCGGTTTAATAACGAAGGACTGGTAGATCGCAAGGTTAAGTGGGTCGTTCTTAGGTAGGCTTCCTGAGTAGGATTTGCAGAAGACTCATTCATACAACTTAAACATTTTAAATTCCCCAAACGAACATCGATATTTACCTTTAAAAAATATTATAAATGGAAAATTTAAAAGAAAACTAACGTTACGTCACAAATCTGACTGTTAACGCTATTGTTCAATTGCCGTCATGTTATCTCCTTGTAACCTAATTGCCGAGGAATTTGCCGCTAAATTTCCCATAAAACGACCACCCTCCTATAAGAAACAAGGAAGAAAAATTTGCATCATTTGCGTTTGCTACGTCATAAATCTGACCTTTAACGTTATAGGTCATTATCATCACGCTATCTCTCTGTAATCTATACGAAATCAATGTTTCGAATCAGTGAACGAACGCCAAGGAATTTGCCGCTAAAGTCAACCAGAAAAGGACGATAGTTCGACCACCCTCCTATAAAAAATAACGAAGAAAAATTTGCATCATTTGCGTTTGCTACGTCATAAATCTGACTTTTAACGTTATAGGTCACTATCATCACGCTATCGCGCTGTAACTTATACGAAGTCAATGTTTGTAAATCAGCGAAAGAACGCCAAGGAATTTGCCGCTAAATTCTCCAGGAAAAGAGCGATAGAGATAAAATTCAGCCGCCCTCCTATAAGAAACAAAGAAGAAAAAGTTGCAGTAGTTGTGTTTGTTACGTCATAAATCTGACCTTTAACGTTATTAGCTGTCTCGCTCTAACCCATACAGAGGCAATGTTTGAAATTAGCGAAAGAAAGACAAGAAATTTGCCGCTAAATTCACCCAGAAAAGGAGCGATAGTTCGGCCACCCTCATATAAGAAACAAGGAAGAAAAATTTGCATCATTTGCGTTTGCTACGTCATACATCTGACGTTTAACGTTATAGATCATTATCATCCCGCTATCTCTCTGTAATCTATACGAAATCAATGTTTGTAAATCGATGAAAGAACGCCAAGGAATTTGCCGCTAAATTCTCCAGAAAAAGAGCGATAGAGATAAAATTCAGTCGCCCTCCTATAAGAAACAAGGAAGAAAATTTTGCAGTAGTTGTGTTTGTTACGTCATAAATCTGACCTTCAACGTTAATGGTCATTATCATCACGCTATCGCGCTCTAATCTATACAGAGGCAATGTTTGAAATTAGCGAAAGAAAATCAAGGAATTTGCCGCTAAATTCCCCATAAAAGGAGCGATAGTTCGACCACCCTCACATAAGTAACAAGGAAGAAAAATTTGTGTTTGTTACGTCATAAATCTGACCTTTAACGTTATCTCAATCTAACGCTGTTAGAGTGCGGATGGTATATCAGCCGGGACGCAATTTTCCCAGAAAAATATCAGAAATGCGTGGAGTATGCGCTGAGCTCCCCCGATAGAGGGAATGAGAGCTTAGAATTAATTTACTGTCCAAAGGCGTTTTATAATATAGATCAGCGTAGCACGGAAGCCATGAAGGTCTTGCATTTAGAGGGGCGCTGATGAAACTAGAAAGATCGAAACTCCTTAATACGTCTTTCATATATCACAAATGATCGCTGAACCTTTGGTACAGATAATAAACGACGATTTTTGAGGAGATCTGGTTTAGGAGGATGTGTGGCAGTTTAAGAAGTTGGGGAGACTGTCCCTGGCGCCGGCAATTAAACAACATTTCCGGTTAATTACCTTCCCACCCTTCAAAATCTGCTGAGTTAGTTGAGATCGCTTGCTCGAGTGCTAAGTTGAATTTGTGACGCTAGAGAAGCGGTAACCAAATCTCATCGGCTTTTGAGGTTATGTTACATAATACAACCGTTAAGAATTACAAAACCGTAAAAATACTCGTGATAAAGTTTTTTATAATATTGCTTCTTTTTTGTTTTAGAAATAACTAAATCGGAAAACAAAACCAAAAACATTGACCATTTATAATAGTGTATTAAAAAAATTGAAAATCTAAAAAAAAAAATATAGGCAGATGTGCATTTCGTGACATTTAAATCTGATCTGGACACGTTACCATTTCTATATAACTTAAGCTTTTAGTTCAACTACAGCAAAGACTACCAGGCAATAATCTAATATTACACAAGCCGGAACTACTAAATAAAACTTACTTATGAAGTCTATAGAAACTATCTATAAAGGAAACACATAATCCCACAACTAATTCGTTATGAAACTTATATGGCAACGCTTACAGATCAAACGTGTAAATGTGAGCATTTCAATTTACAAAGTACTAAAATAAAAATAATAAAATAAAAACAAACTGAAGGACGAATGATTAAAAAGAAAATTAAAAGTGCTGCTGATATATATTTAAGACACAAACCAAATAAAAAGAAAAAATATGTAATTACCGTCCATTCGTACATTACGTTTCGCAAAAAAATAACATTAGATGTGACTAATGTAAACCTTGCGTTTGAGAAAACCGGTGGTGTTGCGGACAGGTGAGGGAATGCCTGTATCGTGACTGAAAGAGATATCATTTCGGTATATATCAAAAAAAAAAACAAAAAACAAAACGGGCATGCACGATCCTTAATCGAGTCGTCCAGAACAATAATTCAAATAAAAATTATCGTTAGTAGAAACTAAAACAATTGTAAAAAGTAAAAAAAGGGTGCCCCATTTTTTAAAGTTGGCCATGACAAGCGAAATTTAAGAATGGATCTGATACACTGACAATATCGTTTTTTTTTTATTTTGACAGGTACAATTGGCAAATCGAAAAACATACAATTTGACAGCTGTCCAAAATATTATGTTAACGGTTTGCCAAAACATTAAAATAAAACTGTTAGACTTTTTTGACAATTATTATTAGAAATATTTTATAATTTTTATAAATTAACACACATTCAAAATTGTTTAACAATAACAGAATTTACGTTACAACTGGCAGGTGTATTTTAATAGCTTAGACAAGAGAAAAAAAACTGTTTTACGATTTGACAGCTTGCTGTCAGACGTATTTTGACAGTTGTACTAGTAAAATTTGACAAAAACCCAACATTTACGATTTGGCAACCAACAGAAATATTTTGACACCAACAGGTGTAACAACATCCCTAAAAAAATAACAGTTTTTTTTATATTTTGACAGCTGTCAGAAGTATTTTAATTGTAAATAAAAATAGTAGGAAAACCAACACTTCCGTACAGATTTCAGAAAGATTGAAACGCTGGTTAGTTTAAAATCCCGCGAAAAATGACAATGCGATTGCTGTCAGAAATATTTTGACAGTTGACAGCTGTCAAAAGTATCTTTAACGCAGCGGCCGCGATAATAGTCAGAAAATCGACTATCGAAACTGTGAAAAATGATAATATTATTGCAGTCAGATATAGTTCCATAGTTGACAGCTGTCAAATATTTTTTTATTGCCGCATCACTCGAAATTGTAAGAATAAATCATTTATTTCACGTCTCTACAGGTGTATTTTCGCAGTTACACCTGTTAGAACCGCCGAACATAAATGTTTTCCTATTTTGACAGCTGTTAAAAGTATTTTATTGTTACACATAAAAAAAATTATATTTTCGTTCAGATACAGAAAAAAAATCATAATCCTTACAACTGTTGAAAAAGAGAAATGCGATAGTTGTCAGAAATACTTTGACAGTTAACAGTTGACAGCTGTCAAAAAAAAAAAATTTTTGTCGATAGAGTAGGTATATCCAAGATTTTAAAAAGATTTTCCCAGCTACGCCTATTAAAATCATAATAGAAAATGGATGTTTACACATTTTGACAGCTGTCAGAATTGTTTTGATTGTGACACACGCCAAAATGGCATGAAGATCGATACTCTCATGCTCGTACGGGTTTCAGAAAAAATCATAACGCTCATAAGTTGTAGAATCTGTGAAAAATGATTTGTTGACAGCTGTCAAAAAAAATTTTGTTATTGCAATTTTCAAAATTTAAAAAATAACCGACTTTAACAAATTAATGGTTTCGTACTCGCACAGAAAAACCTGTAAGTTTAAAAACCGCGAAAAACACCAACGCGTTTGGCTGTCAGAGATAGTTTGACAGTTGACTGCTGTTGGAGCTTTTTTTGTGTTACAGTTTTCGAAGACGTAAAAATGACCAGCTTTATAGTTTTACAGATTTTAGGTGTATCTTGATTACAGGTTACACGTATTAAAACAATAAAAGGTGATTATTTTCACATTTTTGACAGCTGCCAGTAATGTTTTGACTGTTACAAACGTCAACATAAAATTAATGCAATCAGTTCTAGGCGAAAAGTTTCAGAAAAATCAGACTGTTGAAGCTGTGAAAAAACGACAATGTGATTGTTATGGTAAATAGTTTCACAAGTGACATTTGACAGCTGTCAGACATTTTTTTGGACGTTAAATCAAAAAAATAAACTGATAAACGATAAAATTTCAGAAATATTTTCATTTCGCAGTTACACCTGTTAAAACCATACGAGATAACTATTTTCATATTTTGACAGTTGTCGGAAGTATTTTAATTGTCATACGCGCTCCAAAATAAAGAAATCAACGCTCTCAGTTTTATTAGTTTCAGAAGAATCGTAACGCGTACAATTACTAAAATTGAGAAAAATGACAATTAGATTAGTGTCAGAAATAGTTTGACAGTTGACAGCTGTCACATTTTTTTTTGATCGTTAAAATTGTAGAAATAGATTTTAAAATGTTACAGATTTTAGGCGCATTTCCATTACGAAGTACATTACATATTTATTGTTGTTCGTTTTTATATTTTGACAGCTGTCAGATTAAACGTGTCGAAATAAGTTTTTCAATTCCAGGAGAATTTATAGCATTCAAAAAAGTTATAACTCTTCCAGTATTGACATTTCAAAATAACAATTTGACAGCTGTCAGTTTTGACGGTTATAATTTTTAAAATTGGCTTAAAAAATGGGACATCCTAACCTTATCTGGCCCTAATTCCGTTAGTATTACAAAACTCAATCAAACAGAAACTAAGAGAAACAACAAACTAAAACATCTACGACTAATTTTTTAGTCGTTAGTACAACTCTGATTAGATCGAATTAATTCAAAAAACTCTCATCCAATACCTGCTGGTTATTACTCATTCTTATCGAAGAAACTATTAACATTCTCCTGTTCTAACTCAGATAGAACCTAAACGACTAAAATACCAAGAACAAAAGAGAGAGAAAAAAGATAGAGAATAAATAGACTAACGTTAGATATTAAGAATAATAATAATCTTACAATTAGTATGGGTACAAAATTGAGGAAACATTACCTGCGTCGTCTGTTGACTTGACCGGGTAGCCCGAAATAACCTCTCGGTATAACCATACGGGCGTTACCTTGAGCCGGTCGGGATCCGCCGTGAGCTAGCAACGTTGCCAGATGTGCAGCGTACCCTTCCGATAACACGGTAGCTAAAGAATGCTGCTTCTTCGACGCTTTACCAACGATGAAGATCTGCTTCGGTTTCAAGCCTATAGAAGTGTAGACAGTTATGTCCTTACTACTCCCGTAAGCGCATTGTATAATGACACCGTGATTCTAAAAAATTTGGTTAGAAAACGAAAATAACCAGCTAACACTAATAATTGGTATTACTTGTATGAGATTGTTGAGATATGTCGTCTTATGTCCGAGAGGATCGGTGGATAGACCGTCAGCGAACGAGACTAAACCGTGCGGGAAATTGTGCTGTGACAGCCAAGATACCACGCGATGGTGTTGCATATCCGGACGTCCGGTCGTATAAATGATTAAATAACCTAATTCTTGCCAATGCCTTCAACGGAATCAAGATAGTAGTACATAATACCAAAAATTTATGATTACTCCTTACCGTACCACATCCACGGCTCCAGCTCTAACCTTAGGATCTCTACCCGTCACCGACATGCTCGCAGTAAACGACCCGTCTATGCTGAAAACGACGCATTCCGTCTTCGGAGGTACAACGGCCATGAAAAAATCCACCGACGTATGATCTCCCCGTACCACCATCTTCAATTAAATTTTTTTACCAAAAAACAAATTTCGCCGCAAAATCTGAACTTACCTTTAAAGGATATAAACCGTAATTCAATGATTTATCTTCGGGGAAGGTGAAGGTCACCCTTCCCGTTTTATCGGTGACTTCGGTGGCGACGTACGTCCATTCGCCGCTAGGTACGTCCCTCATCACGTGAATGTCGACCTTCTCCCCTGTCAACGTGATCATATCCAGAGGACCGTACATGAATCTGGCCACTATCGTCTGGGGAAGTCCATCTCTTACGATGACGTCGTTGGCTCTATGATTGGCGGTTACGTTCTAGAAAAAACCCTCTCTTTAGCGGGTAGGTTCGTCAAATATGTCAAAAGCAATAGATTATGGGCATTGACTCTTACAAGTGTCAAAATACGAAAACAATATCACGTTTCGACTATTTTACAGCTGTTGGGAACGTTTTGAAGTTTTTTTTTAAATTTCATTTGACAGCTATAGTTGACAAACATAAAAAGATTCTTTTAAGCAATTTGACATCTATCCAAAACATTTTGACAGTTATACACCTGTTAAAACTGTAACTGTTGAAACTGTTTTTACAATTTGACAGTTATCATAAATATTCTTATATTTACAAGTGTCAAAATAGGAAAACAATAACACATTTCTACTATTCGACAGCTCTCAGGAATATTTTGACCGTTACGACATTAAAATTAACTTTTACATAATTTGACAGATGTCCATAATATTTTGACAGTTACATGTGGTAGTTTGAAATTTTGAAAAATGAACAACTTTTCCAAGTGTTAAACCTGTTATGCAATTTGACAGCTGTCCAAAATATTTTGACAGTTGATTCACATGTTAAAAACTATTTAACTGCTGAAACTATGTTTACAATTTGACAGCTATAATTCTAATATAGAAAAATATTTTCCTTATACAAACAACTTACAAGTTTGTCGAAAAATTTGAAATTTTCCAGAAGAATTAAACTTAATTTAACTATCAGAAATTTCTACAATTTGACAGCTGTCAGGAATATTTTCATAGTTCCGGCATTCAAAGAGACAATTTTATGTTGACACAGCTACAATGGGGCCAAATATAAAAGATACTTTTACGTAATTTGAGAGCTGTCCAAAATATTTCGAGAGATACAACTATTTGACGGTTTGTCAAAATAGTAAAACAAAACAGTCGGACACTTTTCAACAAAATTATAATTTCTTCAACTGTTAAAACTGTGAAAAGTTATAGTGTTTGCTATTTGACTTTATACTGTTAAGTGCCAAAATACAAAAACAGTAAGACATTTTTACAATTTGACAGCTGTTAGATATTTCATAACGGTTCTAACTATTTCACAGCTGGCAGATGAATGTGAACAAATTACTATTTTACTATTTGGCACCTGTGAGAATTTTATTGATTCGATTGATTTGAAATGTCAAGATGTATTTTGACAGTTGCCTTGTGAAATTTGAAAATAGAACCTATTTACAATAGGCAGTAAACAAAAATATTTTGACAGGTACATCCGTTTTAAAACCCATAAAAGGCAACGGTTCTCGCAATTTGACAGCTGTCACAAGTATATTAATTGTTACACACGCCAGAATATTAAGAAAATCTACGCTCTCGTTCAGTCTTATAAGCATACAACCATTGAAACTGTGACAAATGAGAATACGATTGCTGTCAAAAATAACTTGATAGTTGACAGCTGTCAGAACTTGTTTGATTATTACAGTAATTAAAATTGTAAAAATAATTGACTTTAAAATTTCACAGCTTCTACGTGTATTTTGGTGAGGGGTTACGCCTGCAAAACGATAAAAGTTACCCGTGTTCACATTTTGACAGCTGTCAGAAGTAGTTTAATTGTTACAAAACGCCCAAATTAAAATATTCCGATTTAGTTATATAAGTTTCAAAAACAGCATCCACGCCTGAACTGCTGAAACTGTAAGAAAATGACATGCAATTCCTGTCAGAAATAGTTTGACACATGACAGCTGTCAGATATTTTTGAATAAAAATCAATACTCCCGCTCAGTTTTATAAGTTTCAGAAAAATCAAAAATGACAATACGATTGCTAACAGATATAAATTTTGTAATTGACAGTTGACAGCTGTCAAACGTTTAAAATTGCAAAAATTAATTGGTTTTTAGTGTATTTTGAGACCTACAATGATGAAATTTCAGAAATAACAGTTCCACTTGTTAAAATCATAAAAAAGTAACGGTTTTCACAGTTTGACAGCTGTCAGAAGAGGCAACAACTGCCTGTCGCTTCTTGTTCATGTGTAAGTTGATATTCTTTGATGTTACCTTTAATTTCACGGACGTCCGTTTCTTCGTCCACTTCTCCCTAGGTTGTCCGGGGGTGAAACTCGTCTCCCTATCTTCTGATCCGGTCAGGGGAATACCCTCGGAAGCGCTGACTTGCCGCAAGATGAAGGCGATGACGTCGCTGCTCTCCCAGTAACTAGCGTGCAGTAAATGCGGCAAGGCGTGAGTTGGGAAATTGGATAACCCTTCCGGGCAATAGAGAGCGTAATCCATTCTCTTGTTACCCCACCATTTCTGCTGTACTGCGTACAAAAAAAAAAACAAAAAAAAACGAAATTAAACGCTGACAATATACGGAAAACGTCGCCACTCACGTGCACTTATAGCTTGTAACGGAATGTCATCGATGCCGGAAACAGTGCTTTGCAAGGAGACCTCCGATAATCGTCTGGGCTGCATGTCGTTGAAGATCTGGGTGTTGGCTTGGAGTACCTCCACTACGAAAATTAAACCAAAATTAAACGTAAATTAAACGATTTTTTTATTTAAGAGTATTAAATACCTAAATGGTGCGGTTGTCCATTCCCCAACGGATACTTAGTATACCTTGCGACGTTTACGGGCGGAAGTAACGAGAATCTCGCGGAAAGTAGAGGTTCCAGTCTGGAGGCGACCGGATCGGTGGGGTGAAACATGTTGTAGATTTGATTGCACATTGGACGGGTAATATTACCTGGAATAACGAAAGTTCGGTTTACACTAAACCAAAATAAAGTTAGAATCTAATTTACTAGTTTTATCATCGGGCGATGATATCTGCCTGTAGGCCAGTACCAGAGCTAAGGGACTGCCGAACATGAAGAAGTCCGTGATGTCGAATTCGAAACGGATCTGATGCGTCGCTTCGCTGGTAGAGGAGGACCTACGTCTCGGCGAAGGCGCGATTAACAGGCCGGTATCGTTGATCTGGACGTTGTCTATAATAGGAAATACACAATTTTTTTTAGCATCTTAAGCCATACGATAGTTTATGTCCTAAATCCGGCAACACGGCAAGTATGACGCAACCTGGTTTAAACCGATTGGCGCTCTGATCCAAGACCATTTGACAGCTATGAGAAATATTGTGGATAGATCCAACTGTTAAAATAGGAAAAAATTGTTTTTACAATTTGACAGCTGTCAGATGTACTTTGACAGCGACAACGCTCAAATCTGAAGAAACTGTCAAAATAAGAAAAGACCATGACTATACAATTTTGAAGCATTTTTTTATGGTCAGGGCGCTCAAAATTGTAAAAATATTCAAGTTCAGATGCTAAAACCGCAAAAGATCATTTTTAAAGTTTGACAGCTTCGAGAATAATTCCAAACGTTGCACACGCTAAAATAAGTCGGAGGTAACTGCTTTTATAGTTTCAGCGCTTCCAATAATGCGAATGGTTAAACTGTGTAGTGATAATCGTTTTTACAATTTGACAGCTGTCAAAAAATATTTTAGTACGTAAATGTCAAATAAGGAATAGATAGTTTCTCAAAATTGACAGTTGCCAGATCTGTTTTTATGATTAGATTCGTTAAGATCCCATAAAGTACATGTTGCACGTGATAAAACCGTAAAAGATAACCGTTTCACATTTTTGACAGCTGTCAGAAGTGTTTCAATCGTTACATACGACAAAATAATAAGAAAATTCATTGTTTCGTACTCGCACAAAAAAAATCGTCAAACCTGTAAGTTTAGAAATTGCGAAAAACGCCAATGGCGTTAGCTGTCAGAAATAGTTTGACAGTTGACTGCTGTCAGAGGTTCTTTTGCGTTACAGTTTTCGAAAACGTAGAAATAACCGGCTTTAAAGTTTTACAGATTTTACGTGTATTTTGGTTACAGATTACACGTATTAAAACAATAAAAGGAGATTATTTTCACATTTTTGACAGCTGCCAGTAATGTTTAACAAACGCCAAAATAAAATTAATGCAATCAGTTTTAGACGAAAAGTTTCGGAAGTAACTGCTTTTATGGTTTCAGCGCTTCCAATAATGCAAATGGTTAAACTGTGTAGGGATAACCGTTTCTATAATTTGACAGCTGTCAAAAATATTTTAGTATGTCAACGTATGTCAAATAAGGAAAAGATAATTTTTCAAAATTGACAGCTGCCAGATCTGTTTTGATTGTTAGATTCGTTAAGATCCTATAAAGTCAGAGATTTTCCAGTTTGACAGCTGTCAGAAGTAATGTGTAAGCAATTTCAAATGAAGGAGGACGTCGACAGAATAAACGATAGGTTAGTAACATCAACTAGTTGATAGCAAATAGTTATAGTTGACTGAATAGTAAACAGCAACGTTAATCCTAACGAGTCCACAATTTGACAGCTGTCAGTTATATATTTATGACAGTTACAAATATCAAACTGGGAAAATCTAATTTTTATCAAATTGAGAGCCGTCAGAAATATTTCGGTGGTTACACACTCTAAGATTTTACAGCCATAAAAAACAACTGTTTCTTACAGTTTGGTAGCTGTCAAAAATGAATGTGACAAACGATGTTGGCAGAACAAATTTTCCGTTAGTAACAGCGAGTAGCATAAGTACGATAATAAAGTTTAATAAAATCGAAAAAAAAGAAAACTGTTTTGCGCCGTATGACAGCTGTCAAAAGTATTGTGTCAGTAATTTTAAACAAAGTAGGTTGGCAAAACACATCAGTTGCTAGGTATCAGTGAGTAGCATAAGTAAGGTAATAAAGTATAATAAACCCGTAAAAAACAACTGTTTCTCGCAGTTTGACAGCTGTCAGAAGCATTGTATCAGTAATTTTAAACAAAAGAGGTTGGCAAAACACATTTTCAGTTAGTAGATAACAGTGAGTAGCATAAGTAGGATAATAAAAGTCAATAAAATGGAGAAAAAACAACTGTTTCTCACAATTTGACAGCTGTCAGAATCACTGAGTGAGCAATTTCAACCGAAGGAGGTTGGCAGAACAAATTTTCGATTTAGTAGCACTGAATAGCACAAGTAGGATAATAAAAATCAATAAAATGGAGAAAACAACTGTTTCTCACAATTTGACAGCTGTCAGAATCACTGAGTAAGCAATTTCAACCGAAGGAGGTTGGCAGAACAAATTTTCAGTTGGTGACGGTGAGTAGTATAAGTAGGTGTAATAAAACCGTAAAAACACAACTGTTTTTTTTTTTTACAGTTTGACAGCTGTCAAATAAGTGCTCAATATCATCATGTTTTAGTCCGATTTTTCAACTCGATCGTAGTGGAAGGAAGGAAAAGGTTGCTTATAGTGGAGAAATGAAATTGTCAGATTAGACTGTTAAGGTATGTCCGTTCTCTAAAGATAAATCTTACCTCGAAAACTGATCGGATCCTGATCTAGAATGCTGTTCTCGCTACCATGCCGCGATTGATATTTCGTCGTCCTACACATGGCATCGTACGTTAGAATCGATCCAATCGAATCCGCTACGATGCAGACTTGTCCTGTGAAGCCCCTACCTTCGTCCGACCTTAAAAACTCTTCAGAACGAAAGAAAGGTTTGACACAAACTTGATTAAAATAAATTTTTGATAGGTGTGGTTACCTTGATAGACGATGTTAGCTCCGTTTATGGTTTTAGTAATGTTTTCTTGGTAATCAGGCGTAGAGGTCGCTAGTAGTGGGATCGCACCGATCGGAATAGAATCGTGAGTCACTTGAGGTACATCAGAACACATAGGCGAGATATCGAAACTGTATGGGCTCAAGCTAAGGAAACAAAATTATTTTTCCTTTCCCGGACATCTCATTTAATCGTGGCACCTACCTCGATAAAATACCAAGACCTTCCGTGCAGATCGAAGGACAGGAGACTAATTTTATCACAATATGTCCGATCAACATCGGATAGTGTTGACGCATGACGGATTCGAACGCCCCCTGAAGGTGGTAACGTCGGATTTCTTGGCCGTCATATCGGTGTTGACATCCAGGACGCTTCCACCGTGAAAAACGAGAAGTAAAACCGTCGTGGAACACGGCAGGTGAGCTGGTGACGCGCCCGGAGAATCTGGGCACCCCGTATCTAACGAATTCACTTTCCCGCGTTGTAATAATCGTTTAGACCCTCTCTCGCTAGCCACGCGTTGGAGGAAGGACGAAGAGAAGATGCTGTCATCTGAAATTCACTCGATACAGTATCTCTATCGGTGGTGAGGTGATTCAAGGTCGTTAAGATTACCGTTTTTTTCTTGCGAGTACGTAGGGGATGCCGCGTCATCATCTTCGGTAAGCAGATCTAGGGAGCTCCATTTGGCTAAAGAAGAGGATTCACCCATCTCACCTATGGTAGTAAACTCAATCTTTTTCTTGATGATACTTGAACAGACTTACCGACGCAGTCGAAGAATTCCTCGTCGGATCCGGAATCGGAATCCCTCCCCAAGCTTTCGATCCTCCAATTGGCGACGTGTATGTCGAAACTTTTAATGGACGTCGAACCGGGTGAATGGAGACCGACCGGTTGATGCCATTTGTCATCACTTCTATAATATATCAATACAATATAAGCTGAAATTTTGAGGTTATATCGGTGAATATGGTTTGAAGCTTTACCTGGTTATCTTGAGGTGTAGGTTCTGATCGTTACCGGCAACGTCGCATTCCCTAGCCGGCGATTGATGCAAGGAATTGATCGATTTTGACAGTACGGGACTGTCTTCCTTTTTCTCGATGCTCTCTAGAGTTGCAGCGAGATTTTTGGCCACGTGATCTTTAGGGAACGTACCGTTACTAAGGTGAGCGTCAGTTTCTGCAATGAATTTTCGATTTATATGTAATGGAATTAATTACACTTTCTACCATACCATGACATTTTTAAATGTCAAATACATGTCAAACTAATTGACGAATGTATAATAAGTGCCATAAGAGCAGTTTCAGCTGAAGGAGGTTGGTTGCTCTGTTTTTTTTTTATGTTTACACTTTCTAAGACCTTCTACAATAAGAGATTTTACAGTTTGACAGCTGTCAGAAGTACTGGGTGAAAAAATTCGAAGTAATTTCAATTGAAGGAGGTTGGTTGCTCCAAAATTTCTGCTGTGGCACAATTTCTTGTTCGAAAGTTTAATACACCACGGTACAGTCACTATGTTTAATTATGTAACTACTTACTACCAACTAACCAGCGTTATTAACTGAAAATTTGTACTGCCAACCTCCTTCCTTTCCTTTGAAATTGTTCACCCACTTCTTTTATTTAAATTAAGAATAAGTAACTTTTCGAAATTGACAGCTGTCAGAAATGTTATAAAGCAAGAGATTTTACAGTTTGGCAGCTATCAGAATTATTTTTGACAGTTATATCGTGCAAAAAATTATACCGTTTGCGAGTGTTATGAATAATTATGAAGACATAACGCTGTATAATTTGACAGCTAACGGAAATATCATGATAGTTCCAATTGTCAAAATAGGAAATTTGACAGCTGTCAGATGTGCTATTTTTACAGTTATATCTGTAAAAGAGTTTCCATCATTTGACAGTTGGCAGAAATATTTCGATAGTTAGATACAACTGTCAAAATAAAATACAGTTTGAAGGATTTTTTATGGTTACGGCTTTAAAAATCGTAAAAATAATCGAGTTCAAATGCTAAAACCTAAAAAAATATTTTTTACAGTTTGACAGCTGTCAAAATTATTCCAGCAGTTGCACACGCTAAAATAAATGGGAAATAACTGTTCTTACAGTTTCCGTGCTTCCAATAAAATATATATAGTAACTGAAAACGGGAATAACCGTTTTACCAATTTGACAGCTGTCAAAAAATATTTTAGTACGTAAATGTCAAATAAGAAATAGATAGTTTCTTAAAATTGACAGCTGCCAGAAATGATGGTTTGATGGTTACACTCGCCAGACCCTATAAAGTTAGCGATTTTGCAGTGTGACAGCTGTCAGAAGTAGTGAGTAAGAGATGTCAAATAAAGGAGGCCACTGACAGAGTAAATGATCATTTAATAACACCAAGTAGTTGATAGCAACTAGTTACAGTTGACTGAATAGTAAACAACAATCTTAATCCTAACGAGTTTACAATTTAACAGCTGTCAGAAATATATGACAGTTACAAATGTCAAACTGGGAAGATCTAATTTTTATCAAATTGGGAGCTGTCAAAAAGATTTTGATGACACTCTCTAAGATTTTATAGTCGTAAAAAACAACTGTTTCTTACAATTTGACAGCTGTCAAAAACAATGTGTGAGCATTTTCAAGCAAACGAAGTTGGCAGAACCGATTTTTAGTTAGTAACAGTGAGTAGCATAAGCTATCATACTATAAGAATTGTTCTTACAATTTGACAGGATGCACTTTGATAGCATAGTAGATTCAACTGTCAAACTAGGAAGGAATAATTATTTTTACGATTTAACATCTGTCAGATGTATTTTGACAGTGACAATAGTGAAATCTGAAAAGAAAATATTGTATTTAAAATTTACCAACTATCTGAACTATTTTGACAGTTATATCTGTAAAACTATAAAAATTGTACTATTTTTGCAGTGAAGAGTGTCAAAGGCTCGAAAAATTATATCGCCTATAAGTGTTTAAATTCTGCAGAAATAGAGAGGAATACTAATTGTTACAATTTTTGACAGCTGTCAAATATGCGTTGACAGCTTATTTAAAATTCGATAGTTACCAGAGAACTAGTTTGGCAATTATAATTTGACAACTGGCAGAAATATTTGTCAACTGTCAAAATAAGGAAAGACCAGGACTATAAAATTTTGAAGCATTTTTTTATGGTCAGGGCGTTCAATATTGTAAAAATAATCAAGTTCAGATGCTAAAAACGCAAAAGTTGTAAGCAACTGCTTTTTACATAGTTTCAGCGTTTCCAATAATGCAAATGGTTAAACTGTGTAGAGATAACCGTTTTTACAATTTGACAGCTGTCAAAAAATATTTTAGTACGTAAATGTCAATTGACAGCTGCCAGAAATGTTTTGATGCTTACACTCGCTAAGACCCCAGACAGTCAGAGATTTTCCAGTTTGACAGCTGTCAGAAGCAGTGTGTAAGCAATTTCAAATGAAGGAGGACGTTGACAGAATAAATGATCGATTAGTAACATCAAGTAGTTGATAGCAACTAGTTACAGTTGACTGAATAGTAAACAACAACGTTAATCATAACGAGTCTAGAATTTGACAGCTGTCAGAAATATATGACCGTTACAAATATCAAACTGGCTGTCAGATATATTTTGATTACACTCTCTAAGATTTTATAGCCGTAAAAATCAACTGTTTCTTATAATTTGACAGCTGTCAAAAACAATGTGTGAGCATTTTCAAACAAACGAGGTTGGCATAACAGATTTTCGGTTAGTAACAGTAAGTAGTATAAGTAGGATAATAAAGTATAATAAGCCCGTAAAAAAACAACTGCTTCTCGCAGTTTGACACCTGTTAGAAGCATTGTGTCAGTAATTTTTAACAAAGGAGGTTGGCAGAACAAATTTTCGATTTACTAACACTGAATAGTATAAGTAGGATAATAAAAGCCAATAAAACCGAGAAAAACAACTGTTTCTCACAATTTGACAGCTGTCAGAATCACCGAATGAGCAATTTCAACCGAAGGAGGTTGGCAGAACAAATTTTCAGTTGGTAACAGTGAGTAGTATAAGTAGTGTAATAAAACCGTAAAAACACAACTGTTTTTTTTTTACAGTTTGACAGCTGTCAAATAAGTGCTCAATGTTATCATGTTTTTTATTCCGATTTTTCAACTCGATTATAGTGGAAACGAATAAAGAACCGATTTTGACAACCGATTATCGAAGGAAAAGGTTGCACACGGAAACTTACCGTCTTCGTCATCCAATTGCCCCATCTTCCTTTTCAACGCGAGCTGCGTCTGCCTTTCGATTTCCCGAATATCCTCCATAGTGAGCCCGTGCCACTCGTCCTGCCAGGCCCAAGCTTGCCGGTGCGCTCTCAGCATCGTTTTCCTCAAAGCTGCGACGAAACACTTACTTAATCGAAAGAATAGACTTAAAACGACGTTCTAATTAACTCACCTACATCGTGGATGAACTTCTCGATCTTCGTCTGCATCCCCCAATAACGAAACTCGACTTTGCATAGTTTATAAGCGCACATTATGCATTTCCCGTTCGGTAGAGGCTGGTCGTTACCTTGAATCTACTCCCAAATTTATTTTTAGAGAGGCCCTAACCTAACGCACCTCACCTACCTCATTCCAATAATCCTCCAACCAAGTATCGCCCAATGGTCCACGTCCAGATTTGTCCGAACGATAAATCTTCGGATCCTCCTCTCTAATATAATCGGTTCCGTAGAGTTGATCTTTAACAACATCTATCGTGTCTGGAAATTTACAAAAAAAAAAAAAACACGGCTTGAATAGGAATATTTTTTCAACGTTACAACGCGATGAATTTACCAACAATTCTATTCCTCAAATCGCTGCCGGTTAATTGGAAGACGTTCTCTTGATGTCCATTATCGGCGAAATAGAACGTCTCTATTTCTAAGTAGAATTTTTCGACGAAAGGGCAGGTGTATCTGGTTTTCGTGTACGGATAAGCGTTCCACGCTTCCTCCTCGACCATCAAGGCGGTCTTCGGTAGGATACCTTTGAGCCATCCCGGTAGATGGCTTCCTACATGATAGATCTTCCTTGTGTACTGACCTTTACCGCCCGGTCCATCATCGTACGGTTCGTTTATTAATATTTCTACGCCGCTACCTGCGCCACTACTTTCTTCGCGACTTTTTTTCTAAATATTACAAATTGCATTACTTGCATCACATCGTATTTTGCGAGTTAAGCAATTACTAGGAAATCCTGCGATGTGATTATTTATTCCACAACACTCGAGCATTGCCGACTTGTATTTTATTGTGACAATTATCAATTGTTTTAAGAAATATACAGGGTGTTCCATATATAAATAAATAAAAATGCAAATGTGGTCATACTGGAAAAACAAAGAAAGAAATGAAAATAAAGTTTATGCCTCTCTCTAGGACAAATTTTGTCAAAACTCGAAAAACAAGTCAACTTTTAGGCCCCTTTGCGAGATAAGACGTAGGAGGCCAACTATTTCGGCACTCTCATTGGAAATGGATGTGAAGACCAACTTCTCGGCTCCTTCACTACAAGATACCTGCAGGTCAACTATCTCAGCTTCATATAGGACGGTTAGTAGTAAAGAAAAAGGATGCTTAAAGCAAGTAGGATATTGAAACAATTTTTCAACAGCACCTTTCACCGGGTAATATGTAGGGGCCAACAATCTCGGCACTCTCACGGGGAATAGACGTGAAAACCAACCTTATGGCCATTTTACGAAGTAACACCCACGGAGCTAACTATCTCGACACGAAGGCCAACTTTTCGGCTCCTTCAGTACAAGACGCCTGCAGATCAATTATCTCGGCTCCTTGCAGGACGGTTAATAGTAAGAAAAAAAGGATGCTTAAAGAGGTAAAATGCGGCCTTTATACACCTTGGCAAGTAGCGTGTTGAAACAAACAATTTTTCAATAGCAGCTTTCACGAGATAATACGTAAAGGCCAACAATCGCGACACTCCCACGGAGAATAGATGTAGAACCCAACTTTCCGGCCCTTTCACTACAAGATACCTGCAGGCCAACTATCTCAGCTCCCTATCGGACGGTTCGTAGTAAAGAAAAAGAATGCTTAAAGCAAGTAGCATATTGAAACAATTTTTCAACAGCACCTTTCATCAGGTAATACGTAGAGGCCAACAATCTTGGCACTCTCACGGGGAATAGATGTAGAACCCAACTTTCTGGCTGCTTTACGTGGTAATACGTAGGAAGCCAACTATCTCGGCACTCTCATTGGAAATGGACGTGAAAGCCAACTTTTCGGCTCCTTCATTACAAGATACCTGCAGGCCAACTATCTAGGCTAGGAAAGAAAGAGCTAAAATGCGGCTTTTATATAGCTTAGCAAGTAACACGTTGAAATAATGTTTAACAGCATCCTTCACCAGGTAAATACGTAGTAGCCAACAATCTCGGCACTCTCACGGGAAATTGATGTCGGAAGCTAATTTTACAGCCGCTTAACGAGGTAACATGTAGGGGATCGACTATCTCAGCACTCTCATTGGAAATGGATGTGAAAGCCAACTTTTCGGCTCCTTCATTACAAGATACCTGTAGGCCAACTATCTCTGCTCCATACAGAACGGTTAATAGTAAGAAAAAAGAACGTTTAAAGAGCTAAAATGCGGCTTCTACATATCTTAGCAAGCAGCACGTTGAAATAATTTTTAATAACATCCTTTACCAGGTAAATACGTAGAAGCCAACAATCTCGGCACTCTCACGGAAAATAGACGTTGGAAGCCAATTTTACAGCCGCTTTACGAGGTAACACGTAGGGGACCAACTATCTCAGCACTCTCATTGGAAATGGATGTGAAAGCCAACTTTTCGGCTCCTTCATTCCAAGATATCTGCAGGACGACTATCTAGGCTTCATACAAGATAGTTAGTAGTAAGAAAAAATTTTGTTTAAAGGGGTAAAATCCGGCCTTTATATACGTTGGCGAAGAGCATGATAAAACAATTTTTTCAACGGCACCCTTTACCAGGTAATACTTAGAGGCCAACAATCTCGGCACTCTCACGGGAAATAGACGTTGGAAGCCAATTTTACAGCCGCTTTACGAGGTAACACGTAGGGGGGCAACTATCTCAGCACTCTCACTGGAAATGGATGTAAAAGCCAACTTGCCGGCCCTTTCACTACAAGATACCTGCAGGCCAACTATCTCAGCTCCCTATCGGACGGTTCGTAGTAAAGAAAATGAACGTTTAAAGAGCTAAAATGCGGCTTTTATATGCCTTAGCAAGTACCACGTTGAAATAATTTTTAACAGCATCCTTCACCAGGTAAATACATAGAAGCCAACAATCTCGGCACTCTCACGGGAAATTGACGTCGGAAGCTAATTTTACAGCCGCTTTACGAGGTAAAGCGGGGGTCGACTAGGGGATCAACTATCTCAGCACTCTCATTGGAAATGGATGTGAAAGCCAACTTTTCGGCTCCTTCATTACAAGATATCTGCAGGCCAACTATCTAGGCTCCATACAAGATAGTTAGTAGTAAGAAAAAATGATGTTAAAGGGGTAAAATCCGGCCTTTATATACGTTCGCAAAGAGCATGCTGAAACAATTTTTTCAACGGTACACTTTACCAGATAATACTTAGAGGCCAACAATATCGGCACTCTCATATACAGGGTGGTACAACCAAGATGGGGTGGACGATTGTAATTAAACGGTGAGGAATTTCGAAAAACCTTCTTGGAATTTGATTGAGGGCTACATGGACTACGTTTAAAAATATTTTCGTTATACAGGGTGATCGAAGCGGTCGGTGACGAATCAAACTTATGTTGTTTTAATACTCGTATTAAAGTGTTCCATTCTCTTAATTACTATAAAAAATAATAAGTTTTGATTAGTTCACCGACCGCTTCAATCACTAAAAAACTGTGCATAACGAAAATATTTTTAGAACGTAGAATCAAAGGACGACATTAAAGCGTTTTAATTTTAATCGTCCATTAATTAGCAGAATCGAATGTAATACAAATGGATGTTCCAGGAAAGCCAGTTTTTCGGCTCTTTCAATCAAGATAATAATAAACAAGAACAATTCTGGATTGCAATAAATAACAGTGAAATCCCTCATGTTTTATTAATATCATCGGAGTTATGTGTCTTGTTCTTGAGAAGGCCAACTTTTCGGCTCCTTTGCTGCGAGATAATAAACAAGACAATTGTGGTTTACCATGATAACAATGAGCATGTTTTATTAGGATATCATCGCAGTTAGTGCGTCTTGTTCTTGAGAAAATTTTGACAGCTAAATGACGTTTTGAAACGACCTGTATATACAGGCTGGCTCGACAACGGTCGATTGATGCTGGAACAGTAAGTGAAGACTGTGTTGTACGAGGTGCAGACACAAAATTTGAAACTGAAGACTGTGTTTTTGTCAAAAAGCGATCTCATCTCAGAGTGGCTTTTGGAATATGAAGGCAAGGCTTCCACGCTCCCAATCTCTATTACGAGGGCTTCCGAGTTTCAACCGCGTCAGAGTAATTTAACGATATTTCGCTACTAATGTAAATGAGCTTCTTCGGGAGCGAAATGTGTACAGGGAATGCCAAGAAGATCACGATACACCCTGTATATAGTTTCATCAGAAATTATTGTAATTTTCTTTTTCGATTTTTATGGCAATGTTTCGTGTTTGACGTGGAGATAAAGCAGTCGCACTTACCGCTATCATATACAGCTGAGCTATCCGATACTCTTCAACTGTAAGTGGCAGTGGAATGCGATACTCTTTGATTAACATTCTGCTCGGAAGTTTATCCGCAGTCCTCGAACCACATAGTTACGTCAGCTTCTTAAATTCCTGCAATGGAAAAACAATCACTATTCTATGTGAAGGATAAATTCTTGGTCGACTATAACAATAATAATGTCCCGATGTGTAATGAAACACCTCAATACTATGGGAGATTATGACTTGAAAGGTACCTATTTAGGTACACACACACACACAAGCGATATCCAAATATAGCATCCTACACACTATCCGTTTCATATTTACCCAATACGATTTTGATAATGGTTTATCTGTTTAATCAAGTGTCCATTACTGCGTGTTGTCTGGATATAATTCGCGAACGGTGCACGATGATCGTTGCGTTTGAAAAACTTGTCGGAAATCGATCGAATGACGCATTTATTCGATGATGATTCGATCTGAATTAAACTTAAAAGATTGTTACAGGTTGCTGCATCAATTCCACGTAATATGTGCATGTAGCTAAAACGATTCCGGATATGGCGTGCGTTATGGTTAATAAACCTTTGTTTACTTCCCGTTAACCTCCGATATAAATCTTGTTTAGTTAGTATTTATCTTGAGCAAATAAGGTGTAATAAAATAAACGAGACTGTTGGCGGTTTTATTACTCCTAAAATGAAATGAAGAAAGTTAGACGAAACAATGTGAATGGTTTCGATAAATTAAGTTAATATCATCTTTCGATTCAGAAATAAGAAGAGTCGAGTTTCAACTGGTCAAATGTTACGAATTAATGTCATCAATATAGTGTCCTGTAAAATATGATTGGTACATCCGGTCATATAGATTCATCGCTGTCACATTGACAGATAACAGATAAAAAAATGCCAACCAGCTTGAAATTAAGAGGAAGAGACCTAGCCTTAAGCCGCTTTTACAATTTGACCAATTTTCAGTATTTGACAGCTGTCAGTCATTTTTGACATTTGAGGGCAGACATATTTTGACACCTATCATTGACAAATCTGAAAAAAGTCTCTTATTATTTGACAGTTGTCAGAAGTATTTTAATTGTTACAACTGTCAAAACTATAATAACATAACTTCTTTAAATACAAACGTGTGAAAATTTGACAGCTGATACTGTTTTACAGTTGCAACCATTAGTAGATAGTTATAATAAGATGTTTTTATAATTTGACCAATTTTCAGTATTTGACAGCTGTCAGTCATTTTTGACATTTGAGGGGGTTGACACTGTTAAAAATAGCGATTTCTCAGCTGTTCCAATTTTTTTTTTTTGGTTACGAATCGATTCGATCATTTGCAGACTTATTTTGACACCTATCATTGACAAATCTGAAAAATTTCTCTTATTATTTGACAGTTATCAGAAATATATTAATTGTTACAACTGTCAAAACAATAATAAAATAAATGTTTCTTACTTGTTAAACACAAACAGTTGCAAAATCAGAACTGTAAAAATCACTGTTTTGCAACTATTAGCAGATAGTTGTAATAAATGTTTTTATTTTGACCAATTTAAAGTAATTTGAAAGCTGTCAGTCATTTTTGACAGCTGTTGACACTGTAAAATAGCGAAAGATAGCTGTTTCCAATTTTTTTAATTTTCAGTATTTGACAGCTGTCAGTTATTTTTGACAGTTGAACGGGTGAAACTTGTACATCATAGCGATTTTGTTCAGTTGTTACGAAAACACCTATTGGCAAGTCTAACAAATCTCTCTTATTATTTGACAGCTGTCAGAAGTATTTTAATTGTTACAACTGTCAAAACAATAATAAAATAAATGTTTGATCAATAAAAGCGTCAAAACGCGACAGCGGTTAGTTTTTTTTTACAGTGCGTAACCAGCAGAACTGTAGAAGTCACTGTCTTTAGAACTTAATAAATAGCTCTTCAAAATGTTTGGATTTTTACAAAATGTTGAAATATGAAAACATAAATATGTGTTGCTGACGGCTGTCAGAAATATAAGAGAGGAAAAAATAAGATGTTTTTACAATTCGACCAATTTTCCGTATTTGACAGCTGTCAGTCACTTTTGACATTTGAGGGGGTTCCAATTTTTTTTTTTGGTTACGAATCGACTCGAACATTTGCAGACATATTTTGACACCTATCATTGACAAATCTGAAAAATTTCTCTTATTATTTGACAGCTGTCAGAAGTATCTTAATTGTTACAACTGTCAAAACAATAATAAAATAAATGTTTATTACTTGTTACTGTTTTACAGTTGCAACCATCAGAACTGTAAAAATCACTGTTTTTTCAACTTGATAGTTGTTGGAAATGTTTGGATTCGTACAAAACATTAAAATAAGAAGGAAACATACGCTTCTATAATTTGACAGCTGTCAGAAATATAGGTAAGAGAGAGAAAAATAACATGTTTCTACAATTCGATTTATTTTCACTATTTGACAGCTGTCAGTCATCTTTGACGTTCGAGGGGGTTGAAATTGTTGAGAATAGCGATTTCGCAGCTGTTCCAATTTTGTTTTGTTACGAATCGATTCGATCATTTGCAGACATATATTGACACCTATCATTGACAAATCTGAAAAATTTCGTACTATTTGACAGCTGTCAGAAGTAATTTAATTGTTACAACTGTCAAAACAATAATAAAATAAATGTTTGCTAAATAAAAGCGTCAAAACGCGACAGGTGTTAGTTTTTTTTTACTGTGCAACCAGCCGAACTGTAGAAGTCACTGTCTTTAGAACTCGATAAATAGCTCTTGTAAATGTTTGGATTCTTAGAAGATGCTGAAATAAGAAAACATAAATATGCGTAGGTGACGGCTGTCAGATATATAAGAGACGCAAAAATAAGATGTTTTTACAATTCGTCCAATTTTCAGTATTTGACAGCTGTCAGTCATTTTAGACATTTGAGGGGGTTGACATCGTTAAAAATAGCAATTTCGATTATCATTGATAAATCTAAAATGTCAGAAGCATTTTAATTGTTACAACTGTCAAAACTATAATAATATAACTTTTTTTAAACATAAACGTGTGAAAATTTGACAGCTGTTACTGTTTTACAATTGCAACCATCAGAACTGTAAAAATCACTGTTTTTTCAACTTGATAGTTGTTGGAAATGTTTGGATTCGTACAAAACATTAAAATAAGAAGGGAACATACGCTTCTATAATTTGACAGCTATCAGAAATATAGGTAAGAGAGGGATAAATAACATGTTTCTACAATTTGATTTATTTTCAGTATTTGACAGCTGTCAGTGATCTTTGACATTTGAGGGGGTTGAAATTGTTAAGAATAGCGATTTCGCAGCTGTTCCAATTGTTTTTTTGTTATGAATCGATTCGATCATTTGCAGAGGTATTTTGAAACCTATCATTGCCAACTCTGACAAATTTCTCTTATTATTTGACAGCTGTCAGAAGTATTTTAATTGTTACTAGTGCCAAAACAATAAAATAAAAGCGTAAAAATGGAAAAATCATTTTTTTTATAATTCGACAGTTGTCATTTTCTTTACAGTTGTAACCATCAGAACTGTAAAACTGCTGGAAATGTTTGGATTCTTACTAAATGTTATCTAAGTTTCTATAACTTGACAGCTGTCTGAAATATAAGAGAAGGAAAAATAACATACAACTTGAGTAATTTTCATTATTTGACAGCTGCCAGTTATTTTTGACAGTTGAACGGGTGAAACTCGTTAAAAATAACGATTTCGCAGCTGTTCGAATTTTTTTTTGGTTACGAATCGATTCGATCATTTGCAGAGCTATTTTGACAGCTATCGTTAACAAATCTGAAAAATGTCTCTTATTATTTGACAGCTGTCAATTAATTGTCAATTAATTGTTACAACTGCCGAAACAATAAAATAAAACCGTAAACATTGAAAAATCATTTTTTATCATTTGACAGCTGTCATTTTTTTTACAGTTGCAACCATCAGAACTGTAGAAATCGCTGTTGTTACAGTTTGATAGTTGACATAAGAAGAAAACCTATGTTTCTATAACTTGACAGCTGTCAGACATATAAAAGAGGGAAAAATAACACACAATTTGACTAATTTTCATTATTTGACAGCTGTCAGTAATTTGCGACAGTTACACCTGTCACACGATTCGATCATTTACAGATGTATTTTGACAGCTATCATCATATCAAAATTTATTATTTGACCGTTAATTCTATTAAATTGATGACTTAAATAGTACATTAAGTACGATTAGATGTTAAATTATGGAGATGAATCTTTGGACAAGCAAAAATGAAATGTTGATTATTATTAAACTCTACATTTATCAAATCTTCATTTATGAAAATCCGTGATTTGTTACAACTTTTTAAACGACACGCCTATAAAGGCTCTTGCAGTTAGTTCATCACAAAGCTATGCTATACCAGATGCATCTACAAGTTGGTCCCAAATATCTGTACATAGATTGCATCCGCACAAAAATAGGCGTCGATCACCACAATTTGCCGCGTTTCTATAGCGATTGAATTCCCTTTTAATAAAAACAATCCTATATAAGGATAAACGTGCAAATCCGTTCAAAAACAATAATAATGCTCGAAAAAAAATTAAAAAGAAACGCATCAAATTGGATTATACAATAAACACATTTAATAAACAGGATTACCTATTCGAAATGATAAAAACAACCTTCACATAACTCACAAAACTACCTAGATAAATCGAATTAAAACCATTAAACAACCGTCAACGCACTCACATACGTCAGTCTAAATACGAAATGAAAGGAATACTTTCCAGTAAGGAAAAGAAAAAAACACAACAAGGAGCTTCCACGTAAAGTCCAAAGCGAGAACGATAGGAACCGATCGGGATACGACCACGCACTATTTGAGCGGTGCTTTCCAAGGTTCAAGGTGTCCGCGGCGAAGATACTCGAGTAGCGTTGGCTGAAACGAAACCCTATTGATCCGACCGTGTGTGCGTGTTAGGACGGAGGTTTTCATCGGGAGGCGGCCGTTTCGCGTTCCCGAAAGCGTCAGACGTCCTAGTACAACGACGGCGTCGACGATGATGTCTTATTCAACGACGGAAAATAGCTACTCAGTTATTAATTCTTGAATTAGTGCTGATCACGTATCGAGCCTACCCCCAAGGTGTGTAAGGGTAGAATTACGAAATATATTACTTCGAGCTTCTTCTATTGTGTTCCGTTTGTTTTTAGATTTTGAAAGCTGTCAAAAATACTGTGAGAGCGATGTCAGTCAAATTCAGATTATTGCTTTTAGAATTTGACAGTTGTCAGAAATATTTTGACAGATACACCAAAATATTAAAAAAATGAGTCCTTTATAAAAAAATATTACGACTACAGCAATATCTGTCTGACAGCTACAACTGTCAAATCTAAAAAAGTACAGTTGTACTAGAATTTGGCGAGGAAATTGTTTATCTAAGCTGACAGCTGTCAGGAGCCGGTAGAAAACAAGTATTCTTGTAGGGTAAGAGCTTTTGGAAAAATTATAACGCCTGTAAGTGTCGAACGATTGACGATTTGACAGCTGTCAGAATTTCTCTGTCGGCTACAGCTACATAAATTGTAAGAAGAAAAAAGAAACGTTCGAATCATTTGCATATGTATTTTGACAGCTATAATTGTCAACTCGAAAAAACTACGTTTTTTTTTAAATTATTTTGAAATTTTTTTGACAGTTAAATCTGTTAAAGCTGTTTGACAGTTAGCAAAAAAATTCACTCTACACTTCGACGGTCGCTAGAAATTTTTGGTGCTCACCACTCCCCCTATATTATAAGAAAAACGGACTTGACTGAAAAATTACTGCTTTTACTTTTTTGAAACTGTTAGTAATGTTTGACAGTTAAAATTTTTGAAACTGTAAAAATAAGTGTTTTTACAGTTTGACAGCTGTCAAAAGTATTTTAACTGTTACAACTGTCAAAATACTAAAAAAAGAAGTGTTTTTTTTTCAGATATATTTCGTAAGGCTTGTCAGTGTCAAAATTGTGGAAAAAGAATTTTTACAATCTGACAGTTTTTTGACGGTGGCAATCATCAAAACTGTAAAAATAACTGATTTTATAATTTGACAGCTATCAGACGTCAATTGTCAAATCCGAATCAATTTTGTTCACATAATTACGATTCACATAATCCGACAGCTGTCGCGTTCGTTACGTCCGTCAAAACTATAAAAAAAGTGTATTCTTCGGCAATATCGTGACGCTTGTAAGTGCCAAATCTGTGAAAAATTAATTTTTACAATTTGACAGTTTTTTTTGACAGTTGCAATCATCGAAACTGCAAAAATAACTGATTTAATAATTTGACAGCTGTCAAACGTATTTTACTAACTACATTTTTATTTACATAATTAAACTTCAGTTAATTTGACAGCTGTCACAATTATTTTAATACTTATAAATACTAAAATTGAAAAAAAAACCAAATGTTTCTAGAATTTGACAGTTGTTAAAAGTCTGTTAACTGTTATGGGTGTAAAAGGGATAAGAAAATATCTGTTTTTACAGTTTTGCCCACCTGTCAAAATAATACCAAAAAAGTGTTTTCTGCTATTGTAACACTTAACTGTCAAAACTAAATAAAAATATATTCTACAATTTGACAACCGTTAGTATTTTTTTACAGTTGCAATCATTAAAACTGTAAACATAACGGATTTTCTAATTTGACAGTTGCAATAATTGTCAAATCTGAATCAATTTCGACAGCTGTCACAAACATTGTAATAGTTATAAATACCAAAATTGGAAAAAAATCAAATGTTTGTAGAATTTGACAGTTATCAAAAGTCTGTTAACTGTTAAGGCTGTAAAAGGGATAAGAAAGATTGTACAGTTTAACAGCTTTTAGAGAAAAGAGTTCATTGAAAAAAATAACTGTTTTTAAAGTTTGACAGCTGTTAGAAACACTTTAACTGTTCCACCTGTCAAACTAATAAAAAAAAATAAGCGTTTTCTCCGGGAATATTGTAACGCTTGCAACTGTCAAAACTATAAAAATGATTTTTTTTACAATTTGACAGCTGTTAGTATTTTTTTTACAGTTACAATCATCAAAACTGTTAAAATAACTGATTTTATAATTTGACAGCTGTCCAACGGATTTTACCAACTACATTTTTATTTAGATAATTAAAATTCAGGTAATTCGACAGCTGTTACAATAATTTTAATAATAAATTAAATTAGAAAAAAATAATGTTTCTGCAATTTGACAGTTGTGAAAAGTATGTTAACTGTAATAGCTATGAAAGGGATAAGAAAATACGCGTTTTTATAATTTAGCAGCTTTTAGAGAAAAAAAGTTGAAAGTGTGAAAGTTTGACGTTTTATGAATATTGAAAAAACTATAAAAATTTGAATTTTTTTTTTGCAATCATTAAAATTGTCAGTAAAAGGGATTTGTTTGTACAGTTTGTTTTTGTAACTGAATTTTTAATTCAGTAATTGAAAGTCTGATCATTCGCGGATATCTTTTGTCAGCTTTTATTGTCAAATCTGAACAAACTTCTTTTATTTATCTTATTTTGGGAATTTTTGTCAGTCGCAACCGATCTGTAAAAACACAGTTTGACAGCTGTCAGACGTATTTTAACTCTTATGATCGTTTTTACAATCCGACAAGAACACGTTTGTATAATTTGACAGCTGTCAAAAATATATTGATACTTAAAAGGATCAAAATAGGAAATAATATATTGAAACTGAAATAGTCACTTTAGATGCTAGATGGGTAAAAATATCTAGAGATACAAAAAGATACACTTCCAACAAATTCGTCCACGTGCGTAATAAAATTGTTTAAATTTAAATTAAACATTAAAATGAGTTCTAAAAAAAAGAGGAATTAAAAAAAACCAATTGACTGAACATATTACAGTTTAGTACTCAATTAAATTTAATGGACGTTCACAGTTTAATTACCGATTATCATGGAATATGTAAAGTAAGCAAATTTATTCCAAAGGTCACCTACGCTATCGTAAAAATAAAGCTAATTTATTATTACCCCGGTTGGGGTTTCGTGATCAAGCCTACCCTCCCCTTAATAAACTAATGTGTAGAACATCTCTCCTACCATTGTATTCAGGATAAAATTGTGCGAACTACAACACGCAAGTTGACCAGAAACGTTACTAAATGAATCGAGTAGGTTGTTTAACGGAATTTCTTATCAATTATGCTACAGGAAGTTACGACCAACATGTGTTATCTTGATATTAAATGAGATAGAGAGAAAAAAGAGACATGTTTACAATATTTAATTGCCAAATTTCAGTACCGAACACGATTTCGCTCACAAATTCCCATTAATTCTTAAACATTCGCGACTTATTTTTAAACCCGTTACATTAATCTGCTAAGGAATAAACATTTCCCACGCTAAAAGCGGTGTATGTGTACTTGAAGAACTCGCTGTGGTTTATTTATTTTTCAATTGCTGACTGTAACAGCTGACGTACATAGTAATTTTCTTAATATGGACATCACAGCACGCAAAATTTTGACACAAAACATACCACTCATAAAACAATTATTATATAAATGAAGATAGAAACTAATTTGAACAAATCTATATTTATGACAGCTGTCAAAATTGTAGCCCAGAGTCATATAAATGTCATAGCAAATGTGTCAAAATCGCGTGCTGAAGCATCGACACGATCTCAAGAACGAACTATAAATATGATCCTTAGTTTCTTCCCCTGACTAGTTTCTTCCAATTGACAGCGATTTCGTGTTTTATGATGCCGCGAATATTAATCACTTTGCTCCCAACCAATGTGATCCAGAAAATTGATTTTATGTTCACAACAATAGTAACCTGCGGCCATCATGTTAAATAATCAATGTGATAATGATGTTAATAACCTGTCAATAATCTACCAATCTTTGAATTCGACTTGAAACTTTAGCTAACTTTATTCGGCGTAACTTCAAGCATTCAAGCGATTAAAAACAATTGAACAATTAACAACAATTTGACAGTGTTTTTTTTTGCAAGTGTCAAAACTGTCAAAAATGAATTTTACAATTTGACAGTTGAACAGTATTTTTTTCATCAAAACTGCAAACATAACTGATTTTTACCAACTACAATAACTGTCAAATCTGAATCAATTTTATTAATTTGACAGTTGTCAAGAGTACGTTAACTGTTATGGCTGTAAAAGAGATAGGAAAATACGCGTTTTTACAGTTTGACATTTGTTAGAGTTGAAGAGTTGAAAGTGTGAAAAAATAACTGTTTTTACAGTTTGATAGCTGTTAGAAGTACTATAACTGTTCCACCTGTCAAAATAATAATAAAAAAAGCGTTTTCTCCGGGCATATTGTAAGGCTTGCAACTGTCAAAACTATAAAAAATGAATTTTTTACAATTTGACAGCTGTGAGTATTTTTTTTTGACGGTGGCAATCATTAAAACTGTAAAAATAACTGATTTTATAATTTGACAGCTGTCAGACGTCAATTGTCAAATCTGAATCAGTTTTGTTTACATAATTACAATTCACATAATCCGGCAGCTGTCGTGTCCGTTACGTCCGTCAAAACAATAAAAAAAAGTGTTTTCTTCGGGAATATTGTGACGCTTGCAAGTGTTAAAACTTTGAAAAATGAATTTTTACAATTCGACAGCTTTTTTTGACAGTATTTTTTTACAGTTGCAATCATCAAAACTGCAAAAATAACTGATTTTTACCAACTACAATAACTGTCAAATCTGAATCAATTTTATTTATATAATTAAAAGACAGTTAATTCGACAACTGTCACAATTATTTCAAAACGTATAAATACTAAAATTGGAAAAAAGCAAATGTTTCTACAATTTGACAGTTGTCAAGAGTATGTTAACTGTTTTCGCTGTGAAAGGGATAAGAAAAAACGCGTTTTTACATTTTAACAGCTTTTAGAGTTGAAGAGTTGAAAGTGTGAAAAAATAACTGTTTTTACAGTTTGACAGCTGTTAGAAAATTATTATAACTGTTCCACCTGTCAAAATACTAAAAAAAAATAAGCGTTTTCTCCGGGAATATTGTAACGCTTGCAATTGTCAAAACTATAAAAAATGAATTTTTTACAATTTGACAGCTGTTAATATTTTTTTTGACGGCGGCAATCATTAAAACTGTAAAAATAACTGATTTTATAATTTGACAGCTGTCAGACGTCAATTATCATATCTGAATCAGTTTTGTTCACATAATTACAATTCACATAATCCGACAGCTGTCGTGTCCGTTACGTCCGTCAAAACAATAATAAACAAGTGTTTTCTTCGGGAATATTGTGACGCTTGCAAGTGTCAAAACTGTGAAAAATGAATTTTTACAATTTGACAGTATTTTTTTACAGTTGCAATCATCAAAACTGCAAAAATAACTGATTTTATAATTTGACAGCTGTCAAACGTATTTTATCAACTACAATAATTGTCAAATCTGAATCAATTTTATTTATGTAAAAAAAGTCAGTTAATTCGACAACTATCAAAATTATTTCAAAACGTATAAATACTAAAATTGGAAAAAAGCAAATGTTTCTACAATTTGACAGTTGTTACGAGTATGTTAACTGTAATGGCTGTAAAAGAGATAAGAAAATACGCGGTTTTACAGTTTAATAGCTTTTAGAGAAAAGAGTTGAAAGTGTGAAAAAAATAAGTGTTTTTACAGTTTGACAGCTATTAGAAGTATTTTAACTATTCCACCTGTCAAAATATTAAAAAAAAATAACCGTTTTATCCGGGAATATTGTAACGCTTGCAATTGTCAAAACTATAAAAAAAGAATTTTTTACAATTTGACAGCTGTTAGTATTTCTTTTACGGTGGCAATCATTAAAACTGTAAAAATAACTGATTTTATAATTTGACAGCTGTCAGACGTCAATTGCCAAATCTGAATCAGTTTTGTTCACATAATTACAATTCACATAATCAGACAGCTGTCGTGTCCGTTACGTCCGTCAAAACAATTAAAAAAAGTGTTTTCTTCGGGAATATCGTGACGCTTGCAAGTGTCAAAACCGTGTAAAATGAATTTTTACAATTTGACTTTTTTTTACGTTTGCAATCATCAAAACTGCAAAAATAACTGATTTCATAATTTGACAGCTGTCAAAAATATTTTACTAACTAGATTTTTATTTACATAATTAAAATATAAAAAAAAATCGTTTTAAAAATCGTTCGAAGGTGGCAATCATTAAAACTGTAAAAATAACTGATTTTATAATTTGACAGCTGTCAGACGTATTTTACCAACTACAATAATTAATAATAATTGAATCAAAACAAAAGAAAATAAGCATTGTTTTACAATTTTAGCTGTAGAGATAAAGTCAAGATGGAAAAAATATTATTCTACTGATTACGGCTGCAGATAAAGACCTATACTCTTCTCCGTATTTTTGAAAGCCGAGTCTCCTCCTGTAAAAGGCGACTTCATTATCGCAAGATTTACCACGGACGAGGACCATAAAGACCGCTTCTACGTGGGTGAGATGGTAGATATTGTCGACCACGAGGAAGACGATGGAGGGCCTAAACTCCGCGTCAAGTTCCTTCGGAAGAAACAAGGAAAGAGGGAAACGTATTTCGTGTTTCCGAACATTGAAGACGTAGCGGATGTTTCCTTTTTCAACTTATCAGAAAAGTAGACCTGTTGATGAATATTACGTCGAGTAAGGGGAAAATGCCAAAGATTAATGTTTCACTTTTGATTATAAATTTTGTATCTAAGAGTTGTGACTGTTGTTTCCGAGGTTGTTCCTTAGTAGGGTTTTTATTTTGTTCAACATAGATAAGTAAAATGTAGGTGATGTTAGATTTTTTTAATTTTTTTTTAATAAAACAATTTTCAAATTAAATTAAGACAGTTAATTATTTCTGTACGAGATCTTTACACAAAAACTCACTGGGTCTTTGTCAATACTGACTGGTTTTTGAAATGGGTTTTTGTGTATGCTAACCCTGATCCTGAAGTGTTCTGGTCTCTCCAGTTTGAGGGTAGTACATTTAACAGTTCTTCAAAAAAAAAGAAACATTATAAAATTGTCAGTTAGTATTTGTGTTTCATCAGCGCACATTTAACAATATCTAAATATGTATACATGTACATATATGTGATGTATCTCTCATCTGAAAGCTTTAGAAGTCCCTTCCGATTCCCTAGACATAATAGTTATATACATGAAAGCCGTAGGAGACGATTCACCGCACGGACGAGTCGGGCGATGCACAGGAGGATGTGTTTATTCAATGGAAAAACGGACCGGACCCAGTGTGCTGCCGCGATAGAGGTTCTCTCCTTCTAGTCGGTGTGGACGGAGCGTCGTTTCCGTCCCGTCCCTTTTATCCGTGAGTTCGACGTCGATGTTATATATACATATATATATGACGCCAAGCCCGCACCATTCACCTTTGACATTTAAAACTGAACGAGCGTCAGTGTACGAGTACGTACTCCCGATAGCTCTGCAGCTCTAGCGGACCTCCCCGTTTTGTTTTCGCTCACCGTACGCGATGTGGAAGTTGATATCGGATATAATGGAATTATGCTAAAACGGTTTTTAGTTTCAATATTTCCTCTCTCAAGTAAAATCTCCCTTTTTTCCCCTGGGATTCTACAGTCCACCGATATTCCTTGATTTCCTTACAATTTAAATAAGTAGTAACCACCAATCATTACCATGTCAACTTGAAATTTGCACACTGCTTAACTTGTTAATCTCAGATTTTGATGAAATTTTTGGAATTTTTTTAAAAATGTGACTTTTTTGGAATTCAAATTCAAAATTTTAGTGCCCAAAATCCATTTTGGAAAAAAATTTTCTCAAGACCCTCTAGGTGTCGCATATCATTTTGAAAGGCCGTTGCAAAAAAGTGAAAATAATTCCCAAGTCTCTAGCTCTTTTAGGAGAAGCTTCTATTCACGTAATTTTAGTAAATATCCAGCATACTGTTGCAATTTTTTGCCGATTTTTGTAAACTTTAAATTTCATAATTCAAAAACGGGTTGACTTTAAGAAATAAAACTTGATATTTTTTCTTGGTCTAAATGAACTTTACATCATTTTCAGTGAATTTCATCAAAATTTGAGATGATCAAGTGATTTTTTTTATTTAAGTGTCTTGATTTGATAGAGAATGACCCAGCAACAATGTCTGACAGCTGTTAAATTGTAATTTTTCTTTCAATTCAATTTCAATACTTGCACACACGCTATAAAATCCCTTACCAAAATTTTTAATAGTTGACAAATTGACAGTAATTATTTCAGGTTTGACACTTAGACCTGTCAAACTGCAAAACTGTGAAATGTTAATTGTTCACTTTTCGTTTAGTTTTTGTTTTCGTTGACTGTATTAGTAGTTGTAGCAGTTACTCACTTCTGATAGCTATCAAACTATGTATAATATTAGTAAAAAAAGAGTAATTTTTCAAATTCGATAATGATAGCTGTCAAATCAGCAAATATTTCAAACGATTTTTCGTTACAATTTAAAGAATGATAACTATCGCGTAATTTGTTCTGTTTTGTCAAACTGTAAGAGCAATTATTTTTATGGTTTTGTACCTGTCACAAAATTTCCAGCAGCTGCCAAATTATTATTATTATTAATATACATGTGACAGCTTTCTTTCTCAAATGCAAAAACTGGGGAGCTGTAAAACTACAAAGTCTTGGTTGGTTATAAACAAAGAGTCTTATTTTTATACAGCTTTGCCAGCTACAATAGTTTAACAGGAGAAACTGTCAAAAATTTCTGACAGCTGCCAAATAACAAGACATTTTTCATATTCCTTTTACAATATAAGGAATTGTAACCGAAAAATTTCGAACAGCTGTCAAATTGTAGCAACAACCATTTCTAGCAATTTCAACTCTTTCTCTCTAGAATTTGTCATAACTCATCTGCTGTCATAGCTCATGACCAACAGTATTTTTATTTTTTGTATAGAAAACTTTTGGTAGGTTCAAATGATTATTGTAAAAAACCGTACTTTTTTCCAAAGTGGCGTACTGGAAGTTGGGGAGAAAAACAACCAATACCCCTTTAAAATCTTCACCAATTACAACTTAAAATTTTTTTTCTTTGCACACAACAAGACATTTTTATAAGTATAAAAGCCGTTTTCTTTACGAAAACCGTTCCGGAGATATTTGATAAAAAATTAAACTTTTCAATACGCCTATATCTCTTGAAAATGGTAAAGATTTTAGAGGATTTTGTAAGTTGATAGACACTTTTTTTCAAATTTTTGGACATCCTGAAGTCCTGCGCATATATTATGAAACATCCTATATAATATAGTCACTTTTGAACGGTAGTGTACGTCAAAAAACATGTCTGATAGCGGTCAAATTATAGAAAAATACTTCGTTTTTTATTTTTGCACTTTTCACAAACTTTGAATCATGTTTTTTCCTGATATTCATTCATTTGATTTTTCGGAAAACTCTGAATCAGTCGCAAAAAAAGACCATGACTGCCAAATCTTTACGATTTGATAAAACAGGATTTCACAAACTTTGAGGAGTGCTTAAAGGCTGACAATGGTAAAGATTTGCAAATCATTGTTTTATCTTTCAGTTAATTTTTATTCACCAAAATAATTGGAAAATCATCGTTTGATTGGTCCCACCGATTAATTTTTAACCGATCTTCAAAAACAGAGTTTAGTTTTAGTTTAGAGGTTGGTGAAACTTTTTACCAATCTTTGACCTTCTTGCTTAATCGCTGAAAATAATAAAACTTTTCGTTGCATGTCGCGAAATTAATAGAAATTGAAATTCATCCTTTAGCCATCTACTGCTTAATTTTTATCCGATCTTGAAGTTTTTAAAATTCATCAGACTTTTTATCAAAACTTTAAGAGGTAGTCAAACGCTGAAAATAGGATATTTTCTTATTTCATCTTTCTAAATCACAAAAAATTGCATTGGTCACTACTGATTAATTTTTATCCGATCTTCAAATTTCACAAAAGTTGAGATGATCCGAATTTTCACCAAGCTTTGAGAAGCGGTTAAACGCTGAAAATGGTACAATTTCTTGTTTCAATCAATTTCAATGCCACACGGAAAAATTGAAATCAATCAGAAACTTTAATTATTTCAGGTTTGACAATTATAACTGTCAAATTGTGCAGAATTGTGAAACGTTAATTGCTCATTTTTCGCTTAGTTTTTGTTTTCGTTGACTGTATTAGCAGCTATAGCAGTTACTGACTTCTGATAGCTATCAAACTATAATATTAGTAAAAAAAAGTAATTTTTCAAATTCGATAATGATAGCTGTCAAATCTGCAAATATTTCAAACGATTTTTCGGTAAAATTTAAAGAGTGATAACCATCGTGCAATTTTTTCTGCCTTGTCAAACTGTAAAAGCAGTTATTTTTATGATTTTAACAAGTGTACCTGTCAAAAAAAATAGCTGTCAAAAATTATTATTATTAAAATGTACCTGACAATTTTCTTTCTTAAATGCAAAAATGGCTGTAAAACTACAAAGAGAGTCTTATTTTTATACAGGTTTGGCAGCTACAAGAGTTTAACAGAACAGCAGCAACTGTCAAAAATTTCTGACAGCTGCCAAATAACAAGACATTTTTCATATTCTTCTTACAATATAAGAAGTTGTAACCGAAAGATTTCGAACAGCTGTCAAATTTAGCATTTCTAGCAATTTCAACTGTTTCTCTCTAAAAGCTGTCAAACTGGTGCTGTCAAGACGCTTATTGTCTTACTATCTGCCACCTGCTGACTGTAGCAAATAAAAAACTGTCAAATTAGCGACTGTAACTATTCAAATATTTTGTATATGTATTTGTACAGTTTAATAAGTGTCAAACTGTCAAAAATTGTTGACAGCTGCAGATTAATAAAAACAGTAATCTAATAACATCTGCAAATGATCGTGTCGGAGAGTCGTAACCATCAAGAGAACTATAAAGTAACAACAACTGTAGAATAGAAGATCGTGCAATAGTAATAACAAGCAAACGAAATAGAAAGAAAATGTTACATGGAAGAATTGCCGGAATTTTACGGAAACAAAATAAAATAAAACGTTTAAATTGGGATAGGCAGAATAAAGATTCGACTCTTGAACAATGGCAAAGAGTGCTGTGGACAGATGAGTCCAAATCTGACTCACTCGTTGGTGGTTTACGACGACGTCTGTTTGAATATTGTCTTGGTGGATAGCTGTCAAATTATAGAAATAAGTACATTTAGTTTTTTTTTATTTTGGCACTTGTAAGAATCATTTTTTCCTGATATTCATTCAAATGATTTGTGATTTGAAAACTATAAAACAAGTGAGTATCTAAAAGATTTGAAAAAAAGAATTTGAGAAACTTTGAGAATTTGATAAAATCTAGAATTAGATCAGAAAATTTGAAAATCATCGTTTGGCCACCCACCGGTTAATTATCCATATGGTCACCACTGATTAATTTTAATCCGATCTTAAAGTTTGCAAAGTTAATGAGGGCTTTCATCACACTTTAAGAAACGGTCAAACGCTGAAAATCCTACAATTTCTTGTTTCATCCCTCCATACCACGAAAAATTGAAATTCATAGTTTAACAAACTGACGTTTCGCTGCTCATACTGTCAGCTTCTTCAGAAGTTCTCTAAAGACTGATGTTGATGTCTTCTGCTCCTCGTTATATACCAAATCCCTGCTTCGCTCCATCAATGCGTATCCGTTCCAGTCCGTTATCGTCCTCTGATCCGTATCCGATGCTAGTCCTCGATTCGTGTTCGATGGTCTCGGATGCGTCTTCGATTGTCCTCGCTGCTGCGGGCTCTCCAGCGCCAACTTCTATACCTTACACAATCTGTATTCGTCTTCACGGTTGAAGTTGTTCGGGGTCTTCATTATTTCCAGGGATTCTCTCACTATCCGTGGGTAATAGTGATTGCTTCTGGCTAGTATCTTCATTGTAGTCGATTACGTGACTGCTTCCGCTACTGCAGATTTTCCAGTATTTGTCTGTTCGACATCTCTGCGATGCTCTTCGATATTGCACTGTATACATTGAAGTTTGTAGATGCAATTCTTTTTTGGATGTTGGATGGAAGCAATTATTTTATTTTCTTGACTGTGCCGAATCTGACGTTAACGTTCTTCTTCTCCAGGCTTGGGCAGGTGTGCGTATCCTGCTGGCTTTAGTTCAGGGTCATCCTTCTGTTTCTGTATGCAACTGTATTTGATCAACTATTGGGGACATAATTACCGAATAGGTTCTTAAATCTCTTAAACCTCAGTGGACCACAGTGTTAGAGATAACCACAGACCGCTCTGCATGGCCACAAAAATTGAAGGCTACATTTTGATTATATTTTTTTATAATGTTTTCTTTCCTCTATTTAAATCTTGAACAAAGTTGTTAGAGCTTGACCAAAAAAACAAAACCTTGATACAGGGATAATTCAGTTCATTCAAATAATCGTATTAGCAACCGTTTCAATGTTCTTCGTGCGATTGTAAATAATTTAGTGATATTTCACAGCTATTAACTGCAAATTTGTTCCAACGATGTAGTTAATCTTACGACAACATAATTATTGTGTTTTAAAATAAATTGATTAAGTATTAATGATTTTATTGGCCTATAAATGAAATATTATGGGAAAAACTAAGCTCATAAAATATACATACTAGCTAATATTTTATTTCTAATTTAAATAATAAATTAGGTATATTTTAAGAGGTGTTGAAGAGGTACACGTCTTTCACTTAAAACTTGATTTGTTCGCGTCTTACGTCAGCGAATTGTTTTGAGGTATAATAATAGATAAAAGAGCAAACATATTAGAAACGGATTCGCAATTTTTCCTATTATTTTCTGGCGTTGAGTCAAATATTTCATCAATATTCGATAGAAACCGCTACAGAAAACTTGTATCTATATAAAGCAAATAAAAATATAATCAAATTTGATATCTAGAAAGGAAAGAAAACCACGAATCAAATACAGCAAAACATTTACAACAAAAATTTAAAAAATATATCTTTCCCGGTACCTATAACGATAGACTGAGATGTATCTGATGACCTTGAGGTCGAAAATACCTGCAGGTATTGCTCCCGGAATATTTAATGTAATATATTTAATATCTATCAGGGGGCCTGTGTGTACGGTTGAAGTTAGTTTGTGTACCTTGCGAGATCAAAGACACGCCAAAATTGTAACGTGTACACGCGAAAATAGATCTAAATTATCTCCTGTAGTATAGTCGGCGGCGATGAAGGTGCAGGAAATAGAATTCTAATTTATTTATATTAATTTAAATCATCTCTCTGGGTTTATTATCGAGATTTTCAACGCTTTTTTTAATAGAATCTTTCAACAGGAATCCGATCCTTGACTTCATATTTAATTTTTTTAAATATTATTAATTATTATTTCTACTACTATTTTTTTATACGATAGCAAATTTTCTCAGCTTTCAGAATATATACAGGTTGTATTTACAAAAGTGGCTACTTCACCTCGAAAAATGAGAAAAACTCAAAGGCTGCAACCCTCCAAGGTTGGCATCGAATCTTGCACTGTTTTTGTTTTTTCAAATTTTCGATCAGAAGGAGAAACATTTCTAAATACAACCTATACATATTCTGAAAGCTGAGAAAATTTGCTATTGGATAAAGAAATAGTCGCGGGGTCAAAGTGCTCCTATGCGGAATTGGAGTGCCATAGGATATTTTTTTTATTTTGACTCGATTGCAATTTCGATGTATATTTCTTCTTCAGTAGTTGGCTACCATGAAAATATATCTGACGCGACAATCTATAAAAATTCTATTCTTTTCTACAAGATTACAAAATATTGACAGGTAACGTTGAAGCTGTTTTTTTTGTCTATTTTTTTTACATTCGACTGTACCTACAATCCAGATAGCACAAGTTTTATAAAAGAAATTTCAGCACGAAAGAAAAAAAAACAAATGACATTAATAATAACAAACTGTCAATTTTGACAGATTACAAAATATTGACAGGTAACGTTGATACTGTTTTTTGTTGACTTTGTCTGCATCGACTGTACAATCTCTATACTACAACTTTATAAAGAGCTACAAAATGAAAATAAAAAAAAAATAAATGAAAACAGACAAGACTGGTAAAAAATAACAAGCTGTCAATTTTGACAGATTACAAAATATTGACATTTTTAACTTTCAAACTGGTTTTTGTCAATTTTTTGCGTTCGAAATTTAAAAGCCAGATAAAAATTAGAAGTTTTATAAAGAGCAAGAGCAATTTTGACAGATTATGAAAATAAGAACAAACTGTTTTTGATTTTGACAGATTACATCAAATAAAAACTAATGATAACAGAGTTGCAAAAATTCTATAATCCAGATATCACAAGTTGTATTGAAAGCGTTTGTCTACTTTGCGTTTGAAAGTAAAAAAATAAAGTGAAAACAAACATGACTAAAAAAACAAAAGACTGGTAAAAAATAACAAGCTGTCAATTTTGACAGATTGCAAAATATTGACAGATAACTTTCAAACTGGTTTTTGTCAATTTTTTGCGTTCGACTGTACAAGCCAGATATTAGAAGTTTTATAAAGAGCAAGAGCTACAAAATGAAAATAAGAACAACCTGTTGATTTTGACAGATTACCAAATATCGACAGATAACGTTGCATTCTATAATCCAGATATCACAAGTTGTATGAAGCGCTACAGCATGAAAGTAAAAAAAAAAACAAATGAAAACAAACAAGACTGGAAAGAGCAAAAATAACAAGCTGTCAATTTTGACAGGTTGCAAAATATTCATAAGTAACGTTAAACTTTTTTTGGTTTATTTTTTTGTATTCCACTGTACAATCCAGATACCATAAATTTGATAAAAAGCTACATCATAAAAGTAAAAAAACAACAACAAATGAAAGCAGAGAAGACTGCAAAAAATAGTAATAAGAGGAATAAGTTTGACAGATTACAATTTATTGACAGGTAACATTGAATTTGTTTCGATTATCTACTTCTTTTTTGCGTACGACTGTACAATCTAGATATCATATCACAAGTTTTATAAAGAGCTACAATACGAAGATAAAAAAATAAAACAAATGAAAACAGACAAGACTGGAAAAAAGAACAATAAGAGGCTGTCAATTTTGACAGATTACAAAAATATTGAAATTGTTTCTTATCTACTTTTTTGCGTTGGACAGTACAATCCAGATATTTTATATAAAACCGTGAAGAAATGATTGTTTCTACAATTTGACAGCTGTCAAAAAATATCTTAGCAATTATAAACGTCAAATTAGAAAGATATAAATTATTTCGAAATTGACAGCTGTCAAGACTTTATAAAGAAAGTAATTTTTCAATTTTGGCAGGTGTCAGAAGTACTAGGCGACAAATTTCAAACAATGGAGGTTGGCACGGCATATCCTAACATCTGCATGTATTTAAATCGTGCAAAAAATACTTTAGTAGTTATAAGCGTCAAATTAGAAAGATATAATTTATTTCGAAATTGACAGCTGTCAGAAATGTTTTGATGGTTACATTTGTCAAGACTTTATAAAGTAATTTCAATTTTGACATGTGTCAAACAATAGAGGTTGGCAGAACATAGGAGGAATACCGTTTGTACAATTGACAGCTATCACAAAATATTTTAGTTGGTATAAACGTCAAATTAGTAGACGCCAGTTTTTCGAAATTGACAGATGTCAGAAATGTTTTGATGGTTACTTTCGAAAAGTGATTTTTACAGTTTGACAGCTGTCAAAAATACTAGGTGAGCAATTTCAAACAAAAAGGTTACTTCAGTTAAAATACCTCACACAGTATAACAAAATATAATCCTAAAATAGTTGTTTGTCCGAAAACGCCTGGTAATTTGGATGTGAATAAAAGCAACGAAAAATTTCTGTTTAAAAAAATATAATGAATGCTTTGACGTAGGTACTTTATACAAAGAAAAGAATAATTACAGAATCAATTTTATACGTAATTTAAGTCTATTTTTGTAGCATAATTCCGTACAAAGCTGGATTCATTATCCGTAATTCGATTATAAATGCATGTTTACATGAACTAAAATGTTTTTAATCCCGAACACAATTCAAAATTACATATAAGTACTCTTAATAAACATAAAACATAACCTAACCTTGTACGGGACAAAGCAATATTCAATTTGTGTTGTATAACACTTACATTTTTCTCGTGACTTTTAATGATAGCCTGCGGTCAAGCAGAAAATCTTTCCTATCCGGTTTTTTTCTGGCTCTACTTCACTAACTCACTAAAACAAAGTTCACATTCAATCGAAACACTCGCCGATTAAAATCGTACTGGCGGAAAAAAAGATTTGGGAACTAATAATCAGTGTTAGCAACTTAATTTTAGTAACTTATCGGTAAGCGATTATCGTGTTGGATAGGGAATTTCGCGGGGTGCGATTGGTGATCGATAATTTTGTCACTTTTTGGGTGTATTTGTTTATTTCCCCCCCCCTGCTACGATTTCAATGTCAACTTTGATGTTTTATAGCGTAAACTTTTTATATGTGCACTAGTAATAATTATGTACGTCGGGCAAAATCTTTACATATCCCTATTGTTGATACCAACAATTTATGGAGGTAACTTAGATTGAATAATTATATAATTTTCGCGATTTTAAACGGATTTTCCAGGTTCAACAACGGAAGATGTTAAACAGTTTGCCGTGGATATTGGAAACAATCTCACGTTATATTGCCCTATAGAAAATACTCAGGATATAGTTTGGGTGAGAGACGGTAAGATGGATGATCAAGTTAAGCATTCGTTAGTCGAAGACGATGGATCATTGTTCTTGGAGAACGTTACAAGGAACGAATCAGGAATCTACAGCTGTTTACCACAGAACACAGTCGATTTAGGCCTTATGAAATCGGTTAAGGTGTTTGTTAGGAGTAAGTTAATGTTGCGATTATTTTACGTTTAATCAAAATTTAAATCTAAATTTAAAAGCACCACCGCCTGCATTACCGGCTTTCGTACATCCAAGCACGATATTGGCTTTGTTAATATGGGAAGTTAATGGAACCGGTGGTTATCCAATAACACATTTTACAGCGGAATATCGATCGTACGACGAGAATATTTGGAGGCCGATTTCACCAAATAACATGAGTCCGAATTTGGTAAATATTCATCGGTTAACATTGCTTATTCGGTAAGGAAATTTTGAATTGAAATTGTAGAGACGGATCGAAGTGTTCAAGTTGGAACCGAATACGACGTATGTGTTTCGAATTTGGGCTGTCAATAATTTAGGACGAGGTGATATAACCGAGATTGTTTCGACGACGTTACATAATTATACAGAAATCGGTGAGTTTTTCTTTTTGTTTTCTAACATTTAAAGATTTCGTAGTTGATATTTTATTCGATAGTAGTCGTTTAAATTTTTATTAAAACACGCAAGAAATATGAAGTAGATACTTGCCGAGAAACTCGAAAATATAGGTTTAAATAATTGTAATTGCCGGCTCCAGGGACCGTATCTCCAACTTCTTATTGCATAAATTCAATTCGAAAGGTCCCAATCCTCACAAGAGGACCATCTCAGATTTTGATGAAATTTGGGACTGAAGTAAAATTCATGTAGACCAAGAAAAATGTCAAATTTTAATTTATCTTATGTCAACCTATTTTTGATTTATGGCCATTTGAAGTTTCAAAAAATCGCCCTTTTAAAAAAGGGGGTTTTGAGCTCTGAGACTAAAATTTTGAATTTGGCATTTATTAAAATTGTAATAGACTCTTCTCCTAATTGAGCTAGAGACTTGGAAGTGGTGTCATTTTCTTCTATTTTTAATCTCCTTTTATTTGATATGCGACACCTAGGGGTTTTTGAGAAAAAATATTTTCCAAAATTGATATTAAAATTTTGAATTTGAATTCCAAAAAAGTCTAATATTAAAAAAACTTAAACACTTTTGGAAATTTTTTAAACATGTGACTTTTTTGGAATTCAAATTCAAAATTTTAGTATCAATTTTGGAAAATATTTTTTCTCAAGACCCCCTACGTGTCGCATATCAAATAAAAGCCCATTAAAAATAGAAGATAATAACACCACTCCCAAGTCTCTAGCTCAATTAGGAGAAGAGCTATTACAATTTTAGTAAATGCCCGCAGAGCAATTTTGGGCGATTTTTGTAAACTTTAAATGGCTATAATTCAAAAACGGGTTGACATAAGATAAATTAAAATTTGACATTTTTCTTGGTCTACATGAACTTCATTTTCACAAATTCGAGGAGATCAAAACGGAGTAAAATTCCAAAGGTGATCAAATTAATAATAACGATATTTAATCAACGCAATCAGGACCTGATTATTACTAAATAACGAACACAAAACGACCAATATTCCAATAAAAAAGAGAGAATAAATCGCGTGCAAATATACAGGATGTCTCACGGTAACTGTCATTTAACTGTCAAAATTTTTATCTCGAGAACAAGAAACAATAAGTGTGATAATGTCCTCCGGTTGTCAATAAAGCACCTTACCCTAACTATATACAACAGTTAATTAGGACAGTGAGTTTTTATCAACGTCAGGGGTACCACAGGGATCTCATCTTGAGCCTCTTTTGTTTCTACTTTATATTAACGATATTTCTAATACTTCTTCTACTTTTAATTTTATTTGTAAGACTGCAACTGTCGACGATTCTCCCTCTCGTTCCTTATACGCACGGCCGGTCGAGCCGAGGCACCCTCCTTGCGGGAGATTTAGCGGCAAATTCCTCGGTGTTCATTCTCCGATTCTCAACATCAGTTCCGGACAGGTTGCAGTGAGATAGAGTGATAGTAGTGATTGATAGCGTTAAATATCAGATTCGTGACGTAGCATTCTAGCTGCACTTATTGATTAGACTCGAGAAGTGTACAGTTACGAACATAATTTCTGGGGAGAGTTTAGCGGCAAATTCCATTAACATCAGTTGGAATTTTTACTTCATTTGTGTCATCTACTCGATAAATGTAAACCGATCACGGTGAATTAACTATCAGTCGCCTCCCACCCTCCTCCCCCTCCTCATTTCTACAGTCGCTTTCTTTGATGATTTTTTTAAATTATGGGATAGGAAACAGAATATTGAGTTAAAAAGACGAAGAAGAAAAATAGAGGCATTCAACAAATACAGTCGAAATAATTTTCTTTCTCGTCATCGAGATTTAGCGGCAAATTCCTCGGTGTTAATAATTTACGAAACCAACTACAAATAGAGAGGAATATTCCGCTAAATCCGAGCGAATTATCTAGATAAAATCTGTATGGGGAGTGGGCATGGAAAGAGGGTTTCGTTTCGGTTGCTGAAATATGTAAATAACAATTGATTTGTTGTAAACTGTTGTTTGTTTGGAACACACAGCAAAAAAATACTAAAAAATAACATTTTAAAACTAACCTCAAAAACTGTCAACTTCAACTTGTCAATTTGACATTTGATTATTTATTAATGACACTTCAAAGGTTAATGTCAATTCTCTAACCTCACCGTGACTTGTATGTCTATCTCAGTCGTTTATGACCTACGTCTCCTCCGCCCCTCCCCCGCTTCCCACCCGTTCTTCACATTTTCCATTATTGCTTGTTTTTAAATTATGGAATAGGTAATGGAATACTGAGTCAAATAGAAGAAAAATAGTTGAAATAATTTTCTTTCTCGTCATCGAGATTTAGCGGCAGATTCCTCGATGTTAATAATTTACTAAACCAACTACAAATACTGCCAAATCGGAGCAAATTTTCTAGAGAAAAATGAAGAAAGCGGCTCTATTTTGTTAGATGAAAACTGTACGGGGAGTGGCCATGGCAAGGGTGTGGCGTTTCGGTCGCTGAAATGTATAAATAACAATTGATTTGTTGTAAACTGTTGCTTGTTTCAAGCACTTTCTCTTTTAATATGAAAAAAAAATACTGAAAAATAAAATTTTGAAAGCAACCTCAAAAACATAATAACTTGTCATTTTGAAATATGACTATTTATGAATGACATCTTGGAGATTAATGTCAATTTTCTAACCTCAAACTTAACTTGTACGTTTATCTCAATCGTTCATGACCTATCTAAGATAAAAATTCGACGGCTTGATTGATATATGCGACCAGTTGAGCCAAGAAATGCTGCTTCTGGAAGATTTAGCGGCAAATTCCTCGGTATTCATTCGTCGATTCCCAACATCGGTTCCGGACAGTTTGCACTGAGATTGCATTAAAGGTCAGATTCATGACGTAGCATATTAGCTGCATGTATCGATTAGGCTCGAGCAGTGGTGCGGTTTTCAAGATAATTTTATGATAAGCATTGATAATATGTACCAATGTGCCGAGTTGAGATCTCATATCGAACTAGAGTTCGTTCTAGACAGGAGAGAGAGAAGATTTAGCGGCAAATTCCTCGGCGTTCATTCGTTGATTTCAAACATCGATTCGGGATAGGTTTCAGTGAGATAGAGTGATGACAATTAAAGGTTAAAGGTCAGATTCGAAATATTTTTTTCTCTCGTTCCCTTCTGTGCGGCCAGGTAACTCAAGCTCTGCTGTTTGGAGATTTAGCGCCGAATTCCTCGGTGTTCATTCACCGATTAGTTGGAGTGACATATCAAAATCACCGATTAGATGCTGGAAGTCAATCACAATTAGTATTAAAACAAAAGAGTACTGAATTTTGTTGTAAGGAATGACATTTTCGAAAACAATTGAAGGAAAAATTAGGAAAATTTGTAAAAACGTCTTCTAAGATTCAATCTGGTTGTGCTGTTGCGCTGTCTATTCGATGAATTTAATTAAATGGTCAACTAACTATCTGGTGTCTTCTTCGCCCTCCTCTCCCTCCTCCCCATAGGTGTGTAAATGGGTAATGGAATACTGAGTTAAAAAGAAGAAAAATAGAGGAATTCAACAAATATAATCGAAATAATTTTCTTCATCGTCATCGAGATTTAGCGGCAAACTCCGCGGTGTTTTTTATGATTTACGAAGTCAACTACAATTACAGAGGAATATGCCGCTAAATCCCAGCAGATTATCTAGAGTAAAATGGAGAAATCGTTTGTATATTGTTGGATGAAAGCTGTACGAAGGTGGGCATGGAGAGGGGGATGGCGTTTTGGTCGCTGAAATGTCTAAATAACAATTGATTTGTTGTAAACTGCTGTTTGCTTCGAGCACTTTCTGTTTTAATATGAAAAAAAATACTGAAAAATAAAATTTTAAAACTAACCTAATATTTTCGACTTGTCAATTTGACATGTGATTATTTATTAATGAAATTTTGGAGATTAATGCCAATTTATTTTTCTTATGTAGGTCATGAACGACCTATCTAAGAAAAATTCGGCGGCTTGCTTGATATATGCGACCGATTGAGTCGAGAAATGCTGCTTCTGGAAGATTTAGCGGCAAATTCCTCGGTATTCATTCGCTGATCCCGAACGAAAAAGTTGCAGTCAGATAGCATGATGGTAGTGATCGATAGCGTAAAGGCGATCAGATTCGTGACGTAACACCAGCTGTACTTGTTGACGAGGATTTATCGGTACACAGTTGTGACCATAAGTTCTTTATTATTAAAATATATTTCCGAAATTGAAATAATTTCTCTTTCGTGCGGGCAATTGATTCAACCTCTGCTATTGGGAGATTTATCGACAAATTCCTCCGTATTCATTCGAAAAATTCACGGTAATAACCAAAAATCAAAATAAAATTCAACCATGGTCAATTAACTAAAGACGTCCTTCCTTTTTACTCCAAAATTAATTACTAAGCCCGAGGAATTTGCCGCTAAATCCGGCCATTTTAACAAATAACCGTTTATAACTCAGGTTCTGCTGCACCGAATTTTACAAATTAGGACTTGTTGAAAACAACTTTTTACCGCTAATATATTTTTATAGATTCGAAGAAATAAATAAAATGTGTAATAGAGGGCGCTGCTTAATTTTGAAGTGATAAATCAAAACATGAAGTTTTGGCGACCGAAAATAGGAATTTAATTCGTCTATAATGTGAGTGGATGTCTCTAACCGGGACAGGTTTAAAAGGCGGAGCTACAGAACCTCTTAATTTTTATTCTTTTGTTTGTAATAAAAAAAAAATAACTTTATAACTTGCAGAATTAGCACGACATCTATTAGAGGGGGCGGAAACGTTCGACACACGAATATGGATCATAGCCGTAGCGATTGTGATGGGTACCTTGACCATATTAGGTCTGGGTACTTGTTTTCTTTTATATCAAGAATGCAAAATGCCAGGTGGTAAGTCGTAGAGGTTCGTGTTTTAGAAAATTATTTTACTTTTTTTCTATTTTCATATATTCTTTTTTTACATTACTAGTAGAACGGTAGTTTTAGACGCACGATATATTGAAATTTTACTTGCAATTTTTTAAAATTTTTTTAACCAACTTTGATCTCGTTTCCAGCTTAATTCTGTGAATATAGGCAGCGCATGCAAAAATAATCTTTTCTCTCGCTCTAATCGCATCAGTTGAAATAAATCCGTATTGCGTTTTATTATCCTACAGATATGGACCAACAGGAAATTATAGAATTAGTTCCGAATATAATCCTCAATCCGGGCTTCGAAGGCAACATCCACACCGAACAAATGCCGGCCGATGAAAATTCGAACAGTGAAACAACGTTACGTCTGAACAACAACACAGTGATCCAGCCCAGAGGTACCTAATACCGCGTTTCGACCAACCGTCCCGTCTTGATCATCCGTTGGCGGACGGGGATTTTCTTATTTTTCTAAAAATAATAAAACAAAAAAAAAATTAAAATAAGAGAATTGCGGGCGAAAAAACGAGGTTAGTACGTATTATTTTGATGCGGGGCGTGCAGGGGTTACCGAAATATAAAATGAAATCAACGCTATAATAAATATTATTACGGGGATACTTTTGAAGCACCCTGTATATTTAGATCTTGAAATAGATTGAATATAACGTGGCCTTTACGTAATATGTTGGCATGTAGTATAGGGTAAATTTATTTTCTTCAAGATAGCTTCCGTAATACAAGAAATAAATCTTGTGTATACAGGGATGTTCGAAAAATAACGATCGAACTGTATATTGCGAAATAAGTAAGCTGGAGATAAAAATTAAATTTAGATGTTAATTAGAAGGGCAGCTATACATTTAAAACATTAAAAAAAAACAAATCCTAAAAAAATGTATATATATACTATCATACATATACAGGGTGATGCATTAATGCGTCGAAGCTCAATATATCCATTAATATTGAAGATATCAAAAAAAGCAATGATTTTCAGACAAAATTAACCATAACTTTTGTTTGGTTCGCCCTGGCAATATGAAACACCCTGTATATACGAAAATAATTTTTCAAATATGCAGCTTAAGATTGTCTACGATTTCTGTCGATAACATTCTTTGTTATCTTCAATATTAACGAATGTATCGAGCTTTAACTCACTAACGTGTCACCCTGTATATATAAATATAAATTTGTAGCGTTGTGTCTAAATTGTGATAATTTCTAGTCATAACATAACTATTACCTATATTTTTTGTATTTTTTTAACGAAGAAAAAACATAAGAAGTAATAACGAAAAAAATTTTTTTTCGACAGTTGATGATGACATCATATCATTGTGTAAAACGGGAAATTTTTGTAACACATTGTATAAATAAATGAAATGATTTAGGGGAGGAAAAAAGGGCATGCTAGTAAGAGTTAATGTACAACTTTTTGGCTTCCTTTTAATATATGACATGCACCATCGGTAGATATACATACAGTGCCTGTTGTATATTTCAATATACAGGGTGTTATTTTAACGCTAACACCCTTTATATTAGAAATAAGTGAATTAAACGCGAAATTAGTGATTGGGATAAAAGGAGACAGACGAACTAATCATGCACAATATCATAGATGATAGTAAGGGTTAATTTAGATTATATACATTACATATATATACATAGTGATGCGTTATTCTATATATTGTATTTTATACTCGATATTACGCAAGATCAGGCAAAGAGAAAAAAATTGTGTCAGTATACTTAGATATTTAGATTTAGATTTAAGTCAAAAATGAATTATCGTCGATTTGTTTTTTTTTTATATATACATAGTGATAATAATAATAATGCTCTCTACTAAAAGATGTCGCTGTGCGCTTCAAATTAATCCGACGATATTCCATGTGTAATAAATTTAGTGCAAACATACCAAAGCATCTTACTAATAAAATTAAAACGAAAAAATTTTTGACAGTTCCAATGACAACTACCAGAAGTCAATTCGATAAAATTTATACACTGCCGCTCAAAAGTGAATAATCGTCAAATGTACACTATACTGATAAATACACCGTTGTTCCTAATTTTTAAACAAGCTGTGATGTCTCAATAGTTACGTAGGTTTGTTGGTAATTAACGTATGGATTATTATTATTATAAAGGATTAGGTTGTGTGAAGTTACCTTTAAATCGTTTTAATTCTCTTGTTTTTGTTATAGGTATTTTTATACGTAATTTTTATGTGAATATTGTTAACTTTTGATCGGCTTTGTATATATATGTATGTATAGGAAATGATCTTTAAATTAGTTAGCATTAAAAAAGGTAAAAAAATTGCCCCACCTTCACCGTAAAGTGATGCTTACGATTTTTTTTTGTATATTGCTACGATTGAAAATAGTTCTGTTTGTAAAAGTTAAGTAACAAAACGAAACATTTTTCGCAAAATTTGACAGACAATTATCAGGGGAAACTGGGGCAATTTGATTAATTTGCTGGAAATGTGGTAAAAATCGGTTTTCAAAACATAAATTATTTAATATTAGAATGGTTAGAAAAAATCTTACCCTATCTAAAATGATTGAGGTGAAACTGGGGCAAGGGAGAGCGGGGCAATAAAGGACAAAATTTATCTTTTTTAAAGACTATTCGACATAGATAGGGCGGAGGGCGACAACGTTTTTGACAGAAATGGTAACTTTTTGGATAAACTTGTCCGACAACTTGTATTTATATATACAGGGTGTTTCCTAACTTAACCGAGCACCATTGCCAACTTCGTTATTATTGGAGCTACAAAATCGGTTCAACGGACACATTTTAGGGATTTTATATCGCATAGATTGCAGTGGTGGAAACAGGCAAACAATTGAGCATCGCGAAATTGTTTTTCTTTTTTGTTTTTGATGGTGGAGACCATAGCCAGTCTGATACATGTACCATCATCTTCACTTTTAATTTGAGTTTCTTCTTCATATCGAAAATTTGCTCCGGAGTCTCGATGTTGATAATTTTAGATGTGTTCTTAATTATTTTAGATGATTTTAATTTTTCTTAAACTTCTTTTTGTGTGTTTTGACTTTATGATTCTGTCTGAGGACTGTTTTGTAGTCGTCGCGTCGGTGGCCTCAAATGTTTTCATTTTTACTGCTGAAGAACCAGGCGATGGATGCGCCATCTTACGGATGCAAAAGGTAATATGTGTTTTACATTACCGTTTAAGTTGATAGGTCCAGAGAATATAAAACTATTTTTAGATGTCATCATGTTAAAAATCAAATTTAACTTCACATAAACCTTCACCAATGAAATTCATCACCTTGGCTAATGTATCATGCCACATCATAATATGCTGCATAATACATTTGCAACGTTGGAAAAACTGTCTTAGGATCTAAGCCTTCTTGGAGTTCATCAACTTTAGAGAAATCACTTCTAATTTCTTTTTGTCTCAATAAGCTTCAGCACTTTCTGCTTATTGGATTCGTTTTGATCGATTTAGCCCTCGGATAGATAAGCATCAGTCTCTTACATGTAGATGAAAAAATGTCTTCTGATGGAGCCAATTGTCACCTGGTTTGTTATCCATCCCTCTTGTTTTTAGGTACTTTGGTCGAGAAATTGTTTAGACCAAATGTAACATTTCTCGTTTTATTAATTGCAGATCACATTTCTAAATTTTAGGTGATTTTAAAGATGAAAGTCTGAAGGCGTCAATACAGGGTGGTTCAAAATATATTCCAACCCATTGAGTTTAAGGGCGCCTTGGTGGCGTCGACCGTAATCCTCAGTTTGTTTTACAGTACTCGTTTGAGCTGTTTTTTTGATGATCTCACAGTATCGTGTTGAATTAACCATCCCTCCCTCCCACTCCCCCAATTCTGAGGTACGAATTCGATAAAAATGATCCCTTTTCAGTCCCAAACACATAGTGGACGTGATTTTGTTATTTTGAACCAACTTATCTGTCAAAATGGAAGGACTGCACTGTTTCACCTGTTTCTTGTATTCGTCATGAGCATCCTTTTGTCGTTGTTGTGTTTAGTTGTGTTTGTTCAACCTTTTCCGAATTGTTGCAAATGTTGTAGGAACTCCTGATTATACTCGTAGAATGTCTACTTTCGTGTCTACAGGGTTGAATTTGCATCGAACATGATGGAAAAATTATCGGCAAGATGTCACTAGAAATTTGCCCCAGTCTCTTATTACCCCAGCTTCCCCCGATTTAATCTTTAACGGTTTAATTCGCAGATAGATAGCAGATATTTTTACGTGAGTTCGGATAGAAACTGAGGAAAAATAGCCTCCTCGAAGTGGGGCAAGATATTTCAGGATCGTTTCTAACCTCGAAGAAATCTGGTAGTTGTCGAATGAAAACGGGTTAGGGAGGTTATTTAGATATATATATATAGATATACATACATACATATGAATGCATGCATTGTCTGTGGTTGTGCAAGGGAACCCCCCCACCGCGTCAGAGATATTTTGCGAGAAGAGACACGGTTAAACGCGCGTATAATGCCTTTGTGTTCACACGAAATATTATTAAAAAAAGTAAATATTAATAAAACAAAAATACTATACATATATATATGCTATATATTATATACAACATTGAAAAAAAATTATATAAAATAATAATACATATAAGTTACTTGATGAGGTTGTAATTTTAATTGTGCCTAAAAGCGTCAGAGGGCAGTGTGTTATATCTCTCGAATATCGCGCGAGATGAACGTTTTTTTTTGGAAATAGTTACTTCCGTAGCGCGGATACGCATGTTTCTTATTATATAGCTCAATATTAAAAGTATAATCGTATCGTTTAAAAGGAAAAATTAAATAAATCAATAAGGAATAAATGCTTGTTTGACGCAATAATTTTGTACTACATAATAAAAAAAAATATTTATAAAAACGACTACCTACGTGAGAGTTATGGAGATAGAGATAAATAGAAGGATGAGGGGAAAAAATGATATAAATATGAATATTGTCAGTGCCTAAACTAGTTTGATACATATTATATAGTATTTTTAATGTACTAGCAGGATGCACTCAAATTATTATGAAATATTAATTAAAACGATATTGATAAGAGAAAAAATGTGAAAAATATTGTAAGTGTAATTATATACATATGTAAAATAGTGATTAAACGAGTTAATATTGCTGCTTCAGATGTAAGTACACACACGTTCATTCCACCATTTGAATTAAATTAATTAATTAATTAATTAACGAATAAATTGTGAAGTAACAAAGAAAAATATGGAAAATATTTTTATTCGCCGGCTGATATTTTTACTGCATAATAATTGTACGATTATTAAAATAAATTAAATTGAATCTGCGAATGAATTAGAGTTACTTGTCAAAATTTGTAGCGACATCTAGCGGATGTTGCTGGCATTTTGTGTGATGTTAGGATAGAAGTACATACTAATGAATGGTTAATGGCTACTTTTCTCACTTGCTGGTACTGGTATTTTTGACGTTAAAGGGCAGACATTTATTGTTTAAAAGGAATATTCGACACCTAGTTTGTATCGAATTAGATCGAACCTAAAAAAAAACAACCTAAACTATTTAACACTGTAACGTTTCGACTCAAGCCGTACACTAAAGAACCAATCAGTTAAAACTCTATAACCCTACAAACCGTTTACCCCATAACGCTTTAACCGAATAACCTTGAAAAACCACTCAATCTAAATAATAGGGAACAGGACATATGTTGCAAAATCAAAAAGTGATAATAAATAATGAATGTTATTTCTACGTTATATCGTTTCACAAAACTGTTCGATAAAAATTCTTCACAATTTCAAACGGAAAAATAAACGCGCATTTTTTACGTCACTAGAGTGTAAAACAATCAGAATATTTTATTATTACCAGTTGGGGACAGTGTGGTAGGTTAGATCTACTGCCAGCTACAACCTTGAAAAATTTTTAGGTTAGAATTACTTAAGTGAATCAATATTAATTACTTTTACCCTGTCAAATTTTTGACACATTTGACTTTATAGATCAGGCATATCAACATAAAATTTTAAAGTATTTTGTTTTTCAAGATTGACGACACTGCAATAGTTTTAAATTGTGACAGCTATCAGTGACAAACCGGAGTTCCGAACGCAAAAGGTTTGCAATCGAAAGTTACTTCAAAACTGGTCGAAAATTAGATAAATAATGTCATGATTGCCAACATAGATTGTCACGTCATGAAAGCGCTGAAAAACGAAATTTTAAACATTTATATAATAATAATAATAATACTGGTTTATTGACTCCAACATGTTACAAACAACAGTAATATAATATAATTGAATATATATATAGAGCCAAAAGGAACTGAATCAGTAAGGGGACAACCCTTCTGGTCTACCATCAGCTCCAAAACATCAAACACAACAGAGTATAACACAAAGCAAAAATAGCAAACAAAGAGAAGAAAAAAAAAATACCGCAAGCACGAATTCTGCACTCTCTGCACTCTCTGTTTTTGTATGGATGTTAAACAAGGGTCATAAATGCTATCACAGTAGTTGAATAATGATAGTACAAGAGCATCACACAGTTTTATTATTAATCGTTTGTGGCAGCACATCTCTACTAGAGAATAATACTTTCAGTACACCATAGGCTCTACGTACAACCGAGTCGATATGCTGATTGAAGCGCAATTCGGTGTCCAATACCAAGCCCAAGTTTTTGGCATGGTTAGCATAAGGTACCTCCGTTCCATCAATCCGAACATTAACACAATTCCTAACGACGTCAGCGTTAGTATTCCCACAAAATAATAAAACGCAAGATTTTTTGGGGTTAATTTTCAAACAGTGTTTCATAGAAAATTGTGACAGGGAGAGAAGAGTATCATTGATTGTGCCCGCAGCAGAGTCTATGTCAGCAGGTGAAAAAGTAAAAAGGAGTTGTGTGTCGTCGGCGTAGGAATATACCTTACAACAGGAACTATTGAATTTTTCAATAAGTGACGAATATAAAATAAAAAGCAGGGGGCCACAGACGCTTCCCTGGGCTACACCACTTGTTAAAAACTTACGCGGAGATAAAGTTGAGCCTACCCTTACACACTGGCTTCGTCCCGACAGGTAAGCAGCGAAAAAGCGCACCGCCGCCGCACCGAATCCTATATAATGCAATATCGACAGTAACAGCTCATGATTAAGGTTATCAAAAGCCTTCGAATAGTCAAGTAAAATTAAAAATGAGATATCACCTCTGTCACGAGCAGCTATAATGTCATCAAGAACGTCATGAAGGGCCGTGACGCAGCTGTGACCAGGTCTGAAGCCAGATTGCCGCAAAGGCAATAACTTATATTTCGAAAGATAAGCGCGTGTCTGACCATCGATAAAGCGTTCCAGAATTTTAGACAGAATAGGTAACAAGCTGATAGGGCGGAGGTCATTGTGCGATCTTGGCTGGCTAATTTTGGGGATAGGAATTACAATAGCTTTTTTCCAACATTTAGGAAAACGCTATGAGCTAAACAAAAATTGATAATATGTGTAATGACAGGTAGAAGAAAAGGACATGAAAGGGTAACCATTTTTAATGTAATGCCATCAGATCCGGCAGAGTCGGACGAGAGATTTAAAAGAACCTGACACACATCCGATTCATTTATTAGTTGAAACTCAAATTCTGTTTGAAAGTTAGGGTGACGAGCGCTCTTATAAAATGAAATTGTGTCGTAGTCAGGAATAAGGTTTAAATTAGCAGAAGAAATAAAATGGTTATTGATAGCAGTCGAATCAGCTAGTTCCGTAGGTAACAACGGACGAGTTTTATTCAAGATCGAGTTATTGAGGGTACGCCACATTTGCCTACAGTTAGCATTACGAAATTGATAATTGAAATAGGCCTTCTTTTCTGTGCGCACAGCAAGTGTGGTCTGATTACGCAAGGTCTTGTAATATTCATGATGAGCCGGTTCCCTAGTTCTACGATATCTTTTTAATGCTTTGTCTCTCAATCTAAACATCTGAGACAAGCTATAGGTCAGCCATGGAGGTTTGCGACTATGCACAACCCCACTTGTAAGTGGAGCATGCAGGTCGAACAAGGCGATTAAGTTATCATTGAAGAAATTTACTTTACCGTTAATGTCACAAATGTCATAAACGATATGCCAAGGGATGGACTGCAGGTCATTGGAAAACAGGTCGTAATTTAAGTTAGAGAATTTCCTGAAGGAAATGGGCGTGGCAGAAGGGCTAAGATATTGAACATTTACTACACAAAAAACTAAAAGGTGATCAGAGATGTTGCTAGCATCAATCGTTCCACAACCAACTAGATTCAAATTGTCTGGAAGCATAATAAGATCAATGAGAGTAGCGGCATTGCGTGATACTCTGGTCGGTTCATTAACAACCTGTACTAGGTTGTATGTATCAAACAGAGAGTGCAACAACGCGACACAACCATCATTAGTATCAAGCATATTGAAATTAAAGTCACCTAAGCAGATAACATTGTCACAGTTCAAGAACATATCCGATAATGTTTCATCAAAGTTAGAAATGAATACCGCAGGGTGCTGTGAAGGCGATCTATAGACACACCCAATAGCATAAGTAGTATTATTTATAATAAGCTTTAACCACGTCTGCTCCATTCCATAAACATCAACATTAAACGCAGTGACATCAAAATTACTTCTTATGAAAATAGCAGTACCACCCCCACGTCCTTCGCGATCGTTACGATATAATTGGTAACCAGGAATACTTACCGACCTACTGTCCACCAACGCCGACAACCAAGTGTCCGAGATGGCCAGCACATCAAAGCTCTTAGACAACAAGAGCTGCTTAACATCAGCAAAGTGAGGTAGAAGTGAGCGCGCATTTAGGTGAGCCACGGAAAAGCTACGGTAAGCCATGCGATAATCAAAAACAAAAGCAAGTGAAGTTAAATAAACAAGTAATTATCATAAAGCAAGACAAAACACAAAGCATACATTAAGTAATTGATGCTTAAGTCTTAATAATAACGATAGTGATATGCCAGTGCAGACGATCAAATATAAATAACACAAAAGAAAAACTAAATAGGCATCTAAAGTTATATAATTAAATTAATAAGTAAATTAAAGATGTAGGTATTGAATACGATCTATATGTGATATTTAAATTATATACAATAAGCAGTAGCAAAATCGCAATTAATAGGTGAATAATGAAAATTAAGCAATTGCAACAAAAAGAATAAAAAAAAAAAGAAACAATGCTGTACTTTAACAGATGTTGGAAAATTAAATTAATTATAATAAAAGCAAAAACTATAAAATACAAAAACAGAAAGTAAAGCAAAAGAGTTCGACCTCTGTAGAAGGTAATGTAATGTCGCAAGTCGGCAGCCACATCTCCCAACAGCATCAGACCAAGTTCTGGATATCTTTCATATTTTTAATTAAAATGCGATTCCCTTGGTACTTAACCCTTGACTGGTAACACCCATTTTTGGACGGTTTCAGTAACATCCGTCTCTCAGTCGTGGTAACGCCCCTTTTTGACGTTGTTAGTAACATCCGTCTCTCAGTCGGTGTATATATAGATTCGAATATTTTTTCATTTTTTCCAATGGATTTTATTTTGTAGCAGTAATATATATTATATTCAATGAAAATAAATATAATTAGGTTCTGTTTTATTATACATATCATATACATATATCATACAAGTCAAATAAAAAAAGATCTATATTAAAAAATAAGCATAACTGTCTAAAAGTGAAAAAAATAAATTAAAACAAATGCAATCAATTTCATATATTATTGCAGCATTTATTGCAGACTTTTTTCGAACATTCCAAACATGTTGGTGAGCTACATAATAAACACTTATATGCAGTCATTCTCTTTTTCTTGGGAGGGCAATATCTGCACGTTTTTCGTTTTTCGAGCTTGTCGGTACGAACTTCGGGATTCTCATTTTCTTTAGGAGTGTCGGGTTGAACTATCTGTGTGAGAATATTCTTCAAATCTGAGGGCAGATTACGAATCTGCAATCTTCTGTGCAAGTGTTTTCTAATGAGGCACATAGCTAAATTGTATATATAGTTGTAATTACTTTCATGTTGATTTCCATGAATAGTCTCAAATATAACCCTGGAATTTGCACAACTTACTGCAATCATATTATAAAATATCGCCAGAGGCCATCTTCGAGTTCTTCGGTTTGGGGAATAATTTGCAATCTTCTGATCAAGTGTATCTACACCTGATTTGGTGGAATTATAAAAACTAACAATCTCCGGCTTGTTATTTGAAGGGTCCGTATATTTGGAGTGGTGCATGGACGATACCAACAGAACAGGTTTATTTTTTCTAGCCATGTATGACAAAAGAGTAAAATTCTTGGTAAATGCATACATCGAGGAACCTACAGGTCTTCCCTTACAGCTAAGAAATTGTGGAGGAATTATTCGTTTGTTTCTTCTAATTGTTCCTACGTATGTGAGACCTCTGCTTTTTAGTTCCTCTAGTACTTCCTGGGAAGAAAACCAATTGTCAGCTGTCACGTTCCGATTTGAGTTGACAATAGGTGTTACCAGTCTCAGAACAGCTTGAGTGGGCTTAGTAAATTTTTGTTCATCGGCCGGTAAAGTATCACCATCACTATCTTTGCCAGTATATATGTAGGCGTTATAAAGATAAGATGATTGAGCATCGGTGAGGCACATTATTTTTATGCCATACTTCGCCGGTTTTTTTGGCATGTACATTCTAAATGGGCATCTTCCTCTGAACGCCAACAGCATTTCATCTATACAGGCGCAGTTACCAATACTATAGTTATCTCGACTGTTAGATATAAATCTATTAAAAATAAACGATATTGCAGCAGCGCGGTCTGTTTCTTTTCTAGTTTGCCTGGTAAGAGCATCATCAAAGCGCATAGATAATAAGAGTGTCTGACAACGCTTTAGAGACATTATTCCTCGAAATAATGGTCGACCTCTGACACCCGTTGAAAAAAGTGATGATAAGTCCTCTCTTCCAGACTTGAAAATAGAACACAACATCAGCAAACCAATGAGGGCTTCTATTTCTAGATAATCTGTATCTTTATAGTTAGGAGATTGTTTATTGGTTAGTTTTTCTCGCATTGCTTGTAATTTATGATTGGTATGCGTAACTATTTCATTAATAATTACTTCGTCAAACAGCAACCTCCATACGTCTTCCGATGTGGATTTATTGTCTAAATGTTTTGCTCTGCCTTGTAAAGCGGATAATTTCATTCGAATGATGTTATGAGCTGGAGTCGTTCTAGCCTTCGTTGGCTCGAAACTATGCCAAACATAACACCGATCTTTGCCATAGTAGCACAAGGGTAAATCATCTACACAATCTTCAACATCATCTGCACCTTCTTCAACATAATCTTCACCTTCTTCAACATGATCTACACCTTCTTCAACATCGGCTGTATTGTTTGTTGTGTAATCGACTACTTCTTCATTCATCAGCAACAAATCGTCATCGATATCGGAACAACTATCATCGAAATCTACGTATTCTATTTGGTCATTATCATCTCTAAGTGATTCATCAGATAAATATTCTTCATCACTGGCGTCATTTTCATAATGCGTTGGAGGTACTAGCATCATAATTTTACGAGTTCTGTCAGATATAGGTGGTGGTGGGGCCATATTTTTCGACTATAATTGGAATCAGTTTCAATTTTCTGTTTATTACCAAGTAGATAAAATACATACCTGTTTCTCCATCAAGTTTTGGTAACAATCGATTATAAGACGGTACAACAAAATCACGTTTTCGGTAACATCCGCCTCACAGACGGGTTCTAATATAATGCTCTCGACGGCGGCTAAGCACTTACTGAGACGCAACTAAAACGCGCCTGATCAGAAGTAACCGTGAAGTCATTCGTGTAGATTCGGTAAAGCAACGAAACTCGTCGTCCGCCTGAGAATCGGATGTTACTATCAAAGGGTTAACGAATATCTTGCCGTCATAAAGCCAGGTATCCCGAAAACCAATTTTCTTTATAACTTCCCTATATAAATTGTAACGATGGTTAGTGAGATCATCGACAACAGTAATTCCTGACCCCTTTAATCGTTTTTTGTTTTTATTTACAGTTTCTTTGGCATAATAGGCAAAGAATTTTACAATAATTGCCGCAGGTTTGCCAGCGGACGGTGAACGTTTGCCACGAAGCCGATGACAGCGGTCAATCATATTTGCGGCCGAAGGTGCATCCACTTTTTCGGCGAGGAACTTCTTGACTACATCAAGTGTGTCTTCATTGTTAGCCTCGGGAATGCCGTAAATTCTAATTGAATTGCGGCGGGTGTACTGCTCTAAAGTGTCGATTTTCTCGCATAAAACCGCATTTTCGTTTTCTAAGATAGACAATTTGCTCTCACAGCTCGCAAAAACCTCCGCAATTTTTTGTTCTATTTTCTTGCTCACATCGAGCGAAATTTTTACGGAGAGTTCCTCAACTAACGTGCCACACGTTTCCTTAATTATTTCAATTATTTCGGCTTTATCACTTCTTGTAAGACCCATATTGCACAATATAAACAATAGAACACACACTGGGGGAGACTATTGCACTATAAAACAGTTTAAACCGGGCACAGCAACTATTAAAATACTAAAGGAGACGGAGCTACACGAACACGTGCTACTCGACGAACGACATGAATACAAAAATCTCAATAATAAAGATATAGCAAAATAAAAAAATACGGATCCATTTCCATTTTTTCAAATTCATCTATAAGTATAATAAATATATATAATTTCAAAAATGTTCCTGTTCTCCATTAAACACTGAAACATTTTGACTTAAGGTGTAAACTATAGCCGATCAGTTCAAGCTCATAAACCCTATTAACCTCAGAACCGCAGAATATCATAAGTTCCAAGTCAAGTTATGAGGTTATGGTATTATCAGGTTTAATGAAATGGGAATCAAGGAATTATAGTGTTAATAATTGAATAATTTTTTAGTTTGCAGCTTTAGCGAGAGCGTTGCTGAGTTAAAATAAATGTTATGCCAAAACCCTGACGTGATAAATTTTTTTGGACTTCCGATTCGGATTCAGCGATCTCAAAATCATGATATGTGTCCCAAATTCAAGATTTTTTTTTGTATGGCTGTGTTTGTTTTAATTTGCTTTCATTAATTCGAACCATTTTTCGGAAGTAATAACAGATGACAATTTAGTAGCTTTATCATTACATTCTGATCACAGTATCAGCTAGTCAATTGCAGCTCACTTTGGTTTCCAGTCTGTTGACTTCTATTTATTCTCGTATCAAGTTAGTATATTTACTGTTTGTTATATTATCGTTAACGTCTTGTGTTTTGTTCTTCGTGTCCAATCGGATTTGCAAATCAATTTGTTAAAAATACTCGTCTACGGAATAATCGAAGTTGCCACTACTAACAATTTCTTGGCTTAATGAAGGATAAAGCTCAATAGCTTCATCCTTCATTAAGCCCAAATCTCTCTTCAAATCATTCAACTCGGTACCAGCAGATCCAGATTATGGCCTATTGGTCAAATTACAGCTGATAGGTTTAGGGTGCTAAATTATTTTTTTGTTTTTTAAGTTGTCACACCGGTAACATAAATAGAACGAGAGTAACAATCATCTGAATAGTTCTGGTCTCCCTCCATACCATTAGAATAGCAAATTTATCCTTTTCTTGGTTGAACTATGTAATGATCCTCAATTGCCTTCAATTTCGAATTTAATTCCAAAAACCCATTCTATTTCTGAAAATAGTTTTTCCACAGAACAGATAAAGAAAACAGGAATCATTGGATATGAAGATCTGTCTTTTATTCGTCCATAATATAATAATCCGATTTAACTTTTAATTCAGTTTTGTCAAGATTGGTGGGATTCTTGTTCCGATTTTGACGATGACCTAGAGGAAGTATGTTTTTGCTTTTCTGACTTTATCCTACTAGAATATTTTCCTCTTTTAGGTGAGGTCCAACTTTGTTCTGAACTCGAGTTTTGCTGTTTTTAGGGCTTCTTTAAAAGATAATATGTCTCAGGATCATAAAGCAGAAAGGCATAGTATATATTCTGTCAAGATCAGCAACAGTCTTACGTCTTTTGAGGGTGGCTTTCACCGTGGTTGAGTTTTGTTTCTACAGGACCGGGAGGTTTTTTTTTTCTCTTATCCGGGGAAGGGTGGATTTGTGCTTCCACAACGACCTCTGTGGGCAACAGTGAGGTGGTCGGTCTGTCTTTTTGTTGATGTTCTCCAAATTGGAATTAACGGCATCGACGAGAAAGGGGATGGAACCGAAGGAGGTGTTAGCACTAAGAGGCAAGGAAAAAATCTGCCTCGGCAATGTTTTTGGGCGAAGCAAATCATTTAGCCGTTCCGAATTCCACGTCGAGATCTCTTTTGGTAAATTTTTCCATTCTTTGGGTGAGGCTCGATTGTAAAAATTCTATTTCGGTCATAATCTGTTCATCTATGACACCTTCTTCGAAAGTAGAATTATTCCTCTTATGCGACTTTACCACTAGTTATTGGCGGCGTAATGACGAAGTAAAGAATACGTTAACGCACGTGAAGTCTACGGTGGCGACGTGAAATTAAGAAGAACTAACAGCTGAAACTCTTGTCATGTAGTGAGACCTGGTTGGATGGTTTTTAAAGGCATGTGCAATGTACTTACGTAATAAAACAAAAAAGAATCGTTCAAGGCTTGATATATATTTCCCAAACACGTACTTTATAACAGAACATTTTCCGACAGATAGAAATAACAGATGTTACTAACAAGTGTTGTTTTTGTGGGAAAAGAGACCTGACAACTGTGGTTCATAACCATCAAATTTTTACTCGACTATTACAATGAGAAATGTCAAAAAACTGGCGTTTTTTGAACAGGATTATCATTATTTGCAGGTCATGTTATCAAATCTTTCAAAGCTTCAGTTTTACAATTCTATATAGAAGTTCCCAACACGAACATGCTTTTCTACGAATTTAGAGCCAAGAACAATTTTTTGGTTCCTGGTTTAATGAAGGATGAAGTGAAGTAAACCAGGAACTTATTGGACTTAATGAAGGATGACGCTATTAAGTTTCATCCTTCATTAAACCAGGAACTTATTGGGCTTAATGAAGGATGACGCTATTAAGTTTCATCCTTCATTAAACCAGGAACTTATTGGGCTTAATGAAGGATGACGCTATTAAGTTTCATCCTTCATTAAACCAGGAACTTATTGGGCTTAATGAAGGATGACGCTATTAAGTTTCATCCTTCATTAAACCAGGAACTTATTGGGCTTAATGAAGGATGACGCTATTAAGTTTCATCCTTCATTAAACCAGGAACTTATTGGGCTTAATGAAGGATGAAGCTATTAAGTTTCATCCTTCATTAAACCAGGAACATATTGGGCTTAATGAAGGATGACGCTATTAAGTTTCATCCTTCATTAAGCCCAAAATATTTGACGAAATCATTCAACTCAGTTTGAGTGAACAACTAAGGTTCTGTACTGCTTACAAGACATTGAAACATACCTTCCAGAAATTTATCTTCCAACAACATTTCTAAGAGATAATTTTGATGATAACTCTAATTCGTTCGCACCATTTCATCGTTGCAAAATTTAAAAAAAAAAAAAATATTTCGTCGGTGAAACTCGGGCTTTCCTGTGTTCATTTAATAATACTGCTCAAATAAATTCATAATAAAAAGGACTTGTAAATGCTGTTTAAAAAAAAGATCCCTATATTATCGACGAACATGTTCACTACAACTTGACATATCAAAACGGAAAAAAAAAGAACAGCCGATTCCTGTCAAAATTATAGATACGCAATAAGGTTATTTTATAGGTCAGTCGATAAAGTAGCGTTCTTCCTCGGATCACGATCACAAGTTTTAATATTAATAAATTTAATAATAACATCAAGTTTTATAATATGTAGGTTATGTTCAGCGTTGTGGATGCCTTTGCCGAATTCTGTAGGTTTATTAATTCATATTATCGATCGGAACCAGATCGTTTTAGGAAGGTGCTTTTTTACTACATCCGATGATGTATCAATTTAGCTTAGTTTTTTGTAGCTATTTTTTTAAAATATAATATATATAAAAAATAAAATAAAAAAAGAAAAATGGTGCTTTAAAGGATGCTAAATACGATGTTCATCGTGGTTACAGAGGTTTATTTATATAAACGGGACTTGTTGCAATTTTATAATGCAATTATTTTTATTAAAAAACAAAGTCCGAAATGGTGGTGGATTGTTACACCGAAATTATGTATTAAGGAAAAACAAAATAGAGGTAGTGGTAATATAGCCTACACTCGTTTTTTTTAAAGTAAATTTTGCACTTAAAAAAATAAATTTGATTTAGATAGAAGAACACACGTTTTATATTGAGATACATACGTAAGATGAACGTTAATTGTTGATAATCAAAATAAGAACGACATGTCCAAAGTAATCGGCAAAATCGAATATAACCGTTGAAGATGACGCCATCGACAATATTGACAATCCCCCTTAACGCAACAATTACTTTGTACATGTTAAAATTAACGATGTACATATATATTAACAGTTACTTGTATCATTATAAGGTTGTCATAAATTTTTTTCTTCACACCACTACGTACTATATTTCTTATAATATCGAAACACACTGTATATGTATGCTTTTACCGTATATTATTCTTATCACCGATACGTTTACTATGTAAAAACTATTTATATACAATATTATTACGTCATCCTATGCTTCCGAATAAGATATATAGTTTTTACAAAGGAATTATAAAGAGCTTTTGCTTATGCTTATGTAACACTCTGTATATGTGTATATGTTTTCGTACTAGTGTATCTGTATTGAAAATCACGTTTCTAATCTCTATTATTATCATTTCCTCCTTTTTTTTGTTGTTATATTATATTGTATAAAATGTACTATTGTAGGCGCAAGCTCTGACTTGAAAATCAGTGGTGTAGTTTGTTAGTACATTTTTTTCAATAATTTCACGACTTGGTTACCGGAATCTGTTTGAAGTTTGAAACTCAGTTATTAACGAAAACATTGATTTTTTTGTGTTAAATTTTGTTAAATTGTTTGTAAAACGTTTTAAGTTTGTTCATGTTTGTTTTAATAAAAAAATGAAGCTGAAAGAAAACTGTGAGAAAATAAATCATTTTTTGGTTATATTTTGTCGTTTTCTTTTTCCTATACAAAAATAAATCTGTATTAGTGAGTAAGTAGTGAACTTCGAAAAAAAAACAAACAACCACAATATCTCGAAAACGGATGACTTTTGGATAAGGTAAATTGGGCTATATCTATTGCAAATGATCTTTACTAACATGCTGTAAAGTATGACTGCTTAATTATCAGTCACCCTGTATTGTAAAAAAATGAAAAAATAGAAATATTACGCTTACTACCAGAAATAACCTGATCAAAATCATCTACGTTGAAAATATAAGCGTAAGCGCAATTTTTGTTTAGTATGAAGTTTTTTTGTCAGAGCCGTATTAAGGGTAGTTTATATGAGAAAAAAATGAAAAAGTTAGATTATTACGCTTATTATAGGAAATAACAAAACTCTTACTAGGTAGTTTGAAACTACAAGTAAGAAAGCAACTTTCGTCTGATATGGAATTTTTTGTCAGAGCCGTATTAGATCTAGTTTATATAGAAAATAAAGTGCGAAAAATTACGTTTCATACATTAAATAACTTAGACCGAAACTATCTACATTAGAGAGAAAATAAAAGGACAACTTTTGTCAGATATGAATTTTTTTTTGTTAGGGCCGTATTAAGGGCAGTTTACATTAAAAACGAAATAGGAAAATTGGAATATTACGCTTGCTATAAAAAATAACAAGACCCTCACCACCTAGTTTAAAAGTACAAGTAAGAAAGCATTTTTTGTTTGGTATGAAATTTTTTGTCAGGACCGTATTAAGACTAGTTTATACAAATAAAAATTAGAGAAACTGGAATATTACACTTGATATGGGAAACAAGAAGAGCAAAACTAGCTACGTTGAAAGTATTCGTAAAAGTGCTACTTTTGTCTGGTATAGAATTTTCCGTCAGGGCCGTATTAAGGGTGGTTTATATGAAAAAGAAATAAGAGAAACTGGATTATTACGCTTGCTATCGGAAATAACAAGATCCTCATCACGTATTTTGACAGTATACGTAAAAAAGCAACTTTTGTCTGGAATGGAATTTTTCATGACCGTATTAAGGGTAGTTTACTTGAAAAACGAAAGAGAAAAAATTGAATATTATGCTTGCTATGAGAAATAGCGAGATGAAAACTACCTACATTGAAAGTACAAGTACATTAGATAACTTTCATCTGGTATAACATTTTTTGTCAGGGGCGTATTAAGAGTAGTTTACACGAGAAAAAATTTTAAATGTTAAAAACTAGATTATTACGCTTGCTATGGGAAATAACAAGATACATACTCTCTCTCAGATGACATACTCTGTCATTACAATTAAAAGATCAAATTCTGTCTGAAATTGAATTTTTTATCAGGGTAGTATTAAAGGTAGTTTATATGAAAAAAAAAGTATTGAAATATTTTGCTTGCTATCGGAAATAACTAGACCAAAACTAGGAGCATCGGAAGTACAAGTAAAAAGTTAGCTTTTGGCTGGTATAGAATTTTTTGTCAGAGCCGTATTAAGGGTAGTTTATCTTAATTAAAATTAGAAAAACTAGAATATTACCCTTGTCACTGCAAATGAGACGCCCAAGATAAGCTATATTGAAAGTACTAGTGAAAGGGCAACTTTTATCGGGGATAAAATTTTCTGTCAGGGTCGTATTAAGGGTAGTTTATATGAAAGGAAATTAAAAAAATTGAAATATTACATTTGATATAACAAATAACAAGGTCAAAAGTAGCTAGATTGAAAGTACTAATAAAAGGGCAATTTTTGTGTGGTATGGAATTTTCTGTCAGGGCCGCATTAAGGGTGGTTTATATGAAAAGAAATTAAAAAAATTGAAATATTACACTTGCTATACTAAATAACAAGATCAAAACTATGTAGCTAGGTTGAAAGTACAAATAAAGGAGCAACTTTTGTCTGGTATGGAATTTTCTGTCAGGGTCGTATTAAGGGCAGCTTATATGAAAGGAAATTTGAAAAATCGAAATATTACACTTGCCATAACAAAAAACAAGATCAAAACTAGCTAGGTTGAAAGTACAAATAAAGAGGCCACTTTTGTATGGTATGGAATTTCCTGTCAGGGCCGCATTAAGGGTAGTTTATATGAAAGGAAATGTAAAAAATTGAAATATTACATTTGCTATAACAAATAACAAGATCAAAACTAGCTAGATTAAAAACAGAAATAAAGGGGTCATTTTTGTCTCGTATGGAATTTTCTGTCAGGGTCGTATTAAGGGTAGTTTATATGAAAGAAATTTAGAAAAATTTTAGATATTACACTTGATATAACAAATAAAAAGATCAAAACTAGCTAGATTGAAAGTACAAATAAAGGGACAATTTTTGTTTCGTATGGAATTTTCTATAAGGGCCGTATTAAGGGTAGTTTATATGAAAGAAATTCAAACAAATTTGAAATATTACGCTTGCTATTGAAAAATAACAAGACCAAAACTGTCTTCGTTGAAACTACTAAAAAGAAATGTTTCATTCAGTATGAAAATTTTTTATCAGGGCCGTATTAATGGTAGTTTATTCAAAAGAAAATTAGAAAAATTGGAATATTATGCTTGCTATGGAAGAGAACAAGACCAAAACCATCTACCTTGAAGTTATAAGTAAAAAGACAACTTTTATCTCGTATTAAATTTTTTATCAGGGTTGTATTAAAGGTAAGTTATTCGAAAGAAAATTTGAAAAAATGGAATATTACGCTTTCTATGGAAAAGAACAAGACCAAAACCATCTACCTTGAAGGTATAAGTAAAAAGCCAACTTTTATCTTGTGTGACATTTTTTATCAGGGCCGTATTAGAGGTGGTTTATTCGAAAGAAAATTAGAAAGAAAATTGGAAAAGAACAAGACCAAAATCATCTATCTTGAAAATGGAATATTGAATTTTTTGGTATGGAAAAGAACAAGACCAAAATCATTATCAGAGCAACTTTTATCTCGTATGAATTTTTTTATCAGAGTCGTATTAAGAGTAGTTTATATGAAAGAAATTTAGAAAAATGTAGAATATTACGCTTGCTGTGGAAAATAACGAGATCGAAGGTATCTAGATTGAAAGTATGAGTAAAGGGGTAAATTTTGTTTGGTATAGAATTTTTTGTCAGGGCCGTATTAAGCGTGATAATTAGGATTGTAACTTTATAATTTTTAGAAAATTGTGAAACTGTAATACAGCATAGAATTACATTTATTATCAAGCAAATTTAACAAATATAAATTCAGAACATAATTGGGAACCATTTTAAACTTAGATATAATCGGACCGAACAGTTTAATAATTTCCCCGTGTTTTCCTTTTAATTTATCGTGAGATAAGCGTCACAATTATCAAGTAAATATTTAAAAAGAACACTTCATATTTATCATCATTTAAACTGATTACTTAAAAACACGTTTCGCAACGTATACACTACGCGCATTTCAATTTACTTTATATGTGCTGACGATCTCTTATTGTTAGTTCGAAAAACAGCTATAAAGACAAAAAGATAGGCGGTTTATTTCACCTTTATCATCGTGTGTTATCGTGCAAGCAACTTTTACTCTTGCTTTTACCGTAGAAAAAAACGTCATCAATATATCCGACGAGTCAAGGTACTACACCAGCCGATTCACAGTACCTAGTATAGCTCGAATCAAGAGAGTTGTTCATTAAAATTATTATAATTGAATCTCGCGTGTGTCTACGTCTCTCCCGAACATATTTTTCGGTGAAATTCCTCTCGTAAACCGCGGATTCGTAATCGCGTAATTTAAACGAGTGTTCCTCGTCGGTTTCTCTACGTCGATAGTGCACGGCAATCTCTTCAAACTGGCGGGTAAACAGCCGAAACCCAAAAACAAGGGGAAAACTAACGTGAAACTGTACTGGTTCCCCGGACTACATGGCAAACATCGGCACAATCATCAGAAGAAGGAGAAATATTACGGGTCCTACGATGTTACAAGGTCGTCCAGGCAGTAAGTATTATACATTGTTTAATTTTTTTAATCGTTTGTTTACTGATGTACGATTAGAAAGTCGTGGATTATTAAAAATTTCCGGTTTTTTTTAGCGGTTCGTAAAGTTGCCTATATGTTTTTCCCCAATCAATGCCATTTTCGACAGATGGTACGATCTTTGTTTTGTATTGGATCACACCGTTCAATGCCGATGAATGTAGAGTGGGAATGATCTCGTTTTTACGATTTAAAAATAGTTCGCTTTTGCAGTTCATTAGGGTCAATGTCGATTCGTTGAATTTCAATAATTGGACATTAATCAGTTGAAATTGTTGTAGAAATTATAAAGATCTCAATTGTTTATTATTTTGACAGTTATCGTTATTTGGCAGTAAACATCCTAAAGATATCGTTTGACAGCTGTCAGATGTATCGTAACTGTTTTAACGTCTTTACAAATCTTAAAATGACGGTGACAGTCGAAAATATTTTGATTTTTCTAACCGTCAAAATAGGAAAAGAAAAAATCTTTCTACCATTTAACAGCAGTCCGAAATTTATTGGTGCTGACGGAAACCTAACTTCTTGACAGCTAGACAGCTGTGGGAGGTTAGACGACAAATAAATGTAAAGTGACATTTCTATTACAATGTGACAGTTGACAAGAATAATATTTGATTATTGATAACTATCAAAATTGGAAAACAAAACATATTGCTACGATTTAATTGGTGTCAGAAACTGATTGATGCTTATAGGGAAGCATTTAAACGATTACAAACGTTAAACCTTTAAAAATAACTGCTTTAGAGTTAGACAGCTGTCAAAAGTATTTTTTTTTATTGCAAATAATAATACCTATAAAAACAATTTGAAAGCAATTAGAGAACTTTCTGAAAACTTCGCAGGATTAATTATTATAATTTGACAGCTATTCGAATTATTTTGACAGTTACAGCAATCAGAACTGTTTTGACAGCTGTCACATATGTTTCGGTATCTTCTATACATGATTGTCAACTTTAAAATGACGATTTGTCAACTTTACTACTTGTACTTCATAGATAAGAGAGTATATTTAGATGGGAATCTAATATACTACATACCGATCCATAACAGCGCCACTGCAGGTGTAGTATAGAAACAACCTTTCAGGCGGCAATTTTAAAATGAATTTAGGTGACATCTGGGTGACATTTTGCACAGATTGACGTACAGTTTTATTGTATCACTTGTCAGGTGTCATCATTGCGTTCATATCTCATATCATTATTTGATTATATTATTTGAGTTTTCTGTTGTAATCAGTTATAATTAGTAAGTAGGTAAGCGTTATAAATATGGTATTTGTGTGTTGTGTGCCAAATTAGAAAATTACTTGATATGGACCCGATTAAAGTCTATAAAAATTACCGAATATGCGATGTCCATTTCAGTAATTTTTTTATACACTGATTGTATTTCTATGTAATTTTCATACATACTAACAATAAGTGCAAGAAACTGCTTCAACTAGCAGCCATCACAGATAAACAAGACACATTGAGTACATAAAAGTGCAATACGCCAAAAGCATTATTACGACTCTAAATTTATTTTAAAATTACCGCCTGAAATGTTGTTTCTATACTACACCTGCAGTGGCGCTGTTATGGATCGGTATGCAGTATATTAGATTCCCATCTAAATATACTCTTATCTATGTTGTACTTGTCAAAATTTGACAGAGGGTATTACCATAGAATAACTAGATAGAATGGCAAGTACGGCAGTGGGGATGAACGACTATTGCAGCGCCTCTTGCAGTCATACCGGTACTACTTAAGGCACAATTTAGCGCGCGGGTTATTTAAAATGTTGTTTCTGTATTTTATCTAATGATTGCGTCAGACAAAAATTGAAATTTAACTGACATTGCGATTTGAGACAAATAAGTATCACATTAGAATGTTTGGCATACGATGATTTGACGAAATGGCAGTTTAGTATGAATAATGTCAATATATAAGCATAGAAGTTCTGAATGCTACCTATTATTACTTTAGTTAAAACAAAAATAAGTCTTATTTCATGTTATGTCATTATAATAAATACAATATTTAAACTGCTTAAAGCATATAACTGATTAAACTATAAGAATACCAAGCAAATTCGCAGATGGTATAGACCTTAAAACCAATTGGGAACCATTTAAACATTCCTCTTTAAAAGGTGGAGAAAAAGTATGGAATATTAGTTTTTGATTATCACAATTAAACATGTCTGGTTATTAATTCGTTACAATCATGCCTTCAATATCTTTTCTTTCTTCACTGGAAATCGCCGTCTATTATTCATATATAGGTACACTTTATTCATTAAAATATACCTAAAGTAATATTTTCAAATTACCTACATACATACATACATAGGCGAAGCGATATCTGTATAACCAGGATATCAGAACACTTCTTTTTATAAGATAGTTAAATTTCTCGGTTCGCTTTTACCTAAAAACGCATTTTTTGTGTATAATGTTAAAATAATATGCAATACAAAAATGACACAAGACAATAGAGAAAATAATAGTGACAGGATAGTGACCATGGTGACAGCGAAAAAATCATCAAAAAAAGGTAAATTTACGCACTGAGTGAGAGAGGGATTTCCAATGCTCTGTCCAGAAAACTGCGAGAAGCATTAAAAGAATTTAAGGAGAGGAGATGGTGGAATAGAGTGTCCACCCTGTCGCAGGGGGACGGCTCGTTGTGGAAGATGGCAAAAGCCCTGAAGGGGAACAGGAATAGGCCGGAGGGCATTAAGCCTATGCAGGGCCCAGGCGGTATAACGTACTTTCCTGCGGAGAAAGCGGAGCTGCTGGCGGACCATTTACAGTCGGTTCACGAAACAGCGCGTGAGGAGGACTCCGACGAGGAAATAGAGGTTGAGGTGGAGGAATCTTTGAACAGTCTCGATTTGCTGGAGGGCGAAGATCTTACTCCGACATCCACCGACGAGGTCTCTCGAATCATCAAATCCCTCAAAGCTGGTAAAGCGCCAGGCAGCGATCACATCACCAACTCAGCCCTGAAGAAGCTTCCGTTAAATATCATCAACGACATAGCCACCATATCTAATGCCACCTTAAGACTAGGACACTTTCCAAGAGCGTGGAAACACTCCATCGTGGTGTCCTTAGTTAAACCAAACAAGGACCCATTATTCCCGCAGAATTACCGCCCAATCTCTCTGATATCCTGTCTCGGCAAGGTGGTGGAAGCCATAGTACTCGCTCGCCTAAAGGAAGAACTATTCGTCAGAGAAATAATTCAAGATGAACAATTTGGCTTCCGCGAAGGTCTATCTACGGAATTCCAACTTTTCCGACTCACAGAGGCCATCCGTAACACCCTGGAAAGACGTCAAACCTTAGGCGCGGTATTCTTGGATATTGCGAGGGCTTTTGATACTGTGTGGCACGACGGGCTGATTCACAAGATGTTGGCGAGTGGTATAAACCCCAAGGTTGTGAGGATCGTTCGATCCTACCTTCATAATAGGACCTTCTCCACGCGGCAGGATGCAGCTATCTCTACCGAGCGATCCTTGGCAGCTGGAGTGCCTCAGGGGTCTCTTCTTGCCCCTAGTCTCTTCACAATTTATATGTATGACCTACCCAAAATCGAGGGAGTGGAGCTCGCCATGTACGCGGATGATACGGCCCTTTACACCGTCGACGCGAACGAAGACATCCTGCGCAACAGACTGCAGCAGTCACTGGATGAGTTCTTGGCCTGGGCCTCCAGGTGGCGCCTGAAAATAAATCATTCCAAATGTGTTGCGGTCCGCTTCACGAACAGACTACGTGCTCCACCGGATAATATCTTCGTGGATGACTTCAGGCTCCCCTGGAGCCCATCAGTTTTATATCTCGGAACTGTCCTGGATTCTCGCCTCACAATGAGACTACATGTGGGAAAAGTCATCAAGAAGTTCCACGCGGCCAGGGGTTACATCTACCCCCTTCTCTGCACCAAGAGCGACCTATCTCTAAGAATCAAGATTCTTATATATCTTACTTTCCTGCGCCCAATTGTCACCTACGGGGCGTTGCCCTTGTCGAGTATGGCGAAGAGCCACCTGAAAAGGCTAGAAGTCTTACAGAATGGTGTCCTGAGGTTAATAACAGGGGCACCATGGTACGTTCGCAACCAACAGCTACGCGACGACCTTGGGATTCCATCAATTAGAAGGCACATCATCAGCCTAGCAGTTAAGACACGAGAAAGAATAGCGAGATCGGGAAATCCCCTTGTTAGTAGACTCGCCGACTTGGACCTCGACAGACCCCCTCCTTTGGTCAACGTTCGCCGTGCCCTTGCGGTGGACGCGGAGGAGGACAATTAGGAGGACAACATCATCCCTCATCAGGTCGCCTTGGGCAGTGAAGATTATTGTCAGAACTCACAAACGCCCAGCTTAGAGGGAGCTATCGAAGAGACAAAGGGGCTCAAGAACAATGGTTCGGCCTCGGAAAGGAGAATGATGACCACTGAACTGAGTGAGAGAGATAACATTCGTTTAGTACCGGTATGACTGGGAGATGGCGTTGTTGTTCTCGTTCAAAGCCTATTTAGCTAGTTGCCACACCATGGGTATTACGTCTGCTAAATTAGCATTTGATTTAACAGTATGTTATATTTAGCAGTTGTTGGTGAAACGCAATATTGGAATTTAACAAAGTGCTAAAATTTAGCACCTTTGTTAAAATTTAACATCCCTTTATGAAACCAACCATAAGTCAAATATCTCAAAGACCGTCAGTTTTTTCATAGGAATACCATAGATAAAGTCCCTTTTATTTTTCATGTAGATTTAAAATCAATTATAAAAAATATAGGTTTGTATTTCAAAAACAAAGTCGCTGTCTGTGCAGAGGAAATGGAACACCCTGTATATTCGGCATTATTTTAGGTTTGTAGGTCTTGAGAAACCTAGACACTTGAAATAAAAAGAGTCACGTTTTCCTGAACGATCCAACCATTCGGGAAAGTGTTCTAATCCATTGAATCTTACGTTTGTAGCAGGCAAGTAAGTTTTCTTTGATCGTTTGGAGGGCTGATCTGTTTCCGCACCTGTCAATGGTGGCCGTCCAACAGATCTCTTTTTAGGTTCCCCAGATTGCGATTTGCACAGCATTGCAGCGACTTCTTTCCGAAATGCTGAAAATGCCTGTTTATTCTTTTGTGCTACAAATAGGCATTTACCATGGCCGTGTCCAACAGATGGTAAAAAATTTGTTTCCAATGTTCCCAACGAATATATTCCTCCGCTATAAATATACACCATCAGTGGCGAAATTGTGTAATAATTTGAAGTATTACAACCCAGAGAATAGTAATATTTTTTAAAATGTGCTCGTATTTGACAAAGCAAATGATTGGATTTGTATACGGAAACATTTCATATCAATTCAATTAGCGTAATAACAGATAGATCGATTAGAACACATAATTAATTAATTTTATAAAGGGGCTAAGATTTGAACTTACGTCTGGCGATTACTAAATGACGTCTATAATGAATTTAATTCGACGCTATAGAAAAACCTTATCGGTATTGTCGTCAAACCCTAATCGGAATCAGCATCCACATCCTTTACCGGAACTAATTTAATCGGAATAATTAATTTTATATACAACCGATGTGTCCTCAATCCATTCATTTAACGAAACGACTCTTCTGAAGCACATACATACCTACATAAATAGGTTGACGTTTAAATTAATTGAAACGCAATTTTAAATTTTCATCGATGGCTTTATACGTCAGAAGAACTTCAAGGGATAATGTGAGTATTAATAGTTTCGATTCGATTCGCAAAATTGTGTACCTATAAATCTATTGTAGGATTTAACAGATAGATTATTACCGCGCGAAGATGAGGAGGAACCGATCGCAGAGTTAACCAATCGGGTATTATCTACGAGGTTCAAACAGTTCGTGGCCGAATACGTGATTAGGAAAAGTAAATATTCTCGATTACCGCATAATTATACTAAAGAAGAATTAAAGGTGATTAGGAATTATATATTAATACAAAATCTAGCGACGTATAGCCACGTCTGACAGGTTGATATGTTTAAATATTTTCTATCGAGTTTGAAACAACAAGTATTTTAATTTGATGCATATTTTTGATATATTTATTATTTGAAGGTATGTAGAAATGTAATTAATTAATAAAAGTTTCTGAATACTCTTTGTTCTTTTTTAAATTAGTAAGGTTTGATAATGGAGAGAGTTGGTAGTATTGAATACTGAACTTTTCAATGGGAATTTTATTATACAGGGTGGGGTCCTGAAAACGAAACAGATTGAATAACTCGAAGGAAAATTCCTTCAATCCATCACTACTTAAAACCACTCCCAGAAAGAAAAAAACCTAAGTTGACATTATGTATTTCTAGTAAGAGATATATTTGACGAACTACAGGGTGGGGCAGAAAAACTTATCCGATTTCAAAACGTTATAAAATTAAAATCACTCAACTTGACAAAAAAATGTTTTTATTAACATATCGCAAATTTTATGCCATTTTTAAATTTAAGTTTTGAAAAGCACATCACATAAATGTCGTCCTTGGGAGCGGACAAGATTAAGTAAGAGGTTAGGCCACTGACGGACAGGTTATCCTCTACAACAAAGGAGTTTTCTTGCGTAACTATCTACATTTATTGCTTAAATTCATAGTGCTGCTTTTTCATTTTCATTGCTATATACTGCAGCCTTATATTTCTTTTTTAGACTGATTATTATCTGTTTATTTGTACATTTTAATACATACTTTTTGCTAATCTTTAATTGGAATTGCAGTTTCTGTTTGTTTATTGCGAGTTTGCTTTGTCGCTTATTATATTTTACTATAATTTATACGCACTTACTTAGTTCATTGATTGCATTTAACTGTTGTTTTGCTTTTGCACTTGATAATACACTTTGTTCTATCGCTAAATAAAATTAATTTATACTACCGTTCTAATAAACACGTAATTACTCTAGATCTAGTTTGAGCTTTTAGTAGTGCATCTTTCATTGCTGTAATATATTTATATATTTTACTAACTCTATACCTGCAGTTGATTGTCTATGCATTGCTATTTTTTGTGAATAATTTACTTTGGTTTGAACAACAACTTATTGTGTTGTGATTTTAGTGATGTTTATTTAATTTTTGGGTTACAATTAATCTATTTTATACTCTGAATTATGTCATGTATGTACTTATTGTTGTCGCCATGTGTTTGTAAATATTATGCCACAATCAATCACCGCGTTTCCATGTGCAGTCTCTAATTCACGAAGTATAGGTTATTATTATTACTTTTTTTTTCTGCTTAGTTATAGTTGTTCTAGGTTGGACTTTGCAATGACTGACATTTCCACGGCTTATGTCAATGCCAGATCTTTGATATCCTCATTGGCTGCTCTGCGCAGTCGTATTATATCGGGGGGCTTTGATTATATTGCAATTACAGAGACGTGGTTGACTGACGCTATTTCGACTGACTCTGTTTCCATTAGCGGTTACAATCTTATCAGAAATGATCGAGCTGCGCGTGGGGGTGGGGTTGCTTGTTATATTACTAATACTCTACAATTTGATATTATTCCCACTCTCACTACTATTGAACAATTATGGATCTCTATATCAGCTGGACGTCTCAAAATTACTTTTGATGTAGTTTATAGGCCTCCTGGTTCGGATCTAGAGGTGTTTCTAGACAATTTTGAATGTACTTTGTCGGACATGACTTTGCGCTTTGATTATGTGGTCTGTTTTGGAGACTTCAACATTAATTTGTTAGACGTGGATAGTAAATCGTCTCAAGAATTTGTCAACCTTTTAGATGGTTTGAATTATCGACAAATTGTTCGCGAACCAACTCGTGTTACCAATCTCTCTGCGACTCTTATCGATTTGGTTTTAATTTCTGGTGACCAACTTGGTGTCCGTTGTACAGTTCTGCATGCTCCTGATATATCAGATCACGAGCTTATAACATGTACTATCTCCATTCCTACTCCGAAACGAGAGATATCTTATAGAACGTACAGAGATTTCAAAAATCTGGATTACAGCAAATTTTCATCATATCTCCGAGCAATCCCTTGGCAATATATTTATGATTGTAATAATATTGACGAGAAAATTACATTTTTTAATGACAGCATTATTAGGACTCTAGATATTTGCGCTCCATTTAAAACAACTTCCTATATTAAACCACCTCTACCGTGGATAACTGATAACATAAAACTTCTTATACACCTTAGAGACAATGCATTTCGCAGATTTAAACAGACTCGTACTGAAGAGCACTGGTGTTACTATAAGGAGCTACGTAATTTCACAACGTCTGCTGTTAGAAATGAAAAGAAAGTATATTTAAATACTTTGTTTACCAATGGACAATTCCGCGAACTCTGGTCTACTTTTAGAAATCTTCAAATTAGTCATAAGTCAACAACTCAGCAATTACCGCCGCATCTATCTGACCCTTTTTTACTAAATGATTTTTTTCTGCAGTCGTCAGCTTCTTCGAACGCTGATAACAATCTGAAGCTTTATTATAATACTCACAAACTGCGAATTGTCGGTGATTTATTTTCGTTTGACTGTGTTGATGAGTCTGATGTATTCCAAATAATAACTTCTCTTAAGTCACGGTGTATTGGAGCTGATGACGTAGGTATTGACGTCATACGTTTATGCATTCCTTTTCTTATACCTGTTATAACTCATATAATTAACTTCTGCCTTACTCATTCGGTATTTCCTAATGTCTGGAAAAAAGCAATTGTTGTTCCTATTCCTAAAAATAATTCTCCTATTAGTTTGAATGATATTCGTCCCATCAGTATACTACCAACCCTGTCCAAGGTTCTGGAGAAAATAATGGACAGACAACTGAGAAAATTCTTACTCAAAAATAATATATTTCCCGAAAAGCAATCAGGTTTTCGGCCTCAGCACAGTTGCACTACTGCCTTATTGGATATCACTGACGACATCTTGAAAGCTCTTGATAACGGGAAAATATCTTTATTGGTCTTGTTAGATTTTAGTAAGGCTTTTGATACAATTGATCATAGCCTCTTAATTTCAATTTTACACTTTACCGGATTGGGTGACTCAGCAGTTAAACTAATTCAATGCTACTTAGCAGACCGTACTCAGGCGGTTAGATCTAATACTTACTTGTCAAATTTCTCTGATATTCTCGCTGGCGTGCCACAGGGTTCTACACTGGGTCCTCTTCTGTTTACACTGTACATATCTCAGCTACATAATTGCTTACAACATTGTCAATTTCACTGTTATGCGGATGATACACAAATTTATATCTCGTGTTCACCAGATCAGGTTGAGTATACGTGCTCGCTGTTAAACCAAGACTTGGATAGACTCTACGCACTTGCGTCTCAACACTCGCTTAGTTTAAACCCCAGTAAGTCAGCAGCAGCGATTGTGTTTCATAACAAAAATGTTCATATAGATGGTATTAATATAAAAATTAACAACACTACTCTGCCTATAATGGAATCTTCGAGAAACCTGGGACTTTACATAGATAATAGGCTCAAATTTAAGCTCCATGTTTCGAAGTGTCTGCAACGTGCTTATGGAGCTCTAAAACTTATTTTTCCGCATCGACATATTTTAAATATACAAAATAAAATACAATTATGTGATTCTCTAGTTCTGTCCCAATTATCTTTTGCCGATACTGTATATGGTCCTTTTCTCGATCAGGTCGACAAATATCGTATACAAAAGCTGCAAAATTCGTGTCTTCGGTTAATATTTGGAATACGGAAATTTGATCGAATTAGTCACAAACTGAAAGATGTCAAATGGCTTAATATGGAACGGCGTCGGTTTCTTCATAGCGCCTGTGTTTTTCATCGACTTATTTATTATAAAACTCCGGCCTATTTATATAATAAAATTTCATTTAGAACGGACGTGCATCATCTGAATCTTCGATTCAGGAGCCAGCTGACTATACCTCAACACAAACTCTCTTTATTCCAAAGGTCATTTTCATATCAGACAGCTAAAGTATACAACTCCCTTCCTACTTCATACGCGCAGCTCGATCCCAGTAGGTTTAAAATGGCATTGCATAAGTATTTACTCCAGCTAGATTAAAAAATTTTCACGAATTGCACTGCCAGATTCTTTCTATTTTTTTTTTTTTCTCAAGTTTGGCGGAGACTGCATATGGTGATGCACATATATTGGGTGGTAGAGCTAATGTGTCTTTCTTTCTTTTCTTTTTTTTTATTTTTGTATTGCAGCAGTTATTACTGCGGTCTTTTTTTGTATTAGTTGATCAGCATTGCTGGACTTCGCCTTTTGTATTTGCAATAAAGATTATTTATTATTATTATTATTATTTAGGCGCTCGCGGTAGCTTTCCATGACTTTCACCGTCATTTCCACAGGAATTTCTTCAATTGCCCGAGCAATTTCCCTTCGTAAAGCAAGAAGGGTCCTTGGTCGATGCTGGAATACCTTCGATTTGAGGTAACCCCAAAGGAAGAAGTCACATGGATTGAGATCCGGTGAGCGCGGCGGCCAGCCAAGATCACCTCTCAGAGAAATGAGGCGTCCGGGAAACATTTCCCTGAGAATGTCCATTGATCGTCGCGATGTGTGGGCGGTTGCACCATCCTGTTGAAACCACACATTTTCCACGCCAATTTCTTCCATTTTGGGTCGAAGAAAATTTTCCAGCATGAAACAATAGCGCTCGCTGTTGACCGTTACGGTTTGCCCATTTTCTTCAAAAAAGTAAGGCCCCCAGACGCCTAGGCCGAAAAGAGCACACCACACAGTCACTTTTGGGCTATGGAGGGGTTGCTGATGGATTTCCCGAGGATTTTCGTCACTCCAATATCGAAAATTTTGCCTGTTTACGGCACCACAAAGGTGAAAATGGGCTTCGTCCGTGAAGAGCGCAACATCGTCGTTTGGGAGTTCTCGGAGATCGCGACAAAGGTTCGTACGGGTTTCAAAATCCCTTTCACTTAATTCCTGTGCAACAACCATTTTGTAGGGATGCATTTTGAGGTCCCGAATACTACGGTTGGAAATCGCCAAAGCGAGCGAATGTTTTCGCGTCGAACGACGCGGGAAATGTTCAATCGCGGCTCGCACATTAGCCACGTTTTCAGGTCCCGTTGCTGTCCTGGGACGTTCAGGCGACTTCTTTTTCAATGCTGATCCCGTCTGTCGAAAATTTGACACCCACACTTTAATCGTAGCGTGATGTGGAACAGGATCATGACGCCCGAGTCCGAAATGAATTCGAAACGCACGTTGTGTAGCAATTATCGAACCGCTCAATAACAAAAGCGCGATGTTCACCAGACCAAGGCATGTTGACAACTGACAAATGGCATAACACCGGCCTTCTAACGGTTTTTACCCCACTACTCTACCTGTTCCCTCTTCTGAGAAAAAGGGATTTGAAATCGGATAGGTTTTTCTGCCCCACCCTGTATAAACAAGAAAGTAGTACATACATATACATATGTATATAATTAACAACTAGAAAAAATCTGTGATTTTTTTGTTTTTTGTGTTCCATTGTTTTCTTGAATGCGTAGTCACGCCACTTTTTAATGAACATTACATCTACCGCTGTTGATGCACTTTGTTGCTCAATGTATGCTGGAGCCAGTTGTAGAGCAATTCTCGCATCAGCATGACTAACAGTGTTGCCTTCTTCTTCTTCAATTTCAAACTTCCCGTCCTCTTGATTTTCGTTCAGAACAGCCTGTACGATTTCTTCATCTGTCAAATGTTCATTGGTCAAGTCATCATCAGCTCCAACAACCCATTCTTGACAATCCTGCAGTCGAATATCATTCAATTCAGGGAGTTGTTGCAAGTCGTTCAATGTCATCTGGCTGGTCCAGAAGGGTTTCATCAGGATTAGAACTGGAATCAATCATTTTGCCTATGTTAGGCCATGCTTTTCTCCAAGATTTTACGAATGTTGAACTTTGTATTTCATTAAAAGCTTTTGCCACCATCAAAATAACGTCTTTTATGTTTATGCCTTTCAAAGCATCGATTAGGCCTCTAACTCCATTTTAGCCAAGATTTCTGCAAGTAGTTTTTTTCCTGTAGCGCCTCTTAAGACAATCGATCACTCATTGATCCATTGGTTGGATGATAACTTGTTACATTTGGTGGAAGAAAAAGACAGGCTCCTTTTCACTCTGAATGTTTTCAGGATGCATTATCCAACACCAAAATTGCCTTGATTGGCATCTTCAAGCTTGTTAAATGTTTTACTACATTAGGACAAAATTCATTGATAAACCAATCTTTAAACACTTACGCGTCCATCCACGCTGCTCTCTGATTTTTATAGCATACTGCAAGTGAAGAAATGTTAACGTTTTTCAATGCTCGAGGTTTTTTAGCCTTTCCGATTACGAGCAGGGGGACTTGATAGGTTTCTTTAAAGTACATCTACTCAAGAGGACTTTATCAGACTCGATTTGAGTGCAATAATCTTGAATGGATTTCTTGTTTCTGCGCCAGTCTTTTACAGTTGTCACTCCAACACCGAATTCGTCACTAATTGATTTTACAGAATGACCTTTTTCAAGCCGCTCAATGGCATTTAACTTGTCTTTCATTGACACTACAACACGTTTTCGTTTTATTTCACTAATTTTGAAGAGTCCACTACAACAGTATGATTAAGTTTGTAACACGCACAAAAACTACGATGACTGACTCATTAGTGGTAAAGGTACATCTGGTTGGTGACTTGTAGTCGACAACGAAAATGAAATCTAAAAATAGTGTCTTCTAGGAAAGGGTCGGTTAAGCCGACGGTCGGTTAAAGGATAGTAGGTTAAGAGGGCGTCTACTGTATCACAGGTATGATAGGTTTGATGGAACAATAAATGCTTTTTCCAATGAGACCAAGTTTGTTAAAATCAGTACAGTCGTTTACGAACCACAGCTGTTTATTTAAAAAAAAAACATTGAATAACCTCTCTCCCTCCCCCACTTTCTTTTTAATAGATACGTCAAAAAGTGTCAAACAAAAATTACTCGAGTAAAGCTTAGCTTTAAAAAGCATATATTTATTAGTAACATTTACTGGGTGGATTTCAGTGAAAAATCACTTTAAAAGTTTAAGATGCCGGTTACGCCCCCTGGCGACCATCTTGCAAATCTGAAAATATTTTCCACGATCTTCTTTTGATCACTTTAGTCATAAAAATTTTTACCGTAAGTCTCTACGATGAATAGTTTCAGAGATACAGCACTTTGCATTCTTATCTGGTCAAAATTCGAAAGCTCTCATAACAGTGACTCAGACCGTGGAAGCCTTCGAGACCATTTAGAAGAGTAGTTTGCTCAGTAAGTATCGTCCTCTAGATGTATTCTTGAATGTTGTTTCTCCACGTATATTTTGTGTAGCTGACTTATGATGATGATCAAATTTTTTGCAGTCAATAATTATAATTTAATTAATTGTTTTTGCCGTAGCGAGTTCTGCGGAGATGGTGTTGCCATTTTTGCAAGAAATGGAATGGAAGTGGAATTTACTTTGATCTGTCACAGGCATTTGACAGAGTGGATCGTTATTTATTGTGTGATAAACTTTATTGCTATGGTGTACGTGGGATTTGTCTTCATTGGGTTAGATCAAATTCATCTGACAGGAGTCAAGCAGTTGTTGTCAATCATCATTCTGGAAGCAATTCTTCTATTTCTAAGCCTACAGCTGTAAAACGTGGAGTGCCTCAGGGTTCCATTCTTGGACCCTTACTTTTTTTAATATTCGTTAATGATTTACCCTATAGTTTGGTGATGATACTTCGATGGTGGTTTCCGGTGATAGTTTTCATGACATGTCAATTTTGGCTGATAGGTATGTCTCAACTATGGTTGACTGGTGCCAAAATAATGGTCTGATTTTAAATGATACAAAATCAACGGTTTTGTTCTTCGACCCCTTAAAAAGGAATATTGACGTATCTCCTTCGATTAATTCCATTTTTTGTATAGATGGCAAAAAGAAAATATGGAACTTGGACAGAGGATGACATGCACAAAGCTTTGCATGCATATCGCAACGGAGACATGGGCCTCAATGAATGTTGTCGACAATACGGCATTCCAAAATCCACAAACACTTAGTCGCCACCTTCCGGGTCAACGCCAATGAAGAATGCAAGTCGTTTGGAAGAAGCTTAAGCTTACATCCAGCAGTCGAAAAGGAGCTTGTCAATTATTTTTTTAAACTGGAAAGCTGTTTTTTTCGGATTAACTATAAATGATGTCAGATCCTTTGCTTTCCAGATTGCTGAAAAAAATGAGGTACCGCACAATTTTAACCGAGAATCACAGATGGCTGGGTAAAAAATGGTTTTATTCCTTTAAAGCTCGTCACCCTGAATTAACCTTGAGGGAGCCCCAAGCTGTGAATGTCACGAGTGAAAGGGTGCAACGAAGAAAACGTATTTGAGTTTTTTGATATTCTGGAAAAAATTGTTGATGAAAACAAAATTGATTCTACTGGAATATACAATGGAGATGAATCCGGCGTGAGCACAGTACAAACAAAATGCCAAAAAGTTCTAGCAAGAAAATGTAAGAAACAGATTGGTGCTATGTCAAGTGGTGAGAGAGGGGTAAATACCAGCATTGTAAGCTGCACAAGTGCATCTAGGTCTTATGTGCCACCCGTGCTTATTTTTAAACGGAAGTTGATGACAGACAAGCTTAAAATTGGTGCTCCACTAGGCAGTATCGTCACAGTTTCTGAAACTGGCTATATGACCACTGATTTGTTTGTCATGTGATTGAAACACTTTATTGGCACAGTTCGACCCACTCCAGAAAAAAAGGGTGTTATTAGTTCTGGATGGACACACGACTTATTCAAAAAACGTTGAAGCTTTGGAGTTATCCACAACTCATCGAATAATATTACTGCAACTCCCTGGGCACACAACGCACCGTATGCAACTCTTGGGCCGGACATTCTTTAAGTCATTTAAAGGATTTTACAACCAGGCTACTCAAAAGTGGCTGCGTACAAACCCTAGATTGTGTGTGACCCAATAGCAAGTGTCTGGTGTTGTAGCAGAAGCATATGTGAAAGCAGCTACCATCGAGAATGCGATGAATGGTTTCAAAGCGCGTGGGATTTGGCCGATAGATCGCTCCGTTTTCAACGAATGTGACTTTTGCCCTGTTGAAAACCTTACTTCTGACAACACTGACAAGACTGCTATGCCTGTTAATATGGTTCAAAAGCTTCCACAAATTGCACAAGATGCAAATACATGATCACCTAATGAGCCTAATGGTTCTTTCAATATTGTTTGGCCAAACATCCAAGTCCAGATGAAGCAGAGAGACCTTCTCTAAAGTCGACGGAGTCATCTTTGAAAATGTTCATTGAGAAGATTTCTCCTATTTGCCTAACCAAAGTTAGAAAATCAAAGAACAAAACTAGTTCAGGAGTACAAAAAGCGAAAATACTCAGCTGCAGTCCCTATAAAGAACAGCTGAAGATAGCTAAAGACTTGCAAGCTGCACAGGATAAAGTAAAGGAATTGAAAATGAAAATGGGCAAAGTTAAACCAAAAATTTGAAGACAAAATGTAAATGAAAAAAGTTGTAAACGTATAAAAAGAGCTCAAAATGGATGGTTGTTGAGGTGTCGCAAGAGACTTGGTTTTGCAAACTTTGTGAAAAACATTCTATTGAAGACATGGTGACGAAACTTGCGCTGGAGTGAAGCCAAATCAGAAACAAATTTCGTAAGAGCGAGGTGTTGAGCCAAACATCGAATTTTCCCGTTAAAAAGCAGGAGGAAAAGCGATACTGTTTTGTTTTTTTTAAATAACTTACTGAATTATGCAATGTTGAACGTTTAGATTTTGGAGCAATGTTCATAACAATAATAACAACCGTCTTCTTCCAAAAAAAAAGAGGATCGGGCCGGGAGTAATTTTTTTTGGCAGATTTCTTGACTTAATCCGAAAGTTTAAATATCGAAATTTGGAACAACTTTTAAAATGTGTCAGCATTGTCTTAATTTTGCTCTTCTCTCTTGGCTGTTCTGCTGACATCCATACCGCACTCTGACGTTTTGTTTCCGGTGATTTTGCAGTGCTGGTCTCTCCAATCTTTTTAATCATCTAATGTCAGAATGTGTGGCATGAAGTGAACACAATTTCTTCTTCGATGAGTCTCGTAGACACAAGAATTTCTTCGACTTTGTCGATGTTTTTTTGATTGTAAGTGGTTTTTTTTTTTGGGTCGATGCTCGGTAATCGTCAAGACAAGGTCCTCACGACCGTAATGGAATCAGCCAATCCAATGGAAAACCGTTTCGTACGTTTCTGCATCACTTTTTCCCTAAGTTAAAACAGAATTTAATATTCGCTCGCTCTTTGTTTCATGTTGTTAGTTTTTCGACCGACGTGACGTATAAATGACTTTACATGAAATGTCAAACCGCAGTGAAATATTAACAGAATCCGATCAAATTTTGAGGTTAAAAGTAGTCTCGAACTTTTGCTCAAATTTTCAATCTAACATGTCTATTGCGGTCAAACCTGTATCCGCGGTTAACCGTGGTTTATCCAGTTTAGTCACTGTATACCTGCAACAACACCAAAAGAAATGTTAAAAGACGACAGTCGAAACCGTTAACGCGTACATTCCACGAAATCCGGTCGAAAGAATTCCAATAATCCAAATGACATATCGGATTCACCAGCGAAACGTACTCATTCAACCGTGTGACGTGGTGATTAGTTAACATATTTCACCCATTACCTACGCGTTGAAATTACTTGCAATCATCGTATACATACATCTTGTCTATACACGTCCATTACTAAACGTACAGCAACACACACACCATACCGCTCGGTTTAATACAGGTTTTCATGGTTCTTCGGTTGGTATCCAAGTTTCACACGCCGCTTCGTCAGTCTTAACTATAATAGGTGAGTGTGAGTCAGGTGTTTTCAATTGATGTTGATAGTGAATGAGCTGGTTCAGTTTAAATATAAACGCTACGACGAACATTAGATGTTGTCGGTAGCGAAAAAATGTCTCTTTTGTGGAGCTGCGCTGACGGTATCGGACGGAATATCACGCAAGAATGTCCATGTTTCAATTCGTGAGAGTCGCCGTCAATTTACTGTAAGTTTTGCACCCGATAAAAAAAGAATGATTCCTATATACAGATATTGTGGGCGTTGCATGCATGTCTGTACATGAATTAAACATTAATGACGTTTAAATTTAGTTCATTTTAATTTTGCATGTTGTTTATTATTAATTTAAGTGGGTACCAACTGTATCGGATGAAAAAAAAAACTACGTACAATAATAGAGTGATAATTGTTGATTGTTTGTCTCGTGAGCTTCTTTCGAATTAGTTGGCATTGAGATCCAATTTGCGCGGAATTAGATAATGGTAGGGTCTACGTTGTCGATTATAGTAATAGTAATAAGTAGTAACATTTATTTTATCGTGGGAAAATATTAATAACTAAATGGGTGTCGAAATTAAATTTCTTAAAAAAAACCTCGATTTAAATTTTAATATAGGTATCAAGGTTTCGTTTTTAACGTTAGAGTTAATTAATAATTTCCTTAGAGATTCTGTTTCGTAGAAAGTTTCGTTAGAACAAATTAATATCCGGGGAAATGAATGCAATAAAAAAATTAAATTATATCAAATATGAATATTTATTAACGGTTTAATTTTGTTTGATCGTATTTTTCTTATGGAGGTTCAATTAATTATGCGAAGTGTCAATGTATGCAAACACTAGGATTCTAGCGAGAAACGTCAAAATCGAGAAACGTCAAGTTAATCACCGTCAAAAGGGTTTTTCAATCGGTACGGGTAGATGTTGGCAGTTGGTGGCGTCTGTCATAATAAAAATGTGAACGGAAATGACGTTAGGCGTTTTCTTTGCAATCCTAGAGCCTCAAAAATAAAAAATTGAAATATAAATTAGAAAGAGATTCCTTACTTCCTTCTCTTATATGTACAGTGACCTTCAAAGGTATTACTACCTGCTGAGTGTAACCGTAGTTTGTCGCTCTCACAATAACATTGCAACACGGCCAAGTGGGACATAGGGAAAATACATGTAAAATCGGTTTTCGGTGAATATTATCTCCCTAATACTACTTCATCCAAATTTAAATGCCGAATATTATAACTGGGTTAACAATGAACATTTTCACAATCATAGTACAAAGAAAGTCATTTTAATAAAGCCAAAAAAATTATTATTTTTAAACCTATTGTACATGAATTCCTAATAAGGCTTTTAACACGTGAGTTAGTGCAAGCGGCCGTGGCGCAGATGTTCACGTGACGAATCCGAGAAATGAATTTTATTTTTTATTTTTTTTTAAAGCTTGATTAAGTTTTGTTGTTTATTTTGACAAATGATTTGTCGTTTGTAACAATTAAAAATCGAATAATATAATAGCACGTGATCATTTTTGATATTGTAAAAATTATTCATTATTTACCTTAATCCTCAAAAAATCGATTTTATAATCTTCAAGATCTCTGATTTTTGTAGTGTTATTGAATTTGTAGCATTATTGTTGCAGATAAAAAATAAAACTAATCTGCCGGGATTCGAACCCTAAACAATCCGAGCATTTGCGTTATTAAGCCGTCGCGCGAACCATTACACCACGGACGCTTGCACTAAGTCACGTATTAAAAGCCTTATTAGGAATTCATGGCACATTTTTTGGCTTTATTAAAATAACTTTCTTTGTATTATGATTGTGGAGATGTTCATTGTTAACCCAGTTATAATATGCGGCCCTTAATTTTGAATGAAGTAGTATTAGGGAGATAATATTCACCGATAACCGATTTTACATGTATTCTCCCTATGTCCCACTTGGCCGTGGAAACCCTGTATATAGTCGAGGCACGCTAAGTTCCAATGCACGTCATTGACGTGACGTCAAACAACAATAATGAAATGTCATCATGAATATGCAATGTGACCACACAAAATAAATTATTAAAAGTATTTTTATTTGATAATTGAATTATATTTCGAAGATTATTACAATATACTGTTTTTTAATACAAACAATCGTTATTTCAAAGTTAAAAATGTAAAAAAAAGAATTAATTATTTCATTAATTACATTTTCAAAATTGTAGTGCTTTTATGTTTCTGTTATTGGCTATTGTGGAAAGGACTGTTGACAGTTCATAGAGTATCAACCGCTATCGTTGTTTCTCCGTTTACGTCAGTTTGTGTTCAGTTTTCGTCGAATTTTTTGCATCCCCAAAAGTTCTTTTTAGAACTAGTCGACGTATATTTACCCAAATGCCACGTGCATTGTCTGTTGAAGTGTGTGCAATTCTAACATTCTAGTTTAGGAGCGCACCGATAGAGGTAGTAGTAGTATGAAGAACTTCATGTGTATAAAAAAAGAGGTTGATATATCCGTTACGAGATACATATTGTAGTATTTACTTTTGTAGTAGAGACAGAATATAAAGTTAGTTGTTCCTAAAGTGTGTGTCTGTTTATATTTTATTTTTCCTGCAACTACGTGGAAACACTGCGAAGTACTGGGGAAATTAACAGGTTATGGGCCCAGAGCAGTAATAAAGGAAGTAAACAGGAATTGTAAGATTCGTTCAAAAATGGCGCACGTGAATAATGGTGTAAAACCGTTTGACGGAAGCAACTATTCAAATTGGGAATATAGAGTTAAACTTATTCTGGAGAAAAACGAAGTTTTGGAAGTGCTGACAATGGAACCTCCTACTGATGTAACGGAACTCGCTGCTTTTAAGAAAAACGATGTCAAAGCCAGAAATATAATCGTAAGTTGTGTGGCAGATAATGTATTGGAAATGATTAAAGGAAAAAATACAGCAAAAGAAATAATTAAGGAGTTACAAGGAACATATATGCAAAAAGGTATTGCATTACAAGTGCAACTCCAGCGAAAGTTAAGAAACATGAAATTTGTATCTGGAAAATGTACATTAAATGAATTTCTGATTGAGTTTGAAAAGACTGTGGCAGAATTAAGAAGTTGTGATGTGAAAATTGAGCAGAGTGAAGTAGTGACTCAGCTTCTATCAGCAATGCCTGAAGAATATCAGTCTGTAACAACAGCAATAGACATTTTATATTGTCAGGGAAATACAAATGTCACCATAGACTTTATCAAAAGCAAACTGATGATGGAAGAAGCAAGGCAAAACAAGAATAAAGAAGATATTGCAGAAGGAAACTCTCAAACGTTTGTGGCACAAAAAAAGAAATATTGGAAATGGAAACGAGAATCATATTCAGGGAATAATGAAGGTAGAGGTACAACAGAAGAACCAATTACATTTCGATATAAATGTTACAAATGTGGAAGGAAAGGGCACAAAAAAGTGGACTGTCCAAACAATAAAAGGAATGGCTCGGGAAAGTGTAATGTCGCTGAAGATGATGAAGAAATTGCTTTCCTAACAAAGGATGAGAGCTTAATAGGTAACACAAGTGAAAATGTAATAACTTTTGTGGTAGATAGTGGTGCAACCAATCATCTTGTTAAAGCATCGTTAAAGAGATTCTTAGAGGATGCAGAAATTATAAACCAAAACATAAGTGTAGCAAAGGTGGGGGAATCTGTGGCTGCTACAAGAAAAGGAATATTGAGAGTAGAAACAAATAATGGAAAGAAAATAGCAATGGAGAATGTGTTAATGTGTGAAAATTTGTCGCATAACCTACTGTCAGTAAAGAAGCTGGAGGATAAGGGTATGAAAATTATATTTGAAGATAAACAGGTAAAAATACAGAAAAATGATATAACAGTGGCACAAGGAAAACTAAATGGGAATTTATATTACCTGACATTTATACTAAAAGCATCATATCAAGTAAATATGACAGAAGGTAACAAAAATCTATGGCATCGACGTATGGGACACTCATCTAAATATCCATCGGAGGGTCTATGTGAAACATGTTTGCAAGGCAAGCAGACTCGAGAACCACATAAGGCTTTAGGGGAAGAAAGAAAACCAAAAAGAATTCTAGAAGTGGTTTCATCAGATGTGTGTGGCCCCATAACTCCCTCTACGTATGATGGTAAGAAATATTTTGTTACATTTATCGATCATTACTCACACTTCGCAGTTGTTTATTTTATGTTCAATAAAAATGATGTTATTGAGAAGTTTAAAGCATATGTAGCCATGATAGAAGCAAAATTTAAGGAAAAGATAGAAAGATTGAGATGTGACAATGGGGGAGAATATAAATCAAAAGACTTTAAACAATTTTGTGAACAAAAAGGTATCAAAGTAGAATACACTATACCAAATACACCAGAACAGAATGGTATAGCTGAGCGCTTTAATAGAACCTTAATGGAAAAAGCACGTTGCCTCATATTTGATGCAAGGTTGCCTAAACATTTTTGGGAGGAAGCTACAAGAACATCTGTATATCTGACAAATAGAACAGAAACTTCAGTATTACCTAAAGGAAAAACTCCCGCAGAAATTTGGCTGGGACTAAAACCGAATTTAGACAAAATGAGGGTATTTGGCTCTCCTTCATATGTTCACATACCCAAAGAAAATAGAATTGGAAAATTAGAACCCAGATCAAAGAAAATGTTTTTAATGGGATACACAGATAATGGTTATAGAGTTTGGGATCCAGAAAAAGAAAAGATAATCACAGCAAGAGACATAGTTTTTGATGAAACTAGAAGATATGAGACAGCTGAACGAGAACAAGAGAAAATAATCATAAGTGAAGGAGAAGAAAATTCGGAAAATGAAGATAATGAATGTCAAAAGAACCAAAATGAAAAAGAAGATAAAAGAATAGAAGAACCAAGAAATGAAAGACCAATTAGAACGATAAAACCACCAAAGAAATTCGAGGATTATAATGTAGATGTTATGATGGCATTATCAATTGGAAATGTATCACCATCTACACCCCAGACTTATTCAGAAGCAGTAAAAATGGATCAAGGATGGATAGAGGCTATAAAAGAGGAACTAGAAGCTCACAAGCACAACCAAACATGGGAGCTTGTCCCAAGAACACAAGAAATGGAAATCATCGACTCAAAATGGATCTTCAATGAAAAAGAGAGGAATGGGAAGATGATCAAGAAGGCAAGATTAGTGGCTCGAGGATTTCTACAAAGTGATGTGCAAGATGACGTGTACTCTCCGGTAGCGCGGATGCTAACGATACGTATTCTTTTATCATTAAGTGTGCAACTGGAACTGTGCATTAATCAGTTAGATGTCAGAAGTGCATTCTTGAATGGTGTTTTGAATGAGCCGGTATATATGGAAGTACCAGACGGACTCGAAACACAACCTAACTATGTGTGTAAATTAGTGAAAGCCCTCTATGGTTTAAGGCAATCGCCAAAATGTTGGTATAATAAGTTAACCGAACATCTAATAGATCTAGGGTTAAAAAGATCTCAAGCAGATCCATGTCTATATTACAATTCAAATTTGTTTTTACTTGTTCATGTTGACGATCTTATTATTATGTCAAAATCTGATGTAAACTTGAAAAATGTTAAACAACAACTTATGTCTAAGTTTGAAATGAGAGACTTAACAAACAATGGAAAAATGAAATTTTTAGGTTTAGATATTCTCAGAACAAATAACAAAGTTGTAATTAGTCAAAAGCCTCTAGTTGAAAAAATTTTAACTAATTTCAAAATGAACGATTGTAAACCAAGTAGTGTACCAATTCAACCTAATTTAAGTTTAAAATTAAGTATAGATAATGATGAAGATTACAATAAGTATCCATATAAAGAGCTGATCGGTCACTTAATGTATCTTATGCTTGGAAGTCGGCCTGATTTAAGTTATGCTGTAACTTATTTTAGTATGTTTCAAAAGAATTACAATGCCGAACATTGGGCTCATTTGAAACATGTCCTACGTTATTTAAAGGCAACAGAAAATTTAGGTATACAATTTTCAAAATCAAAGGAAAGTAAGACTAGTTTAACAGCCTATGTAGATTCAAATTTTGCTCAAGATACTATGGACAGAAAAAGTATTAGCGGTTTTATGATAAAGCTATTTGACAATTTAATATTTTGGAAAACCAAAAAGCAAAACATAGTAGCATTATCAAGTGCAGAAGCAGAATACATTGCATTGTCATCATGTCTTACGGAATGTATTTTTATCGCACAAATTCTGAACGAAATTGCACAAATAAATGTATATCCTATGTATGTATATGAAGACAATCAGTCGTGCATAATGATGGCAAATACTTTAGAAACAAAAAGAACGAAACATATCGATATCCGCCACCATTTTATACGCGATTATACATTAACGCAACAAATTATTCTAAAATACGTTCCAACGTCAGAACAAACTGCTGATATTTTTACAAAGGCTCTAAATAAAACCAAGTTTAAATATTTTCAAAGTAAACTTTTAGTAGAATTGTAAAGAAGTTATTATTAGTTTTAATGTAGAATTGGGAGGAGTGTTGAAGTGTGTGCAATTCTAACATTCTAGTTTAGGAGCGCACCGATAGAGGTAGTAGTAGTATGAAGAACTTCATGTGTATAAAAAAAGAGGTTGATATATCCGTTACGAGATACATATTGTAGTATTTACTTTTGTAGTAGAGACAGAATATAAAGTTAGTTGTTCCTAAAGTGTGTGTCTGTTTATATTTTATTTTTCCTGCAACTACGTGGAAACACTGCGAAGTACTGGGGAAATTAACATTGTCTCCTCCCCTTCCAAATTGTAATAGCTGACGTTTTTAATGTTATTTTGTATTTCCCCTTAACAATAAATCCCAACATTAACAATAAAACAAATAAGATTACAGTGATTACACTATAATAGGGAGAGCGAGATTGTTTGAACGCATTTGGCATACCTGACTTAGATAAGCTAACTTCATTCACTGTTAAAAAAACGAGCTTTAAAGCGCCCTCTGGTATTCCCTCGGAAACTATACGTACCATTACCAACCAATATTTCATTTATTTTTTTTAAGTAAATAATGAAGATTAAATTCCTTTATGCAAGAAAATCTGCATAAAGGTTGTCAATTATTACTAACAATATTAAATTAAGAGTTAAGAAAATATTTTACTAAAGGAAAAAAATGCTAGATATTATTTATTATTATTATTATTATTATTTTATTTCTGTAGCCTTTTTTTATATTTTTCCCGACAATATTCACTGAAATATATTTATTAATTGTATTAAAGACACTGCAAAATAAAAAATGATTATTGTTTTTATATTCCTGAACGACATTTTTTAAAATTGCTGCTCGATCTTTTGTAATTCTGGCTGGATATTAACTGAAAATCCTCGTAGAAATGTCAAAACGTTAGCGAAACATAACCTGGAAATAGCACTTTTTAGATCGATTTTTAGGTATCTTAGACCGATTTCCGCAAAAAATGGGGGGCCGTTTTGAACTCAGTAAAACGTGTACTTTCCGTTAAACTGCATATAAATTGCCAATTCAATGGTCGACATAGAGAAGTCTTACCAAAAAAGGATTATAAACTCAAACAACAACAATTATAAACAGACGAACTACAGGTAAATCCGAAATCTACTTTTCCAACTACGCACTTGTACTGACATCTAGTATTCTATCGGAAATTCATCTACATTCGATTTCAAACAATAAAAATCGCACACCGTTTGTGTTGGGATATTCATGAACCAGAGCTGCCAAATGCGTTGAAACAATCTCGGTCTCCCGATATATACATATATGTATAGACATAGCATAAATTAAAACAGTAGAATTAAGGAATTCAATCTTCTGTAGCGTTAAGCGAGTGAAATAGTTGGTCTACATAACACAAACTGAATCTTAGATTTATTAGGTAAAAGTGAGTCTCTAGCATTTGTAGCTAGTTTTTTTATAACTTGTTACACATTCATTTTGCGATTGAGACCCCGACATTGTTAATAAGTCATTTGACATTTGTACAAATAACAAAATACTGTCAACATACCCAAGTGCTAATCATTACCTTACGATTTGTCAGATATTCATTCATCTCCTTTTAATTATTTATTGTATAAAATAAGGTCGTCGAACAGAAAATTATCTATATAAATAATGACCAGTATAAATAATAACCGGTATGAATAATGACCACTATAAATAATAACCTGTAATGTCAATACATTTTGACACTTGATAACGTCACTCATTACTGGAAAGCATAAAAATAGTATAATTCTAAATGGATATTGATAATGGAATTAACTAATTTTAATTACTACATCATCCTCAGTATTCGGAACTGGCTCACTTTGATTCGCCCATAGTAGTTTTTAAGTAATTTTGTTTTAAATTTAAGCTGGCCCTGCTGCTCTTTGGAATAAAGTATTGAGCGCGAGGTATTTCTCTATCTAGTCGTGTCCGAATACATTTAAAGGCCACTGTACGGGTTAAGTATAAAAATCACTATTTCATCTACAAAACCCAAGAACGTTGAACGTAAAACTGAAGCATTCTGATGATTAGGTTAGCTTCGCTGTTGGAACGGTTCTCTGCTCTCTCTCTTCTACCAAACAGACTTGAACTTCTGAGCTTCCAAATTAGGAATGGTGGCAAGTTTAAAAAAAATTTCCGTCAGATCTTTTGAACAAAAATCCAAAATCTGGAAAAAATGTCAAAAATGCGGGCGAAAACCGGGTGAACTAAAACTCGTTTTTTCCGTTTATTTTACCGATTCATTTTCAACGTTACGTTTTAAAATACTGGAGGAAAAATCATTTCAGTTCATTTTAAAAAGATAGAAACGTGGAAGAAGAGAGAAGGCAGCAATATTTCTTAACTATCTCACGAACAATGCAAAGTAGATATTTTGAAGCATTGTTCAAAAACCACTACAACCTCCATCTTCCAAAACGCGGGGTTAGGGGCAGGGGGTAGGCTGGCAGATCTTTTAAATCAAACAAAATCTAGAACGACCTTTAAAGAGAGACATCGGCATTATATTATAATTTGGCGGAATCTTAGAACGAAGTGGGACAACTTTTGAAATGTCAAAAATGTGGGAGGCGGGGAGGGGGTGGAACTAAAAATGTGTTTTTTTCCGTCCTTTTTCGAAAGCAAATTTTTGCTCAACATGTTGTCCCCTTAACGTTTTTTTTTGAGTAGCTTTCAGGATTATTTTGCAAAATTTTGGAACGCTGTAGCAGAAACCTACACTTTAATTTTTGTCAATTGTTTCGTGCACTAGAATGTTAAAATTTTAGAACACAAGTTCAAACTTTTAAAATATTATATTGTCGTCATATATTCTGAACAGTTTTGATTTCGCAATGAACCCACAATATGGTTTCTTCCCGTTCTTGTATCGAACTTAGAACTTAGAATTTCGGTGCCACCCTCTGTTTTGTTTTTTCTTTTTTATTCAATATAGAGCAACCTGGAATAACATTCAAAATTGAAACTTTCTAAAAATAGACCGAGCAAACTTTATATACATATTTTTTAATGATTTTTTTACACTTAATTAAAATAATATGTCAACAGACATGCAGATCATGCATCAAAATATGTAAACATGGCGGTGGAGAAATGTTAAAACCGAGAACTGTCAAATTGATCAGTACGGAAATTTTCTTTGTAGTTCTAGTGCTGCAAAAACATTGAAAAAAATTATAATTAGAGTAGGCTATGTGAATGGATTGTTACTTTAGCCACTTTCATTTAATGACATTTATTGCTTGACATTTAATTTGAGGTTATAAACTTTGGTTATAATAAAACATTTAAAATGTCAAATAATAAATGTCATTATGTGGTAGTGGCTAAAGCAACGATCAAAAACATTTACATAGCCTACACTAATTATGTTTTTTTTCGATGGCACGTTACTAAAGAAACGTACTGTAGATAGGGCATTGTCGTCAAGGTTTTAGTACTCGTACATCTCGCCAGACGTCGCTGACACTCTTTTTTGACATTTGGAATAGAAAAAAGCGTCAAGTCAGGCGTTTTCTTTGCGGTCGTAGAACTGCAAAAATAAAAAATTGAAATATAAATCTGGATCTCTTATAGTATACTAGTTAAACATAAAAATCACTATTTCACCTACAATTTAGCTTCGCTGTTGAAACGGTTTTCTACTCTCTCTTCTACCAAATAGAGTTATTTGATTGTTAAAAAGGGGGTGAGAAGCGACGAAATTTCGTGATAGGAAGGTGAAATTTTACTGTACCATTGAAATATTTTAATTCCCATTTTTAGAACTGCTTGAAAAATATGGAATTTAAAAGAAATCTAATTTTAAATTTTGTCAAAATCAGAACTTTTGAACTTCCAAATTACGGACGGTGGCAATTTTTTTTTCCGCCAAATCTTTTTAACAAAAATCCAAAATCTGGAACGGCTTTTAAAATGTCGAAACTGCGGGTAAAAACAGGGTGAACTAAGCCTAGTTTTTTTGTATATTTTCCAGATTAATTTTAAATGCTATTTTTTTAAATTCTAGAGGAAAAATTGTAAGTACTTCAGCGTAACATATTAGATATCGTACTTCCGATATTTCAAAAATGCAATGGCGCGCACATAACGAAGTGTCAAACTACAAACTATTATATAAGGTTAACGTCAGTTGTAATCTAAGTGATATACAAGTATGATTACAAACATAACCTATTTGAAATTCAACAACCGATAAAACAACGTTAATCAAATTACGTCTCGAAGTGCGGCTCTATGTAGTTGGTATAGAAATCTCATTTTGGTGATATTTCTATCTTTCTCCTGTACATTACTGACTACACCAGTTTAACGAAACGTCTGTCCTACCGCTATGTTATGGACGTATGTCTAAATGTTTGTCGTTAGACACGGTTATTTGTGACACAGTGCAATTAGTCGTGTGCTTCATTTTAAGTGACTTTAACCATAAACGATCGGTAGAACATGGGTAAACATGGAAACGGACAAGAAATGGCAGAACTAGTTGAAATGACTATAAAAACACTGTAAGTCTATAATAGATTATTATTAGAAGCTAGTTCAAGGAAATTCTTATTATGATCTTCATTTAATTATAATTTAAAAAATTTTGTAATAATTAACAAGAAGAAGAAGAAGAAGAAATAGATTTCGGAGACATAAACGTCAAAACATCGAGAATATTCGATATAGATTCGGATAATACCGGCATGACACAGTAATGTCAGATGAAACGTCACATTTTTAACAGTTAAATTAAATATCACCAACAATAGTATATTATGACACTAGTGCATAATCAAGCTTTTAAAGCCACGACGCGAAGCGGAGTGGCTTTAACGTTACGAGTGCTTTAAAAGCTAATTATGCACGAGTGTCATACGATATTTTTTAGTATAAATGCAACAATAATTTTAATAAGAAGAAATCAAATCAATAATTTCAATACATGACATGTACCTATATGTCATTTGACATTTTCTGACATTTCACTGGACTATTAAACGCTTGGGATTGGCTGTTACCAAGCAACCTTTATACGCACGCCGTGCCATAAAGGCCCGATTATGCACGCTTATGAGTGTGTTTCAATTGGTTTTTGTACTCGCCTATCAAAACCTGTCATTTCACGATTCGATTTGCGTGCGTAAAAAGTCACTTTAAGCACGATTGCGTAAAAGTAAAGTTGGTACTTACTGGAACTTGATTAATTCAGTGACATTTTAAAATCATAAATCCCTAACCTGAATAATATATGGTCATAAGCGATAACGTATTTAACAATATGTATTATTATTATAGTTCTCGTACAAAAAATATTGTACATACTTCGTGCGTGAAACATTTCGCGAATTCGTGTCCATAAAGCGCTCGCCTCCGGCTCGCGCTTTAAACTGGTCACTCATTCGCGAAATATGATTTCACGCACTTGGTTCGTAAATAACTATTTTGTACTCGCCTATCAAAACCTGTCATTTCACGATTCGATTTGCGTGCGTAAAAAGTCACTTTAAGCACGAGTGCGTAAAAGTAGAGTTGGTACTTCCTGGAACTTGATTAATTTAGTGACATTTTGAAATTATAAATCCCTAACCTTAATAATATGGTAATAAACGCTAACGTATTTAACAATTTGTATGTATTATTATTATAGTTCTCGTACAAAAAGTATTGTACAAACTTCGTGCGTGAAACATTTCGCGAATTCGTGTCCACTCATTTGCGAAATATGATTTCACGCACTTGGTTCGTAAATAACTATTATGATGCATGCATACTAAAAAAAAATGTTAATTGTATCGCACTGGATAGTGGTTGGGATCGTTGAGAATTTTTTAATGAAACATTTGCTATTTGTAAAGTAATTAGTTGTTGGGGCAGCCCAATGAAAATGTACGGAACTGCCACCGTGTGTTGCATAATAAAACAATTAATCTTTTCGAATGCCACAAACGCACGAACTTCATTTCAAATGCAATTCATAGTCATATTACTAGCTTTCTATTGAGGTTATGTGCGAAATAGAAATGTGAATTTTAAGACATCTAAATCCTTACGAAGTAAATTAAAAAACACTTACGTGAACTAGCGTTTACCTTAAATTCCAATTAATTGTCTAACAACATCAGCTATTCACAAAAAAATAAGAGGGCCAGCACTTCGAGCATGGACGAATATTACATTAAAATGCACATGCGCTAAAATTGCATTAACACGTTAAATTTTAACTGTCCGATTGTGCCTCGTGTCCGAACCTGCCCCGGTCTCTCCTAAACATGGCGGTGGAGAAATGTCAAAATTGAGAACTGTCAAATAAATTGATCAGGACCCCTATTCTCCAGCGTAAGAGAAGTGATCGCTCTATTGAGAGAATGGATATATCACTTCTCTCAAAACGTTCTCTTGACTGCTTAAATCCCTATTCTCGAATTTGTAGTAGTAGATCGGTCGAAACGTAAACGTTGCCAGATTTCATAAGTAATACCGTAAATACTGTGAAGTAAGTGGCAAGTACATTTACCAATGAGGATTTAATATCAAAACGTTTTATCTCTTTCTAACTTATTCGTAAAAAGGCAATCAATACGCAATAAAACAGTCGGTAATTAGCTGAGCGAGAATCATTTTAAACGTAATCGATTCGTAGCAACATGTGCAAGCTAAGGAACGTATAAAAGAGGCCATTATTTTGTAATTTTTTGAGCGAAATCACGTTTTCAAATTCTATCGATGATTAAGAAACATCAGAACACGATAAAATTGTCTCAACATCTATGCTGTAATACTTTATCAATTTATTACAGGCACTCTATTATCACATTTATCGCCTGCAGTTAAACCAACAACCTACCTGTAACCAATTTAATCAAATACAAAACTCAAAGTAACATCTTCCGATAAATTCCGTTAATTATTGGTTACGTTTATCATATTCAATTTGTCAGCACGTGCGTAGCGGCCTAAAAGCCAACAAAACTTATACTATGTGCGCATGCTTCTCCTAACATCTCAAGATTCTCCTACAAATTTCCGAGAGAGTAAAGTTCTCACGATTCGTAAGAGAAGTGAGACTTTCAAGAATAGCAAATTCTAATGTCAGGAGCTTGTCAGGAGAAACACGCCCACTATTCTCATGATATGACCATTCTCTCGATTTGGAGAATAGGGGTGCAGTAAGGAAATGATCGCATTATTTCATACAAATTGAAGTAGGTACTACAAGAAATTTTTGATTCTTTTGAGGAGATAATGTTAGGAAATGGAGATGATGTTATTGCTATTGTTGAAGCATCAAGATGACTTTGAATTTTTCATCGTAAAACGAATCAGCAACGATTGTGATTATGGACAATTTTGCTCTTAGACTGTTTTCGATATAATCTATGATAAGGAAGCTACGGTCCGGGGCATCTTAAATCCTACACCCTGTATAGGGTGATTAATTGAGACTTGTTATTAGATTAGAAATATCGGGCCACCTGATAATAATAAATTTCTGCAAACTTGTATATGCATATAAGGCGATTAAATTTATCCACTAAAAATATTTTCAAGATGGCGGCACTTCCGGAAATACCGGAAATATTTCTGAATTTACGTTAATAACGTAAATTCAGAAATATTTTTGAAAAAGTCGAATTGTCGATATTTGAAAAAGTCAAATTGCTAAAGCAGACATTTGCGCGAAGTAGTTAGGTGCAAAAGCATCAGACGTTTGTGTTTGAACCTATCCAGTTCTCGCATTACGTCACGTGATCGCCGTGACATTGAAGCAGCTGTTTGTTTTGCCCGCTTCTGCATGATTAGTTTAAATAACGAGAGCGTCGTAACGAAGGTGTTACGGAGTTTTCATCGTTTTCATTACCTTTCAAAGTGACATAATTAGTTAGTATCTGTGACAAAATAAATGGATAACAACATTACCATTGAGCCAAGTCCTCGTGGCAAAGGGCGAAAGAGAATAGCAAATAAGCAAGAGTGGAAGCTTGAAAAAGCTAAGTCAAAGAGGTATGTTTGTTTTGCAAATTCGGGATTAGCAACCTCGAAAAGTAGCTATTTTACTTTTGTAGGTATTCTCGGCAACATCTACCTGAATTCCCCACTTGTGGGGATAGAATAAAAACAATGCAATGTTGTTTATTAACTATGACTGAAATAAGGAAATTCAATGAGGGTTTTTACCAGAAAAAAAACAAATTGTTTCAAGATATGTTTGTATTGAAGCATTACGTCACAAATAAACCGAAAAGGCCGGCTACCAAAATTAAAGAAAATGTTCGAAATAAACCAAAGGCGATCAGTGTCAAGTACAACATTAAAACTTCGAAAGGGACAATTCCTGTGTTGAATGTAAGTTGATGTATGTTCAAAATGCCTGCAGTTTTCGGAAAAAAACTAAGAAAAATTACTGATCCTCAAGAAAAAATAACGGAAATGACACACAAACTACGCATCAGTAATGCATTTTATGACTTGCTAAGAGAAAATGATCCCAAAACTGCAATTTTTTCCTTTGACTGTCAGAAAAACTTACCACTGCCAAAAATTCCAGATCAAGCCTGTTATTTTAGTATGCAGATCAATTTATATAATTTTACGGTAGTTAGTGGGCACTCAAAATCGAAACTCACTCCTGAAAACGTAAAATCATTTACTTGGACAGAAAAGGACCGCCGAAGAAGCTCAAATGAAATAGTTTCTGCAGTTTTTTTACTCATCGCAGAACTTTAATTTTGATGAAGAGGTACAGCAAGTGCGTTTGGTGTGCGATGGTTGTGGATAACCTCAGATACAACTCGTAGCACTCGTTTATCCAGTAGTCGGTCATTCTTTCCACCCCCCCAAATTGAAGATTAAAAAATGTGCCACCATAATTAAACCAGAGATGTACTTGAAGATAATTAAAGAATATGCTTAGAATGAGCGAAGATTACCCAATCTTCGACTGGAAAAGTGAGGTGAAAAAAGTTCTGAAGAGCCCTGGATCTTGGCATTTCCGCTTTCAACCGTTTAAACGCATAATTTTTACAACGGCTACCGATGGCTACTGAATACCGGCATTTCCTCTTTGCTTGCCAAACACTATGGTGCAGAATGGGAAAACGATGAACGTCTTTAGTTCGAAATTGAAAACAGAAATCTGTAATTATGGAAGGATGTCAAATACAGCATCAACAGCAGTTCTATCTATTGTTTTCCTTGGTATTGTAATCCTTACCGAATTACTTCGGTGCATACCAGAAGCTATTTCTTGGATATTTATGTCGTCAAAACCTTCTCCTCCTAGTAACCTAACAAGGTCTATTACTGCATCAATTCTGTTCTCTGCTGGATCAATTAAATTACCACTTTAAACTACATTTGATCATATTTTTTTAGCAGGCATTCAACGTTGCATCTTGTTTCAAAATCGAATAATTTTCACACGTTCCCGCAATGTTTAAATTATAAAAATCTGTTTTAAATTCCTACACACATAATTCCAAAATAACGTCATCTAAAAATTTTAAACAAATACAGATGCGTAATGTCAACATTACTAAACATGCGTGATGTAATTACTTAACACATAATAGTGCTAATTAAGGTATTAACCATCAATAATAAGTCTTTTATTAATACATGAAAAAGGTTTCTCTTCATTTCGGTACCATTCTACATAATTTTGCAGTTAGTCGTGTGCTCGATTTTAACCATAAACGATCGGTAAAACATGGGAAAACACGGAAACGGACAAGAAATGGCAGAACTGGTTAAAGTAACTATAAAAACACTGTAAGTCTATAATAGATTATTATGTATTAGAAGGTATGCTAATAGTGCTAATAAAATGCATCCTCTTACATTACAAGATTTTCAAGGAAATTCTTATTATGATCTTCATTTAATTATAATTTAAAAAGTTTGTAATAATTAACAAGAAGAAGAAGAAGAAATAGATTTCGGAGACATAAACGTCAAAAAATTGACAATACTCTGATAGATTCGGATAATACCGGCATGATGACAGTAATGACAGATGAAACGTCACATTTTTGACAGTTAAATTAAATATCATTAACAAAAAATGTTAATTCTATCGCACTGGATAGTGGTTGGGATCGTTGAGAAATTTTTGATGAAACATTTGCTATTTGTAAAGTAATTGGACCGGTAAATACCCAGAGATATAAAGATGACAGTTACCCTTTTGAAATTTGAACAATTCGACGTGCGTGTGCTAAATTATAGTGATACTATGTTGCCGTTCTTCAATCCCGATAATTTTTCGTTTTTACACGAGTTCTACAGGTGAGTCCGTTGTATTTCCTTTTCGATCGAGTTTAAGAAGTTTAAATTTAAGTTAATAACCTGAGAAAGTATTGAAGTAAAGAATTTATTTTATTCGTTCGTTATCTAACTCTTTTATTCTGTTATTTAATTGTCTTATTTCTTTGTTTAAACTTTAAAAATCACAACAAATTTTTATAATCATTGTAGCGACAAAATTTATTTTTTTTGGGCAATATATCTTTTGAATCGTTCGAGTTTTGGTTTCTAAATCTTGTGTTGATGTTGAGGCTCGTTAGGGGAAATCTGTTGCTCCCATGGAAATTATTCTGTCTCCTCTTGCTCCTCATCTTCTTGCTGCCGATGTAGCTCTTCGGCATGGAATCTATTTCATAATGCTGTTAATCTAAACAGCGTTTGCTGTGTGATTCTGCTCAATATCCATCGGCTGTTGTTGTGGCTGCCGTTTTTTTTCCAGTTGCCGTGGTTCAGGTTGTTTTTGATTTTGAAATTGAGGTGATCGTGTGGAATATTACTTGATTGGAATGGGTGGGAATTTCGATACTGACTTGGTTGAAATTAACTGGTGGAAAGTTTGGCCTTGGTCCAGTATTTCGAAGCTGGAGAGCCTGGAGCAGAGCAAGAACCATCGAAGAGACGGATACGCTGCAAATGTCATTAAAAAAAAACATCATGCATTACGGAAACCACACAACTTAGATCCAATATATGCTGGACAAAGTGCCATTTAAATATTTATTTACCACTGACATTACTTCTTCGTCTGAAAAATAGTTTTAATTTTGGCCGTAAATGGGACAAGCATTGATACAGAACCTTCATGGGTTGGCACGTTGTCTTCATGAAACACAGCACACCTCGTCTGAATGTTTGTATTCATTTTTTCTGTAACGGTCTTCCGAAGCTCTGGCGTTAAATTTGCCGAAGATTTATCTGTTACAGTGTTGCCAAAATGGCACAAAATGTCAAAAATCGAACCACAAAATTTTAGGGAGGACTGCCTTTTTGTACCTGGGTCAACGGGAAAGCCAATTCATCGGGCAACATTTAACGGTGATTCCATTACGGTGATTATAAAGTCGTTTTTTAAATATCGTTTAGTTTGACCGATATAAACTCCTGCTCAAAATTAACACACCACTTATATTTTCTGACTTATGTCAAGTAGTTGTTTTTGTTAGTTTCGTCATTTAAATAAGCCAAAAAAGTTAAATACTTCGTTCACGTTCATTTTTGTCAGTTTGATAAGTGTATTATTTAAAGTTTCTATTCTCAAATAGAAACTTTAAACCCAACACTCATGTTGGGTATTCTTTTGTGTGGATTAGTTCGCTAGGTCAATATTTAACAATTTCGTTAAAAAAAAAGATGAATCGAGCACGTCATTTAAGCAACGATAAATGGCGTAAGAGCTTCAATTTTGCTAGAAGAGGGAAGAAGTATGCATTATGTGGCCAATTTACTAAGTGTTAATCATTCAACAATTAGTCGAATGGTAAGAAGATTTAGGAAAACCGGAAAACATCATAGAAAATGTGGTCAAGGCAAGAAAAGGGCTAGAAGTCGGATTCGCTAGTAGAAGGCCTGCTGCAAGGCCGCAGATTAAGATTTGCTAGAGATCATGCACAGTGAATTGTCTTAGACTGGATGAGAGATCATCATTCACAGATGATATCTGGTTGGTTTGACCAGCATCTTTTTGAAAACTTGTTTTCTACAATTGCACGAGTACACTTTAAGAAATTACCTTCGGGACCAAAAATATTAATAGGAGACAATTTAGCGAGCCATTTGTCCTTAGAAGTTATTACAGAACATGAAGCCAAACAGTATCCACTTCACGCAGCCCTTGGACATCCATTGTTTCAAAACTGGCTGGAAAAGATGTTAGACGAAAAAAAAAATCAATATTGACCCAGGACAAAATGTAAGTGCAGATGATATGAGAACAACTACAAGTCGGGCCAGCAGTTCTAAGAAAACTTCACTAAAAAAGGAACTTTCACAGAGAACCAAAGAAAGAATGAGGACAGTGAAACGGATGTACCAAATTTGTTAATGATGTCTTGGAAATAGTTGATGGTGACTTTATTTTAACTGAACTTGAGACTTTGAAGGATGCCAAAAAGAGATTTGTTGCTAAAGTGTTGGCAGTATTAATCTATAACAGTGTTCTTTTCTACGGCCCAGTACAAAAATTGAGGCAGCTTTTGTTTTCCTCAAAGTGCCAGATGAATCATTAGTAAAAAAAGTGAATCTTCTTCCCATTCCTAAAATACTTCGACGTGGTAGTTTACGATTCAGAGACATAACTAATGCTTACTAATAAATAATTTGAAGAGAAATTTTTATTCTATTTTTTACATCATTTCATGTTTTTTTTTTTTGAATAAAAAATATATAATATTCTAAAATATTTGCGTTTCAAATAGCCATCACATTAACTATAAATGAAACAGTACCTAACTGAACAAAAACATTAACATTTCAAGTCGCCCCCTTTTGGTGGCAGCTTGAAATGCCAACAAAAAAAATTATAATTACCAAAATACATAATCATAAAACGTAGTTTACACTTTAATTAATTAAATTTTCTTTGTTTGTAAAGTTTAGTAGATTTTTACAACTTTTTATACCTGATATACAGGGTGATTGGTGAGAATGGCCTATTAAAAGTATTATACAAACGGAACGGAATTTTAAAACAAAATTTTGGAGTTGGATATTGTTCAATATGAACTATAACGAGAACATATTTTTGAATAAATTTCACTTCCGGTTAACCGGAAGTGGGCATCATCTTCGATTTTTTCAATAGCATGCTATAAAATAAATTGCAGATTCAGCTTCTACGATAAATTTTACGCACATTTCATATATCATACCCTATACCTAAATACCAATCCTTCTGAGTTATTCGCAATTAAAGAAAAAAAGTGACAGGTACCGATCTGAATTTATACGGATATTACGCCACGTAGAAGTAAAAGAGACGAATGATATTTTGCATACGCACAGCTGATATTGTGTAGTTACACAACATTTAAAGTTCTTCTCTGTAACATTATACAGGGTGTTTAAAACCTGCGAAAAGTAGATTTTTTTAAATGGAAATGTATATATAGGGTGTTTCATAATATATATGCGCAGGACTTCAGGATGTGATACCTTGTCCAAAAATTTGAAAAAAGGTTTCTATCAACTTACCCTCTAAAATGCACCATTTTCGAGATACAGGGCGTTGAAATTTAATTTAAAAAAATAGGTTTTTTTGCAAATATCTCCGGAACCGTTTATCGTAAAGAAAACAGCTTTTGTAACCATTTTCTACTTATAATAAGCTAAGTTGTGTCCGAGAATTTTTTTTTAAGTAATAATTGGTGAAGATTTTGAAGGGGTAGTGGTTGTTTTTCTCCCCAACTTCTACGCCACTGGAAATGGGCGTCTCAAAACCGTACTTGAGACGCCCATTTGAACCGCCAATGTTTTCTACACAAAAAAGGTACTGTTGGTCATGAGCTCTAAAGTTGACCGTTTTGGAGAAAAATAAACTTTTATGTTGTTAACGGTTGCTTTTCTTACTTGTTCTAATGTTTTAGTAAAATAAAACTTTTATTTCAAAAAATTTACCACGTTTTTCAACATAAAAGTTGATTTTTCTCGAAAACGGTCAACTTTAGAGCTCATGACCAACAGTACCTTTTTTGTGTAGAAAACATTGGCGGTTCAAATGGGTGTGTCAAAATCGTACTTTTTCCAGTGGCGTAGAAGTTGGGGAGAAAAACAACAACTACCCCTTCAAAATCTTCACCAATTACGACTTAAATATTTTTTTCTCGTACACAACTTAGCTTATTACAAGTAGAAAATGGTTACAAAAGCTGTTTTCTTTACGATAAACGATTCCGGAGATATTTCCAAAAAGTGAATTTATTTTATTAAATTTAAACACCCTGCATCTCGAAAATGATTTTAGAGGGTATGTTGATAGGAACTTTTTTTCAAATTTTTGGACAACAATCACATCTTGAAGTCCTGCGCATATATTACGAAACACCCTGTATATTCATTTTTGTCTTTGTATGTTTACATGTTGTTTCTCTTTCACTTTCACTTTCCGCCATTATTATGATGTCGTCAGCAAATGCACATTCAGTCATGAACATCCTGTGTTCATGACATAATTGGGACAACCTGTATAATTGAAAATATTTTCATCGTATAAATAGGGACAACTTTTATTTGAAACTTTTTTCTCTATACTTTAAAATAAACAAATCAAAGAAACCGCGTCGGTTGGGACACCCTGTATAGTGGGACTATTTGTTATATAACCTCAATAATAGTTCCTGTCCTTCTCTTCCCATTTTTTCTAATCATTTCTGATGTAATTTTATCATGAGATGGTGACTTGCCATTTTTTTACTTGCTGCTGTTTCTTTAACTTCTATAGTGTGTGATAAAACAATTTTTTCGAGTTTTTCCCCAAATTTCTGCCATGCTATTTCCTTTGCTTGCCTTATCATATTCTTCACTTTTCCTCGCTGTTCTTCGTATTTATCATACGCATTCTGTGACTTTTTTCCCAGATATTCTTTCCACAATTTCTTTTTCATCTTTATTTGCATTTTTATTTCGTTCTTCCACCATGCTGTCCTCTTAGTTTGCTTGTTTATTTTGTTTATACCACATACATGACTAGCTGTTTTAAGCATCAATGTTTTAATTTTTTCCTACAGTTCTTCTATTGTCATTTGTTCGCGCTTCTGATGTTTGTCGTTTTGTATTTCAATTCTTATGGTTTCCTCATATTTTTGTGCTATTTCCGTTTGTTGTAATTTATACGATTATACCGTGCCTTCAAAATCTTTCCTCATTAGAGTCGGCCATGCTTTTTTTAATGGTTGGCCAGAGTGCATGTAAATCTGTCAGAAATGCATCATTTTCACAGTTTGGTTATGTCATATAAATGTGTATCTGTAATAATTATAGAGTAATTAAGTTTTTGAAAAAATATATTTATTGCAAAAGCCAAAATTGAGAGAAAATAATACTAAAGCAGATGTTGGAAATGTTGACCGTTGTTTTGAAGACAAAGTTGAACTCTACGCTTCATGCTTTCAAAGCCGTTTATTAAGATTTCTTCGGTGATGTCAGCACAAGAATTAACAATAGCATTACGAAGCTCGTCGATTGTTTGATGTCTGATCTTGAAAATCGTATTCTTTAAATATGGAAAAATAAAATAATCTAATATTGTCAAGTCTGGAGATCTTGCAGGAAAATTAAAAATTCTTGTATCGAAAAATTGCTGTAAAAATGCCATTGTTTCTCGAGATTTGTGCGCTGGAGCATTGTCTTGCTGGAAATATCCTACCGTAAGTTCATCATCATGAAGTTCGTTGATACAAGGTTGTAATAATTCGTTTCTATATCTTTCAGCAGTTACGGTTTGGTTAAAAAATATAGGCCCAATAATTCGTCTTCTTGAAACTGCTAGCCAGACACCTATTTTTTGCGGATGCAACGAAGTTTCAGTGAATTCATGTTGATTATCTGCAGACCAAATTCTCATGTTTTGCTTGTTTAAATAGCCAGAGAGATGGAACCACGCCTCATCAGAAAAATAACATTTGTCAAGAACATCGTTATTATTTACGTTATTCAAAAACCATTGACAATACTGTGTTCTCGTACCAAAATCTATCTCTTTAAGTTCTGAAACTGCTTGAATTTTATAAGCAAACAATTTTAAATCCTTTTTTAAAATCGTATGACATGTTCCCACTGACAAACCAACTTGTTGCGATAGCGTTGCGACAGATTTTTTGGGTGAGTGTTCCATTCGCTGTTGAACATCTTCTAATTCTAACATTATAATAAAATAATTAAGAAAATATAAACGTCAATTATTTGAATTTAGGTTTGATAACTGTCAGAATTTGAAGTTCTGAAAAGCATCGCATTTGCACCAACCTATGATAACTAAACTGAAAAAAAAAGCCTACTCTAATGAGGAAAGATTTTGAAGGCGCGGTATTGTTTCTTGTTTGTGCTTAACCATTTCGGTTTTTTCGTGTATTCCTTTCTCCTTAAATGGCATAATGTATTATTTTTTAAAACAGGCCAAAAAAGAAATGTGAGCGAAAGGATTGTTTGAACAGGAGTTTAGATTGTAGAATTTATTTTATATATTTATAATTAATTTTCAATTTAAATGTTCTCTATACTAATTTAACAGAATTCATAAGAAAAAAAAAAGAACGAAATTATAAATAAAGTATTAAACAAAATGTTTACAAGTATTATTATTATAAAAAAAAATCTTCCTAAAACGATATCTATATCTTATTCACCCTACTGTATGTATGTAGATATATCATTAGAAAGAGGGTGACTGGCGGATTCCTTCAAGTTCCCATAAAAGCAGCAAACGTTAGGGGGTGCCGATGCTGCACAGACGTGTCCGTTGTACAGGAGAGAGTGTTCGTGCTTCCCCTATATACCAGTAGATTTTGCACACGCTTCCGAATAACTTGACTGACGTTAAAGAACAAAATAAACGCGTTTTATCAACGAGATAACTCGAAAAATATTAAATTATGTCTGGTGTTACGATTACAATAATTGAAACATAATACTCTCTTGGTATGTATATATCTATGTATTTCATATATGTATATAATTTTTTTTTAACACGTCAGTAGCTCATGAATTGAATTTTATTATTATATTTATTACTGTCAATGTTTTCGTTCTCGAACAGTTTGTGCCGAGAGACGGGGGGACTAGTCTCTTTCGTCCTTCGACATTCATCATCGAAATATATCCTACGGTAAGTGATTTTTCGATACAAGTCGTAGATCGTTGCTGTTCACGTTCAGATTATTCTCTTCTCTCGCGTTAAATATCGTTAATATAGCATCAGCGCAATTATGGCCTGCTTAATAGAATTAACGTACGCGATGTTGACGGTGCCCGGTTCGTCGAAGATCATTTTTTCAGTCTTCGTCCGTTAATTACGGTGAAATGTTCGAAACGGATGGCACGATATGGATCTCGTCGATGTCGTTGCCGCTATGTGGTTGGAGTTCGTAGTAGCCTGTTACGTAGTTTCAAGGCTCATGTGAGTATGTGCAGGTTTAAATGTTGCCGCGATTATTTCGTGTACGCATCTGCAATAAACAAAGTGCGTAGTATATGTGTGTGTATATGGGTAATGGTAACTGTTGTTATTGTTGTGATTTCCGAGTAATGTTTACGTGCACAGGCATCTGTCTCTGAGAAAAATGATTTAATAAACATATAGCAATCGTTTTTCTATATAAATACAATTGCATCTATACAGGGTGTTTCCTAATTGAATGTCAATATTTTAGGGAACGATTTTTTGGTCCATTTAAAAAGAAAACTTCATATGAAAGTATGACCTAAACGTCTTAACTTTTAAGATACAGGGTGGTAAAGTTTTCAAAAATAAATAGTTTTTCATTAATTCCTGTAATACTACTTTAGATATTTTAATGAAATGTGGTATACGTGTACTATGTATCAAGAGGCATTATTGAGCGCACCACATTTTTTTTTTGATTCCACCAGTGGCGTTCGTATGGAATTTCAGCTACTTATTTTGACAGACGTTTAGGTCATACGTTCATATGAAGTTTTCTTTTTTAAAATGAACCAAAAAATCGTCCCCTAAAATATTGACATTCAATTAGGAAACATCCTGTATACATAGACGCTATCTAATATTTTTCAAAACATTCGGTGTTCAATTATAAAAAAAGCAAAAAAATGCTTTCACGAAAAGTTAAATAGAATTTTTTTATAGTAACAATTAAAGTGTTTAATTGAAAAAAACACTTTATTGCAATTATTACAATCGATTTTGTATATATTCCTAGTATTTTAAAGGGTCTGACTCTGCAATGTTGTTATGTAATAGGCTCTTAGTATTCTGCTCATGAAAAAACTCTTCATAAAAACCAAGAAACCATATCAAACGTTTAGAGTTGAAAATAACTGAAAACAACGACGAAAACGAATTATTTAATTAAATAATTACGAATTAATTACGTTTTCGTCGTTGTTTTCAGTTATTTTTGTTTTTTGGTTTTTTTAAGAAGCAATGTGGATGAGTTTTCTTGTAGAGTTTGACCAAATAAGGTTTTTTAGAAATAATTTTTTTTTTCGTTTACGCTTACCGATAGATCCATGGTGTATTAAATGTTTTTGTTTCTAAATCGTTAAAGCTATCACCCCTTGACTGCTGGCATTTTATTTCGCGGCCACCCTGTATGTGGTTTTGCGATATATGTCAAAATAGAAACTGTTCTCCCTAATAGAGATGAGTAAATCTAAAAAGGGTAGGGTGTGTTCTATTTCCATTTCATGGGTAAACTTGATAGGTGGGTGCTAATTATTAATGTAATTGACAAACTGGTCTAGATCAAAAACTCGTGGGATAATTGCAAAAATGTCGTCAACGTATCTGACCCAAAATTTGGGAAACGTTGGTCCATTTTTTTTATATCGTTTTCAAAATAATTGAGGAAAAGGTTCGCAAGAAACGCTGATACGGGTGGCCCATAGCTGTTCCAAAAGTTTGTTTGTAAAACTGATTATTGAAGAGTTCTTCACTAGATCGCTTGGTGCAGAAATAGAATACTTCAAACTTTCGACTAAATGTTATGCACGGTCAATCCGATACGCATCATTAATTTCCGATTAACGAAAACAGTGACGAATTCGGAATAGGACCGTTGTCACAGTTCATTACACATGTTTATTTGTCTAATTAATTTAACATTCGTACGATCGATCTTGTGATCTCTTTCAAAAATGTGTTGGGCAACGCTCGATTTCTCAATTCTATTAAATCCAAGATTAGCCATATGCTCTTTGAATCTAGTTGAGACTGCTCTCCTGGTTTGCCCAATATATTTTTAATTACAATCTTTACAATTGATTTCGTAAATACCTGACTTTTCTAGAGGTTGTATTTTATCTTTAGGGTTACCGATGAGACTTCGTAAACTATTCTGAGATCTAGCTCTTTGAAGATTTTACACAAACCTTTAGTGATAAAGGGAGCATAAGGGAAGTCGTAGATTCTTTCACAGTTTTCTTATAATTAAACTTCCTAATTAACTTATAGATATGCTGAGGCTGGAAACCATTACACTTGGCCGCATCTTTTATAATTTTAAGCTCTTTCTCATACCTCGCCTTGTTCAAGTGAAAGGTGAGGAGTCTGGGGACCCAAAACTTCAGGCTTGCCATTTTGTGTTGAACACAATGATGGGAATCTGAAGGAATGTAGCGAAGTGTACTGGTTTCCGTTCTATACACCTCAAACCCTAATCTATTGTTATTTCTAATTGCTAAAGTATCTAGAAAGGGTAGCTGACCGTTTTCTTCTCTTTAACAAGTGAATTTTATGGTTTCGAACCAAATATAGCGAAAATATCATCCACATACCTCAACCGAACCCTAGGAAAGTATTCGCTCTCGGATTCTAAGTCCTTTTCAAAACGGCTCATGAAAAGGTTAGCTAAAAAGGGCGACCCATTGCCGTACCTTCCAGCTGTTCATAAAAACTCCCGTTGAATTGCAAAATGTTCTGTTTCATACAGACGTCAGTTAAGCGAATATATTCCTGGACACATTGTTGACTCAAACTATTTTGAAGCAACAAGTCCTCGATGTATGTCAAGGTGTCTGGAATCGGTACACTAGGAAAGAGAGAACTAACATCAAATGAAATCAATATTTCACCCTCCAGCAACTGAATATTTTGAATTTCTTTAATAAATTCCAACGAATTTTTTATTGCAAAACTAGGTTGCTGTATTGGCAAATTATTAAATTCATTGGTCAGCCATTTGGAAACCTTATGAGTCGGTGCGTCAATTGCCGAAACAATTGGCCTTACCGACTTTCCAGGTTTGTGAATTTTAGGTAAACAATATAATTTAGGGACAACATGATTGGAAACATGTAGCTTACGTCTAACATCGGCAATAACAAGGTTGTTACAAGCTTTAAACATCAACTTGACGTCTCTAATCATTTTCGGTAAAGGATTTTTTGAAATTGACTTATAAGGACCACTACTCAACAGGTCATTAACCCGATCATAGTAGTCCTCTTTATCTAAAATAACAACCTTGCTCCCTTTGTCAGCTTTCAAATAAAAACAATCTTCACAATCAAGTTTTAATGATTTTAATGTTTTCGGATTTCTGAGGTGATTTATAGGATTTCAAATTTTTTGAAATACAGTACAACTTGTCTATGACGTCATCGGTTATAGCGGCAACTCGAGTATAGCGTTATAATCGTCTTGGTTCCTGGAATTACCTATTGCACACAACATAAAAAACATTGCATATAACGGCATCAAATTCTGGTGAACCTCGGGTTTAACGTCAATTAAAATATATAGGCAGGGAAATTGGGGAATTCCTAAAACAGCATCTTCCGTATTACCGGCATTTTACGGAGGTACTTTGTATGAAATAACAATGACCTCAGTTCTTAGAATTCATAAACAACCTAATACAGTTGACTGAATATACGGTTTTAGTTTTAGTTTTTAGTCTGCCTTGAGTTGTCGCGTGTGTAAGTTGATTGCGTTTAGTGCGATTGGAAATTTGAATTTTAAAATGTGCGGTTGTAAACGTAAAGTCCTTACGTTGGACGATAAAGTGGCCGTTATTAATGCTATCGAGAGTGGTAAGAAAAAAGCGGACGTGTGCCGGGCATTTGGTTTGGTTAACTCTACCGTGGGAACAATAATAAAAAACAAAGAAAAGATTGTAAAATCGTTTAATGAAGGAGGAGGACAGGCGAAGAAAATTAGATTTTGTGAAAAAGCTGACGTCGATAGTGCGTTACTTAAGTGGTTTTCTCAATGTCGAAGTGCAAATTTGCCAATAAATGGGCCACTACTTATGGAAAAGGCCGAAGAATTTGGACGTTTACTGGGAGATCCAGAATTCAAATGTTCTGGTGGGTGGCTTGATCGTTTTAAGCATCGACATGGGATAAGTTTCGGAAAAATTTGTGGCGAGGCAAAAAGTGTCAATCTTCAAGGAACAGAAAAGTGGTTAATGAATGTGTGGCCAAAATTACGAGAAGGATGTAAAGATGAAGACATTTTCAATGCTGATGAAACCGGAATTTTTTATAAGCTTTTGCCAGATAAGACACTCAAATACAAAAATGAAAAATGCATAGGAGAAAAACTTGCTAAAGAAAGACTAACAGCTCTTGCATGCACAAATATGACAGGCACAGAAAAAAGAAGGCTTATCGTAATTGAAAAATCAAAAAATCCACGAACATTAAAACATTACCTGTAACTTATCATGCAAACAAAAAATCGTGGATGACTTCAGAAATTTTTAAAGACGAGTTACGAAAATGGGACAAAGAGCTTATAGGAAAACAACGAAAAGTTTTGTTACTTCTTGATAACTGTCCGGCGCATCCCATATTACACAATTTAAAGAATATAAAATTAGGGTTTTTTTCCGCCAAACTGTACAAGTGTATTGCAACGATTGGATCAAGGAATAATACGTAGCTTAAAATGTCATTATCGAAAATGTCTTTTAAAAATAGTTATTTACGAACCAAGTGCGTGAAATCATATTTCGCGAATGAGTGACCAGAATTCGCGCAATGTTTCACGCACGAAGTTTGTACAAGATTTTTTGTACGAGAACTATAATAATAATACATTATTGTTAAATACGTTATCGTTTATGACCATACATATATTATTAAGGTTAGGGATTTATGATGTTAAAATGTCACTAAATTAATCAAGTTCCAGTAAGTACCAACTTTACTTTTACGCACTCGTGCTTAAAGTGACTTTTTACGCACGCAAATCGAATCGTGAAATGACAGGTCTTGATAGGCGAGTACAAAAATATTATTTTGGACATGGATCATCAAAGGAGTCCCAAAACTTCGATTCTAGATGCCGTAGAATATTTGGCAAAAGCATGGAATGCAGTTACTACAACAACAATTGTGAACTGCTTTCGACATGCAAAATTGTCAACAAAAGAAATCAGTGCAGACGAAGATGATGAATTCGACATACCTTTGTCTGAACTCCAAAAAAGGTGGAAAAATTTTGGTATAAAAGAATATCAGTTGGATACATTTGAAGTGAAAGACTTTGCGACTATTGATGATGATTTGATTACATCTGACGTTTACTCTGACACTGATATAGTAAAACTTGTTAAACATGGCGATGATGAATTGGAAAATTAGTTATGTAAAAATTTGTTAAATTAGACTTTATAGAAACTCGCCTACCTCGTGAATAACGTCACCCGGTTATGTCGGTCCCGATGATGATGCTATAACCGAGTTCTACTGTAGTATGTTTGCAAGCCTCCCTAACGAACTGTTTTGTGGGCTCAGGAAATCTCTGGATAGAGGATTCTATCCCGGCAATAACCCACTCAACATCCGATTCACGAGTCTGCAAACCAAATTCTAATCCTTTATTCAAAAGTTTAAGTTCTCCCATTCACTAAAAATTTGCGAGGAATGATTTTTTACTATGTTAATGGTATTCATCGGAACATGATGTTTATTCTTAAAATAAAACAACCTAACTTTCTTAATTTCCTATCATGAGAGAATTTCTTCATCTGAACTTTCCTATCGATTGAAATAAACATGTTCTGTTGAAAATCACACCATAGTTGATATTCAACATCATCAATCATTTAGTAGAATTGAGAAATCAGGCGTTGCCCAACACATTTTTGAAACAGATCACAACCTCGATCATACGAATGTTAAATTAATTAGACAAATAAACAATTGTAAGTTTCTAAATGTTTTCGAAAGTTTAGTTTGTTTGTTGTTTAGCTGGTTCAAGTGTTTAGTGTTGTGATTATTGAAAGCAAAACTGTTCTGGTCCATACACATCTTGGTTAGTTTTAAAAATTCAGTTATCTCTTCTTCTTTGACATTGTTGAAAAGTAGAAAAGAATTCAAGTTTTCTAATATTTTTTCCATAGAGACATTAGGAGAAAGGGAAGTTATATGACATGAAATTAGCTTAGCATCAAGTGCAATCTCATATTTTTCTAGTTTCATCATGAGTTCTTTCGTGTTTTTAATGGACTGATCATTTTCAAATTTTGACTTAACTGAATTTTTTTACCAGCCATTTTGACAACGCATAGGTTGGAGAATTAATATTTGATACTATCGTTCTAAATGTATTTCCCGGTTTATGAGTTTTAGGAAGACAGTACATGTGTGGGATTTTAGGATTACTCATGTTGAGTTTTAAGTAAATTTTCTGATCTACTAAATTAGTGCAGTTTTTAATGTTTTTGTAACTGTTGTATATTTGCCTAACGGGTTTTCTACTTGTTCAATATATGAGTCTCTATTTATGCTTAACTATTACGATTCGAGTCGCTTCAACTTTGAAACTATCTTCTTCCGGAATGTAATATGTAGTTGTCTCCAAGTCATTGATAAGTTCTTCTAGTTTCTTGTTATGTGTTGTTATTTTATTTTCCCATTTTTTGCCTTGATTGTTTTGTGTCTTTTACGGTCATCCCATTCAGCGGAGCTCAGCTGTTTGCTGAGTTTCAACTGTAATTCGTATATTGTCAACTTTAGATTCTCTAATTGTGTGTAATATTTCTGTATTTCTTGATTTAGCCAACATGATTTCATCCTTTGAACGGCTTTCGTTTATTTTCACATCCATGAATTTAGGAAACACTTGTTTGATGCACTTTTTTAGAAATTTGATGAGCAAATGCGACGATGTAAGTTTTATAGAGGCACGAAGAAATTTCGAAGCTACATTATATTTGACAGAGAATCATCAAGTCTGAAGACGACTTAGTATTGCCTCTGCGCCATGATTTTAGGGACCGGACAAAGTCGTCGACTATCCAGATCAAGACTTCTTAAACAGAATTGTAATTGGAGATAAAAATTCAAAAAAGGCTCGAGAAACTTTTCAAAATCGTATATTTCTTTTTATAGTTTTTCTACATTAGAAACGTGAAATGAAACGTTTGCGTACTAATAATTTTGCGTTAGTAGTTAGAACCGCTAATACCATCACTCTACAGTTCCAGCTGCGCTCTTGGCGGATAACTCCGCAACTTCCCCAGCCAACCTTCCACGTCTGCGTTCAACGAGTAAGTCGATGGTGGCCTCATACTTTGCAATTCCCTAACCAGCCTTTGCAATTCTCCGGTATCACGACCGAATAGTGTCAGCGGTAATTGCGACGCTCCCGAAGAAGTCTTCTTCGTTTTCGGGTTCTTGACCTGCGGCGCCTTCCTCTTCTTCTTCCGATCGCCTTCAATTTCGATCTTCACGTAATCCTCGTGATGTTCTATGTACTTGCAGGGTTTCTTCTTCTTCGTGCCCGACCACGGTCTATCTTTGCCGGTGTTGGTGCTGAATTTCGACGACGAATGTAAACGTTGTGCGCGCTGCTTGAAGAACGGCACCTCTATCGAGTACCCGCTGCTCCTGTATTTATCCAGGAAGTCTTCGCCGCGCAACTCGCTGAAACTCGGATAAGGTGACATTACCCTCTGACGTCTGCTGTAGTATTCGGACTCGTACGGGTCCCTGAAATATTTCTTCGCTCTTCCGATCCTCGACGGGATGTCCGAATTAAAGATCGCGTTCGTTTTCGGTTTGGTGATGGTGATCTTCTTCGGCCTGACGAACTTCTTCTTCCGGCGCAACCTCAACAGGAAGCGGTTGTGCAAGCGCGGCTTGCGGTAATGTATCGTGACGTAATTGCGGATCGATTGCGATACCATCGGTTTCGTCGCGTTAGTCGGCGATATCTTCAGCTCGTTGAAGTTGACCTGCGTAGATTGCACCTTCATTTCCGGCTTGACCTTCGCCGTTTCCGCAGCGCCGATCACCTCGAACGGTCTGGCGTAATATCCGGGGAACAGCATCGATTTCATGTTCTGCAGATCGCTGATCTTCCTCGCGATCAGATTGGTGAAGTCGCGCGAGGTCGTCGTCGTCGTCGCCGCCGCCGCCTGCCCGGCGAACAGCGACGGTGGCGGCGGCGTCGGCGGCGTTCTCGTCGATTCGGCGTTGGCGAACAGCGTCCTGTTGATGTATTCCTGTTCGGCGCCGCATCTCGTCGACAGATGTTTGCGGGCGATGTCGACGAGTTGACGGTTGATCCTGGTCGATAGACGGAGGGCCATGACGTCGATCTATCAAGTTAAATTTTGCGAAAGGAGTGTGTGTGTGTGTGGACAGAGACACGCGAAAAAATGTCAAGACACGTTGATTTTGACGGACGACTGTGTTGACGAGTTTGGAAAAAATTGCAGCTATCGCCATGGAAAAGTCGCCGTTTGACGTTCGAATTTTGCTACGCGCAAACTAGACTGTTTTCGGTTGTAAGCTATTAACGTTAGACGTGACGTTTATCGATGAATTGATAACTGTTTGCTACTGCTGAATGAAGCAATTCTTGTTGCAACATTTTTTCGTCATATTTATTAATAATAAATTAGTTGAACACTAAACACTTTAACCCACTAAACACCAAACAAGTTTTAACTAAAACACCGACGCGTTTCAACTGCAATGCTGTCATTATCAAGGCGATAATAAAACTAAATTAAAATAAAATCTACAAATACAGGTAACCTAAATGTTATGCACGGTCAATCCGATACGCATCATTAATTTCCGATTAACGAAAACAATGACGAATGCTGGATAGGTCCGTTGTCACAGTTCATTACACATGACTTATTTTTATTTATTTCTAAACTTTCGCAAACATTTAGAAACTTACAATTGTTTAATTGTCTAATTAATTTAACATTCGTATGATCGATGTTGTGATCTGTTTCAAAAATGTGTTGAGTTTGAGTCAACAATGTGCCCAGGAAATATATTCACTTAACTGACATCTGTATGAAACAGAACATTTTTCAATTCAACGGGAGTTTTTATGAACAGCTGGAAGGTACGGCAATGGGTCGCCCTTTTTGGCTAACCTTTTCATGAGCCGTTTTGAAAAGGACTTAGAATCAGAGAGCGAATACTTTCCTAGGGTTTGGTTGAGGTATGTGGATGGTATTTTCGCTATATTTGACACTAAAAAATCGGTTCGAAACCATAAAGTTCACTTGTGAAAGAGAAGAAAACGGTCAGCTACCCTTTCTAGATACTTTAGTAATTAGAAATAACCGTAGATTAGAGTTTGACGTGTATAGAAAGGAAACCAGTACACTTCGCTACATTCCTTCAGATTCCCATCATTGTGTTCAACACAAAATGGCAAGTCTGAATTTTTTGGTCCACAGACTTCTCACTTTTCACTTGAACAAGGCGAGGTATGAGAAAGAGCTTAAAATTATAAAAGATGCGACCAAGTGTAATGGTTTCCAGCCTCAGCATATCTATAAGTTAATTAGGAAGTTTAATTATAAGAAAACTGTGAAAGAATCTACGACTTCCCTTATGCTCCCTTTATCACTAAAGGTTTGAGTAAAATCTTCAAAGAGCTAGATCTCGGAATAGTTTACGAAGTCTCATCGGTAACCCTAAAGATAAAATACAACCTCTAGAAAAGTCAGGTATTTACGAAATCAATTGTAAAGATTGTAATGAAAAATATATTGGGCAAACCAGGAGAGCAGTCTCAACTAGATTCAAAGAGCATATGGCTAATCTTAGATTTAATAGAATTGAGAAATCGAGCGTTGCCCATCACATTTTTGAAACAGATCACAACGCATCGCTCATACGAATGTTAAATTAATTAGATAAATAAACAATTGGAAGTTTCTAAATGTTTTCGAAAGTTTATAAATATATAAAAATAAGTCATGTGTAATTGTTTCGTCATTGTTTTCGTTAATCGGAAATTAATGATGCGTATCGGATTGAGCGTGCATAACATTTAGGTTACCTGTTTTTGTAGATTTTATTTTAATTTAGTTTTATTATCTCCTTGATAATGACAGCATTGCTGTTGAAACGCGTCGGTGTTTTAGTTAAAGCTTGTTTGGTGTTTAGTGGGTTAAAGTGTTTAGTGTTCTACTTCTGCACCAAGAGATCCAGTGAAGAACTTTGAATAAATTAGTTTTAATCAAATTTAGTCAAGATTTTCCAACAGATATAGCATTAAGTCAACGAATCCTCATTGTAATATCTTTTACTGTAATTTTCTATTTAAAATATTAATTTAAACGATGTGATTCGTAACAATCAACGACGTTAACACACATTCTTGTGCCACTATTGATCGCATAAATAAATATAGATCGCACAAACTATAAACATAATAAAATATCGATCGACGACATCGGTAATTGAATGAAATATATTATAACACTCATGTTTCGTCCTTATCTAATTTAACAATTTAAAGAAATAAGAAATATTAAACGCACAAGTATCGCGTCCTAATAATCAGTATTAAATTCTGTTAGCTGTCAAACTGACAGCTTGTATGTCATAATACTGTACCGACGAGATTGTCATTTTTGTAACATGAACGTCCGATGAACGACGACGATAACGACGGCAACGAATTTGTCGCCGAGGAAGTGAGCGGCATCGTTAACCGCACGGTCGAAACGGTCATCGGCGATAGCACCTACCAATCGGATAAGGCCAACGAATGGGCGCACACAGTCTCCCAACAGTGTCTCGACGCCCTGATGGGCTCTCAAAGGACGTACAAGTATATAGTGTCGTGCGTCATCATGGAGAAGAGCAGCGCTGGCCTTCACACGTCCAATTGTTGCTATTGGAATGACGTTACCGATGGTACGACGACAGTGAAATGGGAGAACGCCAGTATGCATTGCGTCGTGACGGTTTTCGGATTGGCTATCTGAATTTTAGTTTGGAATGTGTGGATGCATGTAGAGGTCTTTAGTTATTTAATAAATTTCAGTTCTATTGTTGAATTACCCATACATACATTTTTTTCTAACGCTTCCTGATATTCCTGATAATACACATGCTACATGGGCTACGTTTTAAAAATATTTTCTTTCCACAGGGTGATCGAACCAGTCTTATGTTTTTTTTAATGGAACACTCGGTATTAGAATATTCTAATCGATTCTGCTAATCAATACAAACAATTTGATATTATCTTTAGATGTTGTTCTACAAATGTAACCTTAGCGTCAACCACTGTTAGTAACATCTTGTGTTTGCCTGAAAAAGAGCAATTTTCTTGCGTACCTTCAGTTTCCTTCAATGTTGCTATTTGATTCTGGATTTTGCCAAATAACCTTTTCATCACTAGAACCACAAATTAATTGCTAACGAATAAATGATCATTGGAATATATTCGCGTCAGATCCAGTTTCACTTTCAAAATTTCTGTTTAAATTGCAACTGCTGAGATCAGGGCCGTGTGGTAGATTTAGAATTGGTGAGGCAGTACTGAATTTTGGCGTCCTGTGAGGTATTCATTTCTGAAACTATTTAGGTAAAAGTTCGAACGTGGAATAATTAAAATATTTCACTCCGCTTTTTCAATAAATGACGGGCTCGATTACAGAAATAATTTTTATTATAATGTATAGATGGTACAAAAACATTATCTGAATTGTAAAAAAAATTTAAATCTAAAAAAGAATAACTCAAAAACCAAAACGTTCAAAACAAGATTAAAAGTCACACAGTGTATTATAATTGTACTCTTCTTACTTTGAGTTTCGCAAATTCGTCTATTAAAGCTGAATAGTCAAGTTTTTCTGCTAATTCTGATTCAATTGACAAAATAGCTAGACTGGAAACTTTGGACTGGCTCAGCGTGGAACGTAGGTATGTTTTAATAAGTTTCAATTTGGAAAAACTTCTTTCTCCACTTGTTACTGTCACCGGAAGAGTTAAAAGTATCCTCAAGGCCACGACGGTATTTGGGTACAGACTTATAAGATCGAATTCTTCGAGGTATTCCAGTATTTCCAGTGGTGGTTTCTTTATTGTTATAAAAGAGCGCAAATCCAGAAGTTCTTCTAATAAATCAATTCTATTAATGTCAGAATCTCCCTCGTCAGTTAGTGAGAGATGGAGATCGTTGCAGCAAGCTTCCAATTCCGATATGTCCATGCTTTTTAATCCGTGGATATCCACCAGGAAATTAAAACGATCTGAATGTGTTTTGAATTCTGTGAAGCATTCCTTTAAAGACATGAGACAAACATCAAGCAAGCAGTTGTGAAAATTAATTCTAAATTTTTCGTCTACAGGTTCATATTGAAATTGTCTTTTCTTTCGTCAACGTCTAATTACTTCTTCTCACTCAAATTCTGCAATTATTTCCAAATTGTCTGCAAGTTCCTTAGCTGAAGCCTGCATTTTTTGAAATCCTTCTGCTCTGTATGACTGCAAATATTTAATAACTTGATCCAGTAGGTTGGCACATTCAGGTAGGTTCATATTTGGAGATTGAAGATTTAAGGACACTTTATTCACTTGAAATAATACCTCGTACCACATAATTAAGCTGCAGATGAATTTATAGGTTTTTTGCCAAGCCAGTCCCTTTATTTCTTGTCTCCGAATCGATATTTGAATGTTCTACGATGTCCAACAGTGCATCAGTGTTCTTTCATAACGATGTCATATTCTGCGAGAAGTTCAACTAGCTTTAAACAATTTCCGTTATCAGGCATTGCCCGGAAAGGAGTTTAATTATTGAAATTATTTTTGTCAAAACATTCCGCCAATATTCAGTGTCCGTGTCTAAAACTGCTTGCAGGTGGTCATCGATTCTGTTACGATTTTTCAAACGTTGGCCGAGTTCATTTTCATTCATTCATTCAGTTAGGGTTGGACACCTATAGTCCAGGCACTTGAGCTGGCTGCTCTTTGTATCATCCCTATTGGAGCCCTCATTTCCAGTTGAGAAGTTTACTGTCCTCTATAAAGTCCAGTAACTTGCCCACTGGAAACTTGAGTACCCTCGAAGGCTCCAGTAGATCCTTTCCGAAATGTTTCTGCCTGAGTACCTTCAATTCCTCACATGTGCAGATCACATGTAAACTTGTTTCCTCCTATAACTCGCATCCCCTGCACCAGGGTTCGCTCACCCGACCCGTGTTGCATAGATGCTTCCTTAAGGGACAGTGTCCAGTTATCAACACAATAATGGTCTTAACTTGTTTTTTACTGCTTCTAATTAGGATTTCAGAGAACTTAACGTCCCCGTCCCCTATTAGCGCTTTAGTATGAAATTGACCCTCAGTCGACCTCCATTTCCTTACTCTTTCCTTATCTAACCAAGACCAAATCGCCCTTCTAGTAGAATCCCTTATGATTTCACATACGGGTTCTGGTCCTATGAAGTGTTTCCTAGAACCCTCCTTGGCTAGTTCTGCCTCTAATATCCTCATGTCCAGGCACCCAGATCAAAGATACCTTGTTGTCTTGTGCCCATTTATTGAGGTGCTGTTTACAGTCTTTAACCAGTTTTGATCTGGTAAGAGGATTCATAACTGCCTTGACAGCGGCCTGACTATCAGTCATTATGTTTATTTTCCTCTTCGTGCAGCCTCCCTTTGCAATCAGTTCTGCGCAGGCTGCAATAGCGAATACTTCTGCCTGGAAGACCGTTGCATGCTCTCCCAGGCTTAAGGATATCCTATGTCTTGGGCTCAGACCATAAATACCGGCACCTGTGCCCTTACTGGATTTGGATCCGTCCGTGAACCAGTTATCAGAGTCAACGAAGTCACCCCGTGGCTGGTCTCTGTTCGGTATTAAGATTTTCACGTTTTCAGCGAAAATAATTTCTAGTGCCGTACTGTCCGTTGGCATTAGCAGCAAAGGCTCGTCCAGTACCGATAGTACAGTACCAATATTGGGGTACCACCGAGTTCTTTCCATCGCTTAAAAGCTTCTCGATGAATCTTGGAAGTTTCGTGGATTTGAAGCGAACGGGACAAATTTTTCCAATCCGAATATCCATTTTTCGGCCAACTGTTTTCCGACATGTTACTAAATAGCATGCAGCAGAAACAATAAACAGCATTTTTGCTAATGGAATACAACATCCAGAGACTTTCTGCGAATTCACCATTTGGCAGGGTTCTTTTGTAATGGAATGTAGAAAAATGTCTATTTAACTCATCAAGCGGAAAGGTGTGTTCTTTCACTTGTAGCGGCCCCTTTTCCACGATAGTTTGGCGCATTCTGTCAGTTATTTTCTGTAAATTCCACATTCCTGGGTCGGATGGAAGAAGAAGGTTTTCAGGACTACAGGAGTAGGAAAAGGTTCATTTTGAATGAATAGAATTTGCATCCGGTGAATCCGGTGGAATAGAACTACTCGTAGACGGACCGACAAAATTCGCTTTTCCCACCGAATTTTTGTCGATATTGTGACTAGTCGTGTCGGTGCTGTGTTCGATAGTAATATCTTGGGTATTTTGCTGCTCAGATATTTCTAAAAATTTTTGTAAAGTCCCTTTTAACCTTTCCTTCTCAATGTCCCTTTTCTGTCTTTGATTTCTGAATTGGTTCCCTGACAGTTTTTTCCTTTTTTTGTCCATCCCAACTCCTAAAATAATGATAGGTAAGCAATACAAGGACTTAAAGGGATTTTAGTTCTCATACCTTCAAATTAATTAATTTTCTGTAAAAATAAATCACACGTGTGTCTTTGTCTTGTATGTTTAGAAGTACAAGTACATATAAGTAGTTGAAATGGAAATAGACTGTGACTCTCTCTTATATACACAACACAACGCACTGGACTGATAAAAAATACATTAATGATTGGATGTATGGTTAACTTCTGTAACTTCGGGATTTCGGGGAAGTCCCCAATTTCATGTGAAGTGCCGACACGACAAATGTTACCGAGTGTGTGATCCAAGAGGTCTTGCAGATTTACTTCGGCACAAGATTCAGTCACTCAATAGGATTCCTGTCTAGGATAGCACTCTTTTTTTTTCTTCTGTATACACTTTCCATTTTTTTCTTTTAAATATCAACAATACAGAGGCGAAAAATCTCCACATAAACGGCAAATCAATTAATCAATGCTGAAATTGACAGTTTAGTGACAGTTATGTCACACTCTTTGACGGATGTGGTTATGTTGTTTTGACAAATAATAATTTCAGTTGAAACATCGAATATTATTCTTTTTCGAAAGCTTAATAACAACGAAGCCTGCATATACAATATTATTTTAAAATGTACATAAATAGCTACCGAGATTACCAAAATTCGGAGATGGTGCACTTGTCAAACAATTTATACGCGATGAAACGTCAGAGCTGATTTCTCCTGTACATAAGTGAGTAAATAAATAAGTAAAACATAATTTATTTTACGAGAGAAACAACATCGCACGGCTCCAAGATACTCACCTTACGCGATATAATAATAATAACTCTCACCATATTCATCGCGATCAATTTCGGTAAATCTTCCGCTCAGGAGAATGTCAGCGAAAAGATCGTCGGCGGTGTCGACGCTAACATAAAGGATTTCCCATCTTACGCGGCGATCTGCGAAGATAGAATGAAACCGCAACCGTCCTATTTCTGCGGCGGCATCTACATCCAGAAATTATGGGTGCTGACGGCCGAGCATTGCTTGAGATTACGCGATTCAACCGAATCGAAACCGCCGGAAAGCTTGATCGTCAAGATGGGCGTCACTTGGTTGAGCGAGTTCGGCCAGCAGAGGAGCGCCGTTCAAATCGTACGTCATCCACGGGAAGAATGCGAATTCGCCGGGACGTTGTGCGATATAGGTCTGATTAAGATAGATGAAGAATTCTACATCAATAACGTAGTCCAGTTCGCTAAACTCGTCGATAGTTATCCGTTTTCGAATCTGGTCGTTGTCGTCGGTTTCGGCACCGTTAATTATACGCCGGTGGTAGCGAGTCCGAGGTTGCAAAAGGTGAACTTGGAAATTTTTGCGATCTCTGGCGATATCATTTATGCGAATGATTCGACGCCGAAAGGTAGCTGTTACGGCGATTCCGGAGGTCCTATGTATTTGCGCGATAGTATGCAAGTCGTCGGTATTGTTGCGTCCGGGATATGCAAGTACGGGATCGGATTGTACGTGAACGTGTACGAATATCGTTGGTGGATATTTAATGCGTTAACTGATGTGGGTCAGAGGAACCAATTTGTATGCTGTAACTCGTATCTTATTTGTGTTTGTTTGGTTTATTTTTTAAGTAATTGAATAAAAGTTTCCGATTGAAATTGGTGCATTAATTATTAAATTATTAAATTTGATAACTGATTCTTATGTGCTTTTGGGCACTGAATCCAAATTAAATCTAATGAAAAGAAATAGTAAAATACTATTTATGTTCTTTACAAGTCCTTATAATATCTTTTTCTTTGTCCTTCCATACTCCTTTTGGTGCTTTTTCTTCTGTAATCTCGTAGTGGACCAGCCCTTTTTAACATCCAACAATAATCAGCTATCATGCTTATATTCCATCTTCCTTGATATCTTCTCTCCATCTCTTTTAGGTCTTGGTGGAACCTTTCTCCCTGCTCCTCACTTACTGCACGAAGATTTTCAGGGAAGTAGTCGAGATGAGAATCTAGAAAATGCAACTTCAAACTCATGTTGTAACATATTTTGCATAATATTTTTATAATCTTCATATTTCTTGTTGGCAAGAAAATTTGTAACCACATTTTTGAAGGCTATCCATGCTTGTTTTTATGCTTCCTCCATTTCAGATTCAAAATTTTCATCTTTCAAAAGCTTTCTTATATCCGGCCCAACAAAAACACCCTCCGTTATCTTTGCTTCTGACAAGCGAGGAAACTGGCTGCAAAGATACTTGAAACACTCTCCATCTTTTTTTAACGTCTTCACAAATTGTTTCATTCACCCTAGTTTTATATGTAATGGAGGAAGCAAAACTTTGCGCGGATCTACTAAACTTTTTCTTTCAACGTTTTTCATTCCAAGTTCTAAGGTTTGTCTTGGTTGGCCACATCTTTTTACAATAGTGCTGCTTTCTATTACGACTATCCCACTCACACAAAAAACAAGGAACTTTCAAATCGCCACAAATTGTCCAGCCTTGATCCTTGTAATGAATTTTAATTAAAAGTAGCTCAAGCTTTTCATAACACTCTTTTAAATGAACTAAATGTCCCACTGGTACAGAAGCATATTTACTTCCATTGTGTAGAAGAACGGTCTTCAAGCTCCTTTTTGAAGAGTCAATAAAGAGTCTCCATTCAGAAACATGATGTGGAATTGTTCCATGAATAATATCGAGCAAATTCTTTTTCTCTGTTCCTAAAACCAGTGAAATGTTGTCCTAGGTGCTAACAATTTTTTTTTCTTTCAACCTCGAGCCTAAAAGCTCAGCTGAATCCTTACTACTGAATCATACTAATCATTTCCCTCATCCAGTTCACTTGCGCATGTACGTGAAACCATTTCATCATCAGATACATGATCTAATGTATCTGGTAGTGAAGGTACTGTCCTTTTTGGTTTTTAAATTGAATCCGTGTACTACACACGAACAAAAATAACAATCATCGCTATGATTGATCGGTTCTCTCCAAACCATAGGCACTCCAAAGCGAAAATACTGTTTTTTTCCCCTTGTGACCACTGGCGAAGCTCTTCAACACACACTGAACAAACCTTATGAGGAGCTCAACATTTGTCTTGGTCTCGTAATATTTCACACCAAAATATGCAAAATATACTTTTTTTACAAAATCTGTAATGTTTCTTTGTTGTTTTTTTTTTTACTGTAAACTTTGGAAGAGTTGGGTACATTGACACAGCCTCTTGATGCCATTGGAATTTAATTTTAGAAAACTCGTAAAATAAAAATTAAATTAACTCAGCAACTAATCACAAATGTCAACTAATTACACAAATTTTAATTTTCAACAATTAGACGCTTCGGTTTTATTTGTTTAGACAACCTTCTTGAAAAAGAATCGCAAATCGAATACTACTCAATCTATGAAAAGAAATGAAAATGAAAAACATCACTGAAAAACATAAAAGGAAAATTACTCAAACTGTTTTAATCTGGGTCGTATTTTTCCGGTTTGCCTTAATTCTTGCTGCTGATGTTTTCTTGTCCAGCCCCCCTCCAAACATTTTTAATTGTAAAATTAGATTTTTTTTTCTTCTTATTGTTTTTTACCTCCTCACAAAAATTGTTACTTAGTTTTCCCCCAATAATTAATTATTGAAGTATGCTCTTGTAACCCCCGCGCATACATTGTTAATTTTTCTTTAAAAAGAATTTAGACCGACTTAAATTTTTTTTTTTTAATTTTTGCTGCGGGTTTTTTTGTCCACCCTCCCAAAACCTTCTTTTTAAACGTAAAATTATTTTTTCTAATTTTTATGTTTTATTCTTTCTACCCCCCCCCATCCGCCCCTCCCTCCCGCAAAAAATCCATTTAAAAAACTTAAACCGTGGTGTAAATAACTTCTTTTTATATATTTACAGGTTATTCTTTTCGCCCCCTACATAATGTTTTCGTTTAATTCGCTACGACCACTCAAAAAATTCTTAGGACGTCATTTTTTTAAAATATTTTTACTGTTTGTGTTTTGTCTATTTCCAGGAAAAATAATTTTAATTGTAGGATTTTACGTTTTTAGTGTTTTACCCTTTTCACCCCTTCCCCCTACCCTCAAAATTTGAGAGATTTATTTTTTTTAATTTTTGCAGCACCCTTCCGAAACATTTTTTAATAATAAAATTGTTTTCTCTAATTTTTACATTTTATTCTTTTCACCCCCCCCCCGCAGAAATTGGGGGGAATGGCCGTTACTTATTTGTTTTATTCGTTTCATTTCCTCGGAAAAATTGTGTTCAGTTTTCCCCCCAATTTTTGCTTCTCCTTTTGTCGTAAAATTAATTTTTTCCAGTTAGCACCTTATCGTTTTCATGAATTCTAAGAATTTGTCATGGCATTATACAATTTTTCATTTTTTTAAATTATTTTCCGTTAAAAATTTTTATTATTATTTTTGTAATTTTTTTTTTCATGATGTTTTCTTTGTCACCCTCTACAAACAAAATTAACTTTTGATTTTTTACCTTTTTTTATTTTTTTTGTCCTTACGCAAAAAACCGTTAGACATTCCTTTTTTTTTTAATTTTTGCAGCACGTTTTCTTGTCTACCCCCCCTAAAAACATATTTTCAAATAAATTTTTTAATTTAACGTTTTATCCTCTTCGATCGCTGCGTCATTTTTTTTCATTTTCGCAGCTTCTTTTCCACCCTCCCCTTTCTCCCTCCCACATTTTTTTAATGTTTCCGTTTCATCCTCTCCGCCCACTCAAAAAATTCTCAGGACGTCATTTTTTTTAATTTTCTTTGTGTTTTCTGGTACATTTCCGCGAAAAGATTTTAATTGTAGGATTTTACGTTTTTAGTGTTTTACCCTTCTCACCCCCTTGCCCCAAAAAATTTAAGATTTGTTTTTTTTTAATTTTTGCAGCGCGTTTTCTTGTCCACCCTCCCGAAACATTTTTTTAATCATAAAATTATTTTCTCTAATTTTTACATTTTATTCTTTTCACCCCCCTGCAGAAATTGGAGGGAAGGGCCGTTACTTATTTGTTTTATTTTTTTTATTACCTCGAAAAAATTGTGTCGGCATCATTCAGTTTTCTTGCCCCAATTTTTACTTCTTTTTTTGTCGTAAAATTAATTTTTTTTCAGTTAGCATCTTATCATCTTCGTGAATTCTAAGAAATTGTCATGGCATCATACAATTTTTTTATCATTTTCCGTAAAAAAAAAATTTGATATTAATTTTTTTATTATTTATTTATTTAATTATTATTTATTTATTTTTTACAGTGTTCTCTGGTCCATTTCCACGAAAAAGATTTTAATTGTAGGATTTTACGTTTTTAGTGTTTCACACTTTTCACCCCCTCCCCCCAAAAAATTTAACAGATTTATATTTTTGAATTTTTGCATCACGTTTTCTTGTCCACCTCCTCGAAAAATTTAATATTTTAAATCGTGAATTGTTGGTAATTAACTACGGTACCACCAATTTCAACTAAAGAAGGTCGGTTGCCCGAAATCCCCTGATTTAGAACAATTTTTTCATCAAAAGCTTATATACGCCATCTATTGTCAATACAGAAAAACATCAGATGTCAATATCACAAGCTTATGTCACTTTGACACTTTCATTTACACAAAATTAATATTAAATTTGCACGCCCTATAATCCGTTTAAGGTTTCTTTATTAACCACAATAAACATTAGACATTTACAATTTTACATTCGACGCTCTGCGAACATTTTGAACATTGTTAATTTTAGACATTTTATTAGCTCGATTTAAAAAAATCTATCCCTATTCTGCAACCGTTTCAAGAGAACTTGCAACCGTTCTTCTTCTTTGGACAGCACGGCGGACTCGAATAATCTCGAAGACGTCTTCTTCGTTTTAGAATCGCTCTGATTCTTAATCGGCGCCGGTTTCTTCGCTTGCGGCACCTCCTTTTTCTTAACCCAACCGCAAGGCTCCTTCCTTTGATCGGGGGTTTCCTGCATTCGTCCTTGCGTTGCGTCATCGACTGCGGTAAAGGACGCACGAACCGGACGTAATTGGCATCTTTTAAGATGCTCTTAGGAATCGTCGAGTAATTCCGTGCCCCTTGCTGCTGCTGTTGAGCTGAAGCCCCAGTTTGATCGGATTTCTTCTGTTTCTGTTGTTGTTTCTTCATGTTATTGGCGTAGGTTCGCATCATTTTAGTTTCGGCCAGCATATGTTCGGCCTTCTCTTGATCCGAAGTAATGTGCGAATACATCGTTTTGACAGGATCTGGGAACGGCTTCGCTAATTTAGGCGGTTTCAACGGTAAAGTGATGTTCATCCGCGTCACCGAATCGTCGAATTCCCGGAGTTGCTTCGCCGAATTCTTAACGCTCGTCTCCGTGTCTTGTCCGGTGTATAAACTATTGTTAAACGCCTCGCCCGATTTGGTGTAGAATGTTGGTAACATTGCCGGTTGTAAATATTGCAACGCTACCGTTTTCTTAGCGATTTCCGATTCGTTATGGACGTCACGTTTGATAGTTAAAGGCGACGACCTCGGACGGCATACCTGGTACTGGCCGGCTCTGACTCCCGCCAAGGGCGAGAAAGGTATCGGCGCTGGCAGTTCTGGTGTAGTAATTGTGTCCTCCTCCGCCGTGTTGGGTTGGGTTTTCTTAGCGGCCGTTTCCGTCTCGGCGCTGGCGGCGGCGTTTATCTTCGACGCTAGATATCTGCTCGTATTCTGCACGATTAGACTGTTAATTTTGTTCGAGATTCGGAACACCATGTTGGAGAAATGTTTACGGGGAGTTTATCCCCTACGGAAATGTCAAATTAGTTGATTTGATTTGGAAAAAAAAACAATATTGAATTTTTTTCGCCATGGAGATTTTGGACGTGTGCCAAGAGAACTCCTGACACTTTTGGTTCATTGCTACCTACCTATTCACACATATAATTATACGGAAGTCAAATATAGATGTAATCTGTGGTCAATTCTAAAGATCAGGCAGAAATTAATTTGTTGCGAAAGCTCACAATTGATTTGACTGACATTTACATCGCAATTGACGTTTCTTAGTACAATGCGTCAACTAATCGGCCGCCATGTTTGTATCATTTGACATTTCGCGTAATAATTGCGAACTTTTAATTAACCTTTAATTATATAAACTCTAATATCTATTTAACTCAAAGTTTTTAGTTTGGCTGTTGTAACATTGTTATTATCAAAATATTTAGTTTGTTTTTTATCAGATAGTAAAATACATTGACTCTACAAGCCTTTGTTCAGCTTTATTGCTTTGTTTATTGCTGCTTGTCAATTGATACTGTGGATCCAAAGCGAATTTAATTCTTCAGTCTTTTTGTTAGCAAACTGCCAGAAGATTTTTGACGTTTTAACACATTCAATCGTTAAATCCGATATAGTTTACTGCGCTTACGATTTGACAGGTGTCAGAAATTTTTCGATCAACGTTATCACGCTCAAAATTGTAAAAAAAACAACAAATCAATTTCACAATTTTTCAGCTGTCACGATGTATTTCTACAGTTGCAACTGTCAAATCTGCAAAAAACCGTAGTTTTTTTTTAAATTTCACAATTTGACGGCAATGAAACTTTTTTGTTCGAAATCTTTCAAATTTGACAGCTGTCAGAAGGGTTTTGTTTTACCGGAACTGTGAGGTAATTTCGCCATTTTTACGTAGATATGACGTCATCACAATTCCAACATATAACATTAAAATGGTTATTTTGTTTTGCTTGTACAGTTATACAGCTGTCATAAGCAATTTTGACAGTTGTAGAATAAATTACTGTTTTTTTGTTTTCACAATTTACAACTGTCAGAAATATCTTGCCGGTTACATCTGTTGTTGATTCTAAAAAATAGCTGTTTTTATTGGCACATTTAAAATTCTAAACGCGATAGCTGTTACCAGTTGTACAACTGTCAAATGTACATTGACAGCTTCATTGAGAATATGTTGACAGTTTAACTTGTTATATCCTTTAAAAAAACTAGGTGGTCTTTATAGTTTGACAGCTGTTACGCTCACTAAAATAGTACGACAATAAGTTGTTTTACAATTTGACAGCTGTTAGAAATGTTTTATTTTGTTACGCCCACCAAATTTGTACGAAAATAAGTTGTTTTACAATTTGACAGCTGGCAGAAATATTTTTATTTGTTACGCCCACTAAATTGTACGAAAATAAGTTATTTTACAATTTGACAGCTGTCAGAAATATTTTTATTTGTTACGCCCACTAAATGGTACGAAAATAAGTTATTTTATAATTTCACAGCTGTCAGAAATGTTTTCTTTTGTTACGCCCGCCAAAACAGTACGAGCGTAAGATGTTTTACAATTTCACAGCTGTCAGAAATATTTTCTTTTGTTACACCCACTAAAATAGTACGACAATAAGTTATTTTACAATTTGACAGCTGTCAGAAATGTTTTCTTTTGTTACCCCCACCAATTTTGTACGAAAATAAGTTGTTTTACAATTTGACAGCTGTCAGAAATATTTTCTTTTGTTACGCCCGCCAAAACAGTACGAGCGTAAGATGTTTTACAATTTCACAGCTGTCAGAAATATTTTCTTTTGTTACGCCCGCTAAAATAGTACGACAATAAGTTATTTTACAATTTCACAGTTGTCAGAAACGTTTTCGTTTGTTACGCCCACTAAATTTGTACGACAATAAGTTGTTTTACAATTTGACAGCTGTCAGAAATGTTTCCTTTTGTTACGCCCACTAAAATAGTACGACAATAAGTTATTTTACAATTTTACCGTGTCAGAAACGTTTTCGTTTCTTACGCCCACTAAATTTGTACGACAATAGGTTGTTTTATAATTTGACAGATATCAGAAATATTTTCTTTTGTTATGCCCACTAAAATGGTACGAGAATAAGTTATTTTATGATTTCACAGTTGTCAGAAATGTTTTCTTTTGTTAGGCTTACCAAAATAGTACGAGAATAAGTTATTTTACAATTTGACAGCTGTCAGAAATGTTTTAGTTGTTACGGCCACTGAAATGGTACGAGATTAAGTTATTATTTTACAATTTGACAGCTGTAAGAGATGTTTTCTTTTGTTACGCCCACGAAAATGGTACGAGAATAAATTATTATTTTACAATTTGACAGCTGCCAGAAATGTTTTCTTTTGTTAGTCTCATCAAAATAGTACGAGAATAAATATATATAATAAAATACGTTCATATCTAAAAGTGCTTGTACCATTTGACAGCTATTTTAACAATAATAGATTTTACAGTTTGACAACTGTCACACGTATTCCACCTGTTATACTGGTAACAACGTGTTAGTTTGAGCAGCAGCCGCAAAATATATAACCGTTAAAACCGTTGAAACTACGAAACACAGCTGTTTTTTTTTACAATTTGAGAACTGTCAGAAATACGTTGTATCTGACATGTGTCAAAATAGAAAAGAGTAAACGTGTTTGTACAATATAGCGATGAAGTATTTTATCGTTTAACGGCTGTCAATTTCAATACCCGCTGAAACGCCGAGATAGAAAAAAATTACATGACATTCTTGTATTATTCGACAGCTGACTTATTTAGCTTCATTTTCCAATCTGTCAAGTAGTAGAACTTATTATCTAAACCTGTTTTTTTTTACAGTTGGCATGCATCGACAGCCAGAAAAAAAACGGCTAGAAATATTGAAACTACGAAGGCTGTTATAGTTTGACAGCTGTCAGAATAATTATAACTCCTATTAATGTTGAAACTGACAATCATATCTAATTTGATCGCTGTCAGAAGTTTTTGACATGTATGTATAACACGGGACAGAGAACAACTGATTTCACGTTTTGTAAAAACAATATGTAGAAAAAATATTTTGTTACATGCAAGTGCCGAGATAAATACTGTTTGACAGCTACTTTTTGACGTCTATAGTAAAAAAAAGCACATTTATAGCAATTTATCAATTGTTAAGATGTATTTTGACATTTATAATTGTCAAATATGGCGGATATCAAATCAAGTTTTGTGAATTAGTGTTAAATACAACTTTCACCATTTATGTCGATGTTTGTTTGTTAACTATATTGATCGAAATGTATTAAAGATACAACACAAATATATGCGTTCAACGATAGTCGTATATGTACAAGAATTTCAAAATCATGTTTCTTATTATTTTAACCTTAGTGCCGTAGGATATAAGGACAGTTAATGTCTATATCGTACACAAAAATGACTCAACAACATAAATAGTTGTTATTCTAATGATTAACACAAACATTATCCCTTCTTCATGTTCGTTTATCACATTTTAAATGTAGTTCGAGGCTTCAGTCGATAAAATCCACATTCTAAAGTAAGGTGTTTACGCTAAATCATTCGGGTTCATTTAAATCGCGTTTGAAGTGAGTAATGATAAAACTTTCTCAACGTTATTTAACGCATTGTTTTTTCTCTTCTTTTGCAGTCAAATAATGGCAGGTGACGATTCGCCTACAGAGAAACGCGAAGAATTCAATTTCGGGAGGTCGACTCCGCCACCGACGACCAGTCACGTAGCCGGTAATAGACAAGAACACAGCATCGATATTAAAACGGCAGCCGAACCGCCCAAAGAAGAGAAAGAAAAGGATAAAGATAAGGACAAAGATGAGAAAGACGAAATAGACGTGCACAGACCGGACGCCAATCCGGGTTACAATCCGGACGAGATCCGGAAACGCGAGGAGGACGAACCGAAACGGAGGGATAAAAGGGACGATAACGATCGCGATAATAGGGATAAACCGGAAAAGAAAATCGACGGATCGGATATGCTCGACGGGCAATGGATACCTCCTAAAGACGCAGCGAAGAAGCACGCGAACGAAGAGGAGGAAGACGATAACTGTGCGGTTAAATGTCTCTATTACACGATGCAATGTTGCGAATGCTCGATATCGTGATGAATTAGGCGGGATGGGTCATTTCGGGTCGTAGTATTATATGCAATGTGATAAATCCATTTACGATAACCTCCATATGTATAAGTTTAAAAAAATGTCATCGTGACAGGTGCCCGACCTGCATTATCGACTGTGTACAATTCAAATTTTAGGCGCGATTATTTAAATGTATTAGGAGAATGTAATAGATAAATCTAATTAGGATAATTTTTGTACTACGTCATATAGTAAGTTGTAAATACAATTGCGTTTTGTGATTTTTTTTTCTGTAGTATTTATGTCAGGAAAGGTAGCTACATTTTTCTTGTATTCATTTTTCTTTGTGCTTTGATTATCTAGGTAATCGGAAAAAGTATTCGGTCAAAATAAAGGAATTTATGTTTAATAAGGTTTTGAGTTGCGTGTATATAGATTATATTTACATGATATTGTAAAATAAATAAGTATTTTTATATAATTCTATACACTAGATGGCGGTGCAATAGCGAAATAAATCAGAAAGGAATATCTATAATAATTCTATTTTTGTATATACATAAACACATATATAATATATTTTTATGTATTTTTTTGCAGGAATACATACTTTGAAATAAATTTTATTTAATTTAGACAGTAATGTTATTTATACTTATCCTTCCGATCATTCCTATCTTGAATAAGAAGGTGTTAACACAATAATTGTTCTTTTAACATTTCGCTTAATAAGATTTTAAAATAAATAATAATAATAATTATTTAAAATCAAAATAAAATTGATAAAATGAATTTTCGTCTGCATTCCGACACGGTTTTCTTTTCATTTCTACAGGTTGGCAGTATTGAATACAGTCATTGAGCCAAACCCGCCAAACCTAACCTCAACCTCAGGGTCCGGATCACCATACTCGGCCGAGTTTATTCGACTATTTCAAGAAACGAGTCGACTCGTATTCTGCAAAACATTCACGATACTCGACCGCCCGCGCTTCCCTAAACCAAGACCCGCCTCTGCCTCTGTGCGAACACCAAAAAAATCCACACCTGTTTCTTCTGAGGTGCGTCCTGGTAGATCGTACTCCCAGGCTGCGGCGACCGTCACGTGGACACAAACACAATCTCAAAAGAAGTCAGCAACACCTATGGCTAATAATACACCTAAGGCTCAGTCTAGGACGCCTCGTTCATCTCTTAAACAGTCGCAGCATGCTGCACCCACCAACATCACTGCGATGTTGGATGTCTTGCAGGCTATGTCGCAGCAGATCAACATGCTTACGAATATTATGATGACGACATTTTCAGGCGAGATCCCTAAACAATCAAAATGAGCGTACAAATTAGTCCACTTTTTTGTCAGATCAGGGTAATGGCCTGGAATGCCTGCGGAGTTGGCAATAAAATTGCAGAGATCGCGCAGTTTCTCCGATGCTGTATTTTTCAGCGAGACTTGGTTGAGACCCGGCGACAGGCTAACTCTCCCGAATTATCGGGTTTACCGATCTGATCGTCTGATCGGGAGAGGAGGTGGCACTGCCATCGCCATCAGACAGACCCTCAAACATTCCCCGAGTAGGGTGTGTGATACCGACGACTATAATCGATTATTTTCTTGTAATGTTCCGGTCCTTTTGGCCGGGGATTTGAATTCGAAACATCCGCTCTGTTCACATGTTCTACATGTTTCGGTCTTTACAGGCCATCTTCAGAAGAATTCTACAATTAGAGATTATAGTATTAGTTAGTAAACTTGTTGTTTGTAACCGAAACTTCGCTTTATTGTATAATTTTTTTTGCAAATGTAAAGTGTTACAATAGTTTGACAGCTGATGAAGTCACTCACTTATGGATAGAATTAAACAAAATTGTATAATTTTAGTCATACAAGTTGTCGAAAACTAGGATCCTTTATCACCTTTCATTCTCTTGTAATTGAACTGTCCAGAAACATTTACTCGACCCTGTATGTCATGTTATGTGTATGTGTCGTGGTGTATGTATTTATTAAAGTAAAATTAGGAGTGTCGTCGGGAAAAGTGGTGGTGTTGGATTACCACCCCTCAACAGACACACAGACGACGACATCGAGGATCAAGTTGAACTGAACTCTTCGATAACCTCCCTCCCCCACTTAATTTCATTTGCCAAAGTTTTAAACGTTGTCTTGAATCATCTGGGCAACATAAAGCAGCCATTGTAGCCACTCATAGACGCGACCAAGACTAACTTTTCGCCCAGAATTACCACCCCATCTTTTTTTCCCTAATCTTGCAAAAAAAAAACAAAATAGCTGGATCCATGATGCTGAACCGTCTTCAGGAGAAACTCTTCCTCAATAACACCATTCAAGATGATTAATTCGAATTCAACGATGTATTATCAGCCGATTTTCAACTTTTTAGAGTCGTAGACGTTGCCTAGTTTTAGTCTAAAAAAAAAATGGTAACCGTTTCATCAGTCAAGGACGTTTCTGCCGCAGTTTCTTAGGACTCGCTCCTAAGACCAATGTTGTTCTTTATAGTCGTTTATTATAGGATGTCATCTGGAAGTGTAGTAAGAAGAAAACTTCTAGAGCGATCAATGTTAAGTAATAATGACAATTATAATTATTTAAACACAGTTGATGTAATATGTCAGAAAAGAAAATATTTTGTTAGACGTTTGTTTGCTCAATAAAATATTAGTTGATTGAAGAGTCTATTGTGTATACTTATGTTGTCATTTGGTTTGAACCACACGGTATATTATTAAAATAAACTCAATTTAAATCTTTAAATTAATTCTTATATAATGATATGGCGTTAAAAAAAATCAATCTTATATAATTTCTCGTTTAAACGGTTTTGCAAGAGAATTTAAATTTTAAAATGAATCAGAATATAATTGTGTCACTATACATGTCCAATAATAGATTAGACAGGATATAGATAAGAAGCATTCAGCTCCCTCTAGATTCTAAATTCCATTAGAAATTGCGGATTTATTTATAATTTTCTCGCACATTTTCAGCGCAGTTCCGCATGTATCGCATAAATTGCGCTCGAACGGATAATTTTCTTTCTTATTTTAATTTTATACGAAATTAACATAAGGTATGGCGGCGAGAATAAATAATTTCGATCCACCGTCCTCCGCTAGCTCAGAAAGGTAAATTCGCTGGAAAATTGCTTTGAAAACGTTCAACCGCGATGTTTGGTATCTGTACACGATGAGAAAAACAAAAATTACGATTTATTTAAACGATTTTAATTTATAATTCCTACATAATATTCGCGTTTCTTATATCTAACATTCTTTATATTCTCTTCAAGGATCTGATAATTAACTTGATTTAATTAGCGAGTTGCTAATTTGTCAAAAACCTCGATAATATGATTTGTGGTTATGTTACATGTGACATTTAAGAAATTTAAATTTTCAAGATCTGGCATCTATTGAAATTATTCGTCAAATGGATATAAGGTTAATTTATAATTTTATTAACGTTCATCCAGTTGGTTTTCGATTTATTAAATTGTTATAAATTAAATTAACACGTTTTTTCCCTTATAAATAATTTTAAAAATCTGCTTTCGATTTGTAGTGATTGTGGTGAAACCCAAGGTGATTTTAGTGAGGTTTTTCCTGATTTAGAAGGCGAAGAGGAGAGAAGCGGTGACTTTTATAACACTCCGGCTTCTCCTATAACAGTGCCGTATTGTCCAAGACCACCGTCGACAGGTATAAAACATATCGACATTACATTTCAGCGATTAAATATTTAAATCGAAGGTTCGCAAAAATCACCACGACCAAGACGACAACGCACGACATCGATCAATCAATCGTATAAGAAAACCGCAACCGAATCGATTATACGAACTAAACATAGAACGATATACACAGCAGGGAGACCACCATGGTACAACAGCGCCGGACAACAAGTAGAACCTTTCGTTATAGGTAATATCGTCAAATTTTTTAACGATATTTAATCAGTGCCTTGTTTATGTTTAAGGAATCTGCGGTGGGAGTGCATCGGGGAAAACTACGGTAGCGCAAAAGATTATCGAATATTTAGGTATACCTTGGGTGACCCTCTTAAGTATGGACTCGTTCTATAAGGTGCTCAACGAGAAACAGCACGAAATCGCTGATCGTAACGAGTACAATTTCGATCATCCTGACGCTTTCGATTTTGAATTGTTGACGCAGACTCTGCAGCGATTGAAAGAAGGTAGGAAGGTTGAAGTTCCGATTTATAATTTTGTGGCCTTTTCGAGGGAAGCCAGAACGGTAAGTTTGTTTTATTTTTCTGTATAACATCGAAGTTGTGTTTTGTTCGATTTTTGGTAAATTATCTGGAATAGAAATTTTAAAAATGTTTTTAAAAAAAATTTGATTATTTTTTCTTAATGCAAAAAAAAATATATACCTCGATTAAATTTTTGTTCAGATAACTCTTTAGGTAATATACTCTTGAATTATTGCTATGAAAACCATATTTTATACAAACAAAATTGATAAAATTGACAATGAAGAATGTGTAATAATTTTTCGAAAAATAAAATCAAAATAGTCGTTACTTTTACGTAAAACTAAAAATAAACATAATATGGACGGGGGGATTACCGACTATGTTAGAATTGTCGATAAAACAGGAATAATTTGCATTAAATGACAGTTCTTGCCTACTTTCGATGATTAATAGGGTAGTATTTGATCAATAGATGGCGCTGCTGGTACTACTTCATTGATTTTTTTAATTTTTCTGTAAATTTAATCAGCGAAGATGAATTGTATATACAGGGTGTCTCAAATTAAAACAATGGTCTTATATATTTATCATTTATACGATTATTTGAATAAAGTTCTGAGATATTTAGGCTATTCCAAATTTCATGTTAAAAAAAAAAGTTGTCATTATAATTTTGTAATTAAATATATCAATACGTATACTTATTTGGCATACAAGTGGAGCAGAAGGTAGGAGAAATTAAGGTACATCAACGAAAATATATAAATGAAATACCTATTAAAGAAGTACAATATGAAGAACGTAACCAAAATGTAAACTGTAAATTCGTGTGTAAAAGGTAAAATGACCAAATTACCATATGAACCTGTTAGGGATAATCAAAGCTAGAAGATAATGGCTTTATGACATACAGATTTAATTGGACCTATCAAACCTCAATCCAAAGGTGGAGCGTCCGTCATACGTTTTGACAGTAATAGATGACTTTAGTTGTCGAATTGATTAATTTGATAACAAACGAAGAACGTCAAACAAATAGAAAGCTAAATAAAATAAGATCAAATAATGAAGGAGAATTCTTAGAAAAACAGTAATTGTAAGAACTGTTAGAACTCTGCTAGACCAATCATCACCAATGGATTTTTGGGGTGAATGTATACGAACGAAATGGAGGTATGGACTCAGAGAAAACAATTTGTGAAGAAATTGAAAGTATTTTTCACATTACAACACCAAGACAATAATTATGCATTACAATGCATTGAATAGAGTATTAAGATACCTGAAGGGTACCAAAGATACTTGCTTAATATACCACCATAAAGACGAAAATCTTCATTGTTACACTGATGCATTTTGGGATAACAATAGTCAACAATATAAAGTGTCCATTGGGGGAATGTTACCTATATCTTTACGAAAAAATGTAACGAAAATTTTGAAAAAATGTGTATTTAAATACACATCATACATACAATCTTAACAATTTGTAACACCTACAAAATATCACCTACCAAACCATCAACAATCAGAACAGTTCCAATATGAACGCATTTTTTGGCTTTCAGCAGCCATTAATTAATCCAAACGAGATATAAATTAGATTGAGACTGACCTCTTGAAACTCTCATAGACGTCAAACCTCTCTAATCGGTTGATAGACCCTCACGAGGGTATGTGGCGTCAGCGGAACTATGCCATTAGAGCACCCACCCGGACAGAATCCGAGTGTCAAAACAAAAAGAGAGAATCTGATGAATACAAGAGGTGTAGAGGTACAACTCGCACTAAAGTATACCTCGTTGCATCGAAACAAAATTTGAGTTTGAACTAGCGTTCATATCAGGTAGATCCTATTGTTACATTAGCAAAAAAAATTAGTAGAATCTATGGATTTGTCTGGAGAATTATGTTGTTGAAAATGAAAGTTAGCGTTAGTTAACTTCATTGCAATAAAGTTAAAATCGATAGATTCTACTATTACATCTAAGAAAATAATTTACAATTAAGATGCATTTGCATAGGATGCTGACAATTTGTCGCAAGCTCGAATCTTTTGTAGAGATCCATCTACCGAAGCATCAACAGCAAGAACGCAGACGAAACAAACGTAGCTGTCCTTGCGGACAAATCACAGTATGCGACCAAAATATCTGGTCGTTTGCAAGACGGTAGTAGATATACAAGAAACGATTAATGCCAAAAAAATCCAAACCACCTCTGTGTAGATTAGAGCAAACATACCATTCCGACCAGTAGTCATCAAAGCTAAATTTGACTTGGAACTTGCGTTCATATTAGGTAGTTCCTTCATTGAACACAATACCCAAACCTTCTATCGGAACCGACCTACCAAACCATCAACAATAAGACAAAGATCTCCTTGAGTAACTTACTACTTATCTCAAGACTTGGAACAACAATCAACGCAATACCCAAACCTTCGATATGAACTGACCTACCAAACCATCAACAATAAGAACAGTTCTAATATGAACGCCATTAATTAATCCAAACGAGATATAAATTAGATTGAGACTGTCCCTTTTGAGACTCTCACGGACGTCAAACCTCTCTAATCGATTGATAGACCCTCACGAGGGTATGTGGTGTCAGCGGAACTATGCCATTAGAGCACCCACCCGGACAGAATCCGAGTGTCAACACAAAGAGAGGGAATCTGACGAACACAAGAGCTGTAGAGGGACAGCTCGCACTAACGTACACCTCGTTGCATCAAAGCAAAATTTGAGTTCGAACTAGCGTTCATATTACGTAGTTTCTTCATTTAACGCAATACCCTAACCTTCTATAGGAACCAACCTACCAAACCATCAACAGTAAGACAAATATCTCTTGAAGTAACTTAACACTTATCTTAAGACGTGGACCAACATTCAACGCAATACCCAAACCTTTGATATCAACCGACCTACCAAACCGTCAACAATAAGAACAGTTCTCATATGAACGCTTTTTTGTGGCATTCTACAGCCATTAATTAATCCAAACGGGATATAAATTAGATTGAGACTGTCCCTTTTGAGACTCTTACGGACGTCAAACCTCTCTAATCGTTTGCTAGACCCTCACGAGGGTATGTGGCGTCAGCGGAACTATACCATTAGAGCACCCACCCGGACAGAATCCGAGTGTCAAAACAAAGAGAGAGAATCTGACGAACACAAGAGCTGTAGAGGGACAACTCGCACTAACGTACACCTCGTTGCATCAAAGCAAAATTTTAGTTCGAACTTTCGTTCATATTAGGTAGTTCCTACTGTTACACCGCAGCCATCATCTCCAGTAATAATGGGATTCGAAAATTAACCACCTTCTTTGTATCGACGGAGAAAGGACAACACAACCTATCTTTCGATAACTTCCATGCGTAATTTCACGAGAAACGATTCCCAAAATTTCAGTAAAACTACTCGAATTCAATTCGTCCGATGTAAAATAACACAACCGTCTCTATAGATGTTACCTCTACCGTTGTCGACGGTCAACTGAACCGCTATTCAACGTCATGCGCGAGTTTGTCGACCTTAGGTCGTTAAAATGTTATTGTGACGTCATTGTGACGTCAACCGGAAGTTATAAAAATGTCATTAAGTATGTATTGTTGTTATTTCGTAATTATGTCATTTTATAATGCATCGTGTAATTAAAAGTAAATAGAAAGAATAAATAATGTTCTCTTCTAGAGAAAGGGAGCGATATACAGGGTGTTTCAATAGTGCGGTGTCGGTCGGTATCTCGATACCTGTTGAAGATAAAAAACAAACTTTTAAAATGAAAGTACTTTCATTGTTAAAGGGGGCGATAGCTTAAAATTGCTTTCGTTTATACAGGGTGTTTCGTTTATACAGCCTTTAAAATGCAAAAATGCATATGACAGGAATGTCAGTGGTTCTTCAGTTGCAATTAGCACTACATTGCAACATTAATAAATAATCAAAACTCACCAGAAACATCTGCAATATATTCCAGTTAAGAGTCTGACGTAATATTGACGTCTTTTTTATCGTTTCTTGTCTACGACGTCATAAACACGTTATATGTGTACAAACACGTCAAATATTGCGTTTGTGAAGTCTTCAATATGCTAGCGGATAGATTTATAAACGACGTTATTTACTTGACGTCTTTTAGACGTCTAGCGTTACAGGAGTTTTATTTGATGATCTATGAACATTTCCAACAATGAATTTTGCGTAGATCGATTACACAATTTTGATCTTTATACAAAATCTATCCGACTGATTTAGTCACTAAATTATGACTTCGACGTTACGTCAGTTTGCCAGCTGTATACAAGGGTGTGGCATGTTAGTGTGATCGTTGTTTCTCTATTTATTTTATCGGAAAATAGGAAATAGAAAAATATGGCAGAAGGATTTGGCGCCAAACGTGGGGCCTTGTATAAGCGGAAAAAAGGCGTTTATCTTCTTTTTATGACTCAAATAGAGTGGAATTTTATAGAATTATACAGTGCGTTTTATTAGCAAATAATTAATTAATCAGTTCTGTTTTATTTGGCTGAACACCTTATATGTATATTGTTGAATTTTTGGATTGCTTTCGTTCTTGTCTTCAAAAAATGTAAACCATTTGAATTTTGCGCCATTACATTTCACCTCAATCGGATTGTTATACAGGGTGATACATACAGGGTGGTGCACCTAAGATGGGGTGGACGATTGTAATTAAACGATAAGGAATTTGGAAAAACCTTTTTGGAATTGGATTGCTGGCTACATGGGCTAAGTTTTAAAAATATTTTCTTTATACAGGGTGATCGAACCAGTCGGTGACGAACCAAACTTATGTTTTTTTAAATGGAACACTCGGTATTAGAATATTCCAGTGGATTCTGCTAATCAATACAAACAATTTGATATAACATTAGTTGGATCTAAAACCCATAGTTATGGAGAGAAACGCGATTAATGTTGAAGAAACGCTCCAATGTCGTCCATTTTATACCAAAACCGGAAATGAATATTACAAAATTAAGTGTATCATTAAATGTGCTATATGCTTGAGTAAAATAATAGCCTACACTCAACTTGAAATTATTCACAATTATACAGGATGATCGAGTTTTGTAAATCCAATCTGGACCAACTTTTTTCAAATGGAACATCCTGTATATTATTTTTCTGTGTTAAACAGAACTTTATCAGCTTTCCAAAAATGCCATACATGGTACCCTTTTGACTGATGGTTTTTAAGTAAATTGACCGCAAATGTAATTTTTTGAGATTTGTGTTTAAAGATTTAATTGATGACGCATGCATATAATCCATAATAAACAAACAGAAAAAAAAACAACAAAAACGAAATCAATCTAAAAAGTCAATAGTATACAGGGTGAGGGTGAGATTTCTGTTTCAGATACTTTGCTAAAAATGATCGAAACTCTTTTATAACCTCAATCATGTTTGTCATCAGATTTATCATTTCAGAAAACTATGTACGGCGCGAACGTGATTATCTTCGAAGGCATCCTAACCTTTTACAACCCTAAAGTGCTCAGCTTACTCGATATGAAGGTATTCGTCGATACCGACGCGGATATACGACTGTGTCGCAGATTGAAACGCGATATAGAGCAGCGAGGTAGAGATCTAGAAGGCGTCCTGAAACAATACACAGGAATGGTACAGCCGTCCTTCAATCATTACATCGCGCCTACCATGGCTCACGCTGATATCATCATACCGCGTGGCGGCGAAAACGAAGTAGCTATCCAGCTGATCGTTCAACATATTCACACGCAATTGCAAGCTGTAAGATACTATCGTTGCACGATTGTTTTTCGTGAGTGTAATTTGTTTCTGTTGCAGAGGGGATTCAAGTTACGCGAGGAGCTGGCGCAGCAACCTGTCCACGTCGGTCAACCTAGACCGGATACGGTCCGTTTATTGCCGACGACACCGCAAATCCGAGGTCTACACACTTTTATTCGAAATAAGGATACTCCTAGGGATGAGTTTATATTCTATAGTAAACGGTTGATTAGGTTAGTTATTGAGTATACGTTGTCGTTGATGCCTTTTTCCGAGAAGACTGTCGAAACCCCACAGGGTGTCTTATATCACGGTATGTCAATATTTCAATATACAGGGTGTTTAAATTATTTATTATTATTGCATGAATGTAACTCAGGTGGAATATCCTGTAGGTCGCTAATTATTGAATAATAATTTGAATTGAGTTTGCAGGTAAGCAAATGTCTGCTAACAAAATTTGTGGGGTCTCTATATTGAGAGCTGGTGAGACAATGGAGCAAGCTTTTCAGGATGTATGCAAAGATATTCGAATAGGGAAAATCCTAATACAAACTAATCTACATACGGGTGAACCTGAGGTATTTCTAACCGTTATAACTAAACATTAATATTAATTTAACAAAAAAAAAACAAAAAAAAAAAATTGATCTAACTTATTATTTCTTTAGAGACAAAGTCGGAGGAAGATGACACCGGTAAGGTATTTATAAAAGGTGAGACTTACCAAATCGAAGGAGATTCTGGATGTAGAAACAAAATTTTGGCGCCCAACGTGGGGCTTTGTCTGTTTTACCTCGGAAGTCAGCTTGCATGTATGCTGATGAGTGTTCCTGCTGGATGAGGTGCAAGAAATTGTTGTCATGAGTTATAGAATTTTGGCGCCCAACGTGGGGCTTGATCTGTTTTAGCTCTGAAGTTAGCTTGCATGTATGCCGATGAGTGTTTATGCTGGATTAGGTGCAAGACATTGTTGTCATGCGTTATAGAATTTTTTTGCGCATGCCAAGTGTTTCTTCTGGATTAGGTGGAGACATTGTTGTCATAGTTATAGAATTTTGGCGCCCAACGTGGGGCTTAACAAAAGAGATTTGTAGGTAAACAAGTTAGTCGTTGTTCGTATTCAATATTTGTTTTTATATAAGAATATGGTAAAATCTTGGCGCCCAACCCCCACGTTGGGCGCCAAGCACCTAGAAGCTCCATCTTCTAGGTTAGGTAGTGTCAATAGAAGTTTTATTCTCACGTTTCATGTTTTAATTTGGGGTTTGGCCCGCTTAAGGCTGCATGACCTGTGTGGGGTGTGGCAAAAAATTCTTCCCAAATGTGGCAATTTGGCGTATATGGAGCCTTAATGCAGATTTTTTTGACATTTTGGAGGTCATGATGGACGTTTGACTTCATTTATTACTCGATTTTTTAGATTGTGGATTATGGAAATTTTGGCGCCCAACGTGGGTCTTGGAAAGAAAGGGCGGACTTCGAGGTATAGAAGGCGTGAGATTTTAAGTTTTGATTTAGGATTTGGTTCGCTCAATGCGTATTTTTGGAGGTTGAGAGAGATTTTGAAAATAATTGGAAGATTGAGTCATTGCTTGATTCGAAATTGTATTTTAGATTTAATCTTTTCGATTTTTTCTTTACAAGTATACATAGGTAATCGCTAGTTACGTTTTGTGCTATCGTATGGTTGATATGGTTTAGATTTCTCAGGATCGCAACTAAATTTTGGCACCCAACAGGAGTAGGATCAAATTTTAGCTTTTCTGTAAGATTTAAAGTTTTGATTTGGATTTTGGTTCATTTAATGTTGATTTTTTGAGGTTGCTTGATTGGCGGGACTGAGACGTGATTTGATACGAAGAATGATTGATAGTTTGATTCGAAATTGGGTTTTGGAGTTAATCGTTTTGAGATTTCTTTTGGTGTTGAATTATTATCTAGGTTGTGTTTCAAGGTCGTTTCGATATGCGTTTTTATGCAAAAGCAACTAAATTTTGGCACCCAACGTAGAGCTGGCAGCCGACGTTTCTAGCGGTCTTGCGTTCAGTCATGATCAAGGCTGTACTGTCAGGTTTGAAGCTTTAATTTGGTTTTGACATTTTCTTCACAACTTCATTTCAGAGTTGATTGCATTTTATTTTCTATGGAATTTTATATTTTGATTTTTAGTTTTAGTAGTTAGCTGCCTTGTGAGATCTCGTAGTTGAATTATTGCGGAGGTTTGGCATTGCTAGTTTGCTTATTTATTTATTTTTAAGAACGTAAAGAAAATTTGGCGCCCAACGTGGGGGTTTCGATCGTTTCAATTTTAGAATTTCGGAATGGAGGAGAAGGGGGGAGGAGGAGGGTTTCTTTAGTAATTTGTAATGATTCCTTGGTTGTGTCCGGGGCTGTCATCAGATGGGTGTTTAGTTTAATCGTTAGATTTTTCAGATGATTCCATTTTTGGTGCTGAATTATTGTGTAGGTTCTGTGTCGCTGATTTTTTTAAACTTGTTTATTTTTGTTAAATAATAATAAAAAAACGTAAAAAAATTTCGTCGCCCAACGCGGGGCTTTTAATTTAGAAATTTTGAACGATCTGTTAGTTACGTCGTGTGCTATCGTTGAATTGGTGTTTAGGCTAATTTATAGATGACAGATTCGTTGCGGGTTATTTTGATGCTGAATTATTGTGAAAATTTTGGCGCCCAACGTGGGGCTTTGTAAAATGAGGGAACTTCTAGATGAACTAGATCAAATTTGGAAGGGGTTGATATTGATGCTGTGACATCTTCCTTCGACTTATTATTATTTTTTATAATAATCATGACCGAAATTGTTTAAATTTCCCTTTTACAGTTATTTTATCTACGTCTTCCTAAAGATATCAAAGATTACAAAGTGATTCTTATGGACGCTACGGTAGCGACGGGAGCCGCCGCTATGATGGCCATACGCGTCCTATTAGACCACGATGTCGACGAGAGCAACATCCTGTTGGTGTCGCTGCTCATGGCCGAATCCGGAGTCCATACGATAGCTTACGCTTTTCCCAAAGTACAAATCGTTACCACCGCCATCGACCCGGAGATCAACGATAAATTTTACGTGCTACCCGGTATCGGAAATTTCGGCGATAGATACTTCGGAACTGAACCATCGGAGGAATGTTGAAGTAATCGTATTTAATTGGATATCTCAAATTTAGTCGTCATTTTTTTAACCTGCAGGTACTTATGTCGAATTATCCTATCGCGGATAATTCGGAAAATATTATTCTTGTTTTTTTTTATTACAGCCTACTAATTACAGAAAATGACGCAAGATAGGATTTTTAAAATTATTACAATTATTATTACAGACATATATATTTATATATCTTTTGTATTGTTGCCTGCGATAAATATTTTTAAAGAACTAGTTAAAAATTCTAATTAGACGATTTGATTGATAATATATATACATATATGTACATATATATATACAGGGTGTATCACCGCGATGAAATTGATTTGGTTCGACATAAATGTAATATAATTTTTATTTAATTTTGGGGCGGTGGTACCCTCTGTATGTATATAAAACTAGAATAAATTTTAATTGTGATTTCTCATTATACAGTGTGATTAATTAAATTTGATGCGAATTTGTACACGTTTCACAATGATTATTATTCTTTTATTGTTGTTGATTTAATTTATTTCGTGAGAAAATTCTGATTGATGTCTGTCTAATATTTCGGTCGTTGTGAGATGTTCTAATATTTTATTGAAAGTAATTTTGTGAAAGCTTTTGAATAACTTAAATACATTCTAGTCTATTTATACCTATTAAATAAAAATTAATATTGATTTAGGCCAAAAAATAAAATGTTGATTGATATACTTAAGATGAGTACGTTTTTGAGAAAGGTGTATATGTATGTCGAAAAGTATTACATTTTTTTTGAAAATATTTCTTGTTTTTATGAAGTAAGCCGTTTAAAAATGTTTCATTTCCACAGGATTCTGCAGCAACATTGTAAGTTTGACGTAAGATAATTCGTGAAAGTAAGTGTGTCCTCGTTTCGTAGTCTGTTTCTTTAAAACACTATCTCTGCTACAGGGAATAATCGCAGAGGTTTTAAAACCGGAAAGAATATTGTTGGTAGCATTAACAGCCTCGGAAATTCAGATTTGAGCACTTAGGGTCAAATTCATAAACATCAGAGAGAGAAGGAAATTTATAAGACCTATTTATCGATAGAGTAGTGGATGTCCTACAAATAGGCGATGTACAAGAGCGGAAAACTACCATCCGAGCAGCATTTTAATATTTGAAACATGTTAATAGTAAGCGGTATGAAATTGCCGTTAATTGTCAAAGCTAAAAACAAAATCAATTCGATTTTTCATGAACTTATTTTAATATTTATATTTTTTCGTTTTAATTTGTAATTCATTTAGCACATCATCCATGTCATAATCATTTGTGTATGAGCCATCTCCTGTTGCCATACCTTTCTTCTTTTCTTCGGCTAATTCCTTTCTTCTTCTATTTTACATATTTTCACAGCATTTTTTTAATTGCATGGCAGTTTTCGATTATACATAAAAAATAAACACGTCTCATACATACTCTGCGGTATTTAAACTAAGCAATTTAACAAATTATGCTCCTTATTTTTGTACTAAGAATATTTGCTCGTAGTTCGTTACAATTGGTTCAACAAATAATATATCACGCATACGTCATTACAACGATGACGTAGTAGCTCAACGATTCCTCATCCGTTACTCAACTTAGCAAGACGCTTACTCATGTTTATGAATCATAAAATTGAGATGAGAATAAGGTTTCCTCCAATGAGTGAGAGATGAGTGTGAGATGATGTAAGAATGAGTGCTACTTAAGTGACAACTATGAATTTGATCCTTAATCTTTATATTTTCTTGAGCGAGGTGAAGAAAGCAACATCTAATGGTTGCCCTTGGAGGCAACAGGATAAAGTCAATATTGTTTTTTTCACATAGCTGTATCACTCGCACTAATAGATGACAGGACCAATTGTCCCCAATTGTAATTGAAAATTTTTACCGCAAGTCTCTACGGCGAATAGTTTCAGAGATACAGCACTTTGCATTCTTATCTGACCACCCTGTACAACAACACAAAGTCACAAACGCACTTGTAATTAAAATTACGTACTATTTTTCAATTTTCACGGCGTAGCACAAAGCGCACCAATTTAAGGGTCATATTTATAGTCCGTGCTTGAGGTTGTGTCGATGCTTGAGCACGCGATTTTGACAGATTTCTAATGACACTTATGTCAAAATCGCGTGCTCAGGCATCGGCACAACCTCAAGCACGGACTATAAATATGACCCTTATTAGAGAATTTGACGTCTTCTTGTCAATGTCATTAACCGGAGTTCTGTTTTCCTCTTTTTTTTTTAGAGAAAAAACTGGGGAGAGGATTAGATATGATGAGCTTTGTTTTCTACTTCATGTAGGTAACTCAGGTGGAGAGCAAGATATATAAGATATCTGATATATATAAGATATTTGTTACTATATCGCACTGTTTTATAGGTTTTAAGGAAGTAAATATTTATATCTAATTGGTTCCATTACTGATAGCCTTATTTGACAACTCAAACTGTCAAATATCAATGTGACCAACTCATCTTGCATATAAAATTAAAACTGATTTTTTTAATTACTTTTTTATGCTTTATTATTCATTGTAGAAAGCGATTTTGCAAAGACACTATCAGTAAAACTAATATTAGCTAATCAGAACAACCTTTATTTCATATAAAATCTTTCAAAAAAAAATCAATATTACAATCCATTAAAAAAATACTTATGTACCACATTTCAAGCAGAACAGCAGTTCAACAACATACACACCTTCCATAAACAAGTTCATCAATAACCATTCGAATATGAACTGTATTTTAAATGTATTAAAATGTCGACGAGTGACAGATCTGTCAAACTTAACGGTTACTTTTAAATTTGACAGGTCCGCCACTCAATTGTGTATGTTTCCGATCAGTGCAAAAAGTGTAAAAAAAAAGGTATAGACTATATCAATATGAACCCATTCAAAATATAATACGTGCTGTATAGTATATGATTAATTAAAATGTTCGTGTGTGAATGTAATAAGTGTAATATGATCGGGATTTCGGTGAAATATTAGATTTACTTAAACGGCGTCTCCATATTGCGAGTTAGAACTGCGTACCAATGTTCCGACCTCGACGGTGGCGGTTGCATGATGTTCGGCTCCTGTTTCCTTATCTGGTCGTCGCAATCGTCCAAATTGGCCTCGCTACTATTGAACTTAGATCCCCAGCCAGACGAGAAACTAACGTATCTCATCTAGAAACGATATCGTGAAAGAAAACGTTTACCTGACAGGTGGGGGTAAAAAATAAAATCCCCTATTTTATTAATCTTAAAAAGACCCCGTTTTCGATGTTTTGAAACGTTATTTTATTGAACTGCAGTGATATTAAGCTACAATATGTTGTTGTGGTCGCCTTTTTATGAAGATAAATCAATCGTATCAAGTACCTGTATGCTCTTATTCAGTTGGATGTCGTTGATGAATTTGACAGCGATGCGTAAGGCTTTCGCGTAAGTATCGACGGCTGTTATAAAAGCTTCGGCTAGATCTTTAGCGTCGAATGTGCTCTTATGGTGGGGGACGTAGAAGGTGAGTCCACCTGGACTTATCCCACCGTTTTCGATGATCATCTTCATGGTCATCGCTGCTTTTTGGACGTCGTATAGATTTTTGTGTTTAATATCGATTGAACCTAAACAACCATACCTAAAAAGTAGTAAATCAAACGAGTTAAAACGTCAAAATAATAATAATAAACTCACATATTAGCCATATAACTGAAATGTCCTGGTTTGACGACCAATTTAAATTGTCGCTCAAAATTATAGTGCTTCAAGAAGCACAAAGTGCTCGAGAAATCATAACAATATTTATATCCTTCGTCCCTGAACGTCTTCCTGTTATCGTAAGCCGTTTGCATCAGCAATTGTCCCCGGTAACCTATTCGATCTTTATGCTCGATCATCAATTTCAAGAACTTGTGGAAATTCTTCAATTCGCGCGTGATATCCGTGTTCATGATGTTGAAGTAGCCCTCTTGCGAAGCTGAGAACATCACGTTTTCGGCGCCCAACTTGTTAGCGATGTCCAGAGCCCGTTTGGTTTGATAACCGGCGTAGGTTACGATTGAGGATTCGGGATTTGTTACCGCTCCGTTTCTAAATCTGTTTAATTAAAGAGAGGTTTAGACTTGATGAGATGGAAAGAGGGGAGGGGGAGCGGAGGATAATTAATGACGTACTTGTAAGTGTTTTTAAAATCGATACCGATCCACAGAGGTCGGATACCGCTCTTCTGTTGGTATTCCTGAATGAGATCGACTACCTGTTCGTAATTGTATTGGGTTTCTTCGGAGGTTTCGCCTTCAGGAGCTAGATCGCGGTCGTAACCCGACCAGTATTTAATGCCTGTAAAATTTGATTATTTATTTATTTATTCTTAGCGATTTGGGGCAAGACAAAGCTATAAGTAGGCATGAAAGGCTGTGTCTTGCCCAAATCCTTTAAAATAGAAATTTGAAATTTAGTGGGAGTGGAAGGGGAAGTAAGAGGAGATGTCAGACCATTTCCTCAATTGCAGTTTGGAAAATTTGGGTTTCTATTTTGATTATTAACTTACAAACAAAATTATGGAAACGTAATCATAATATTATTTGGCTTTCGATTGCTAGATAAGCAAGATATGGAGTCTCGTTTATAAAATGGTCGTCTTAGTTTTTTGAAAGCTCACCTTTGACTGGACACATGTTTATCTTGGATTCTAAACTATGTAGCTGTGTCTTGATCTCTTGACATCACGAAGACCAAAATTTGAAATAAATGTTTTTTATCCCATTGTTTACTTGAAACGTTTATTGGTGCTTACTTTTGATTTTGTGGTTCAAGTGGAGGAAGGAGTCGTATGGGCATTAACTCGATTGATCGTGCATAAGTTTTGTGGGACAAAGGTTGATCTGGTTGAAACGGAGGCTGGAAAAAGATGGACCACTAGGAGCTGTTTGCACATGTTCTCATAATGGCTGGACTAACAAGAAGATATTCATTTTATGGCTATGTCACTTTATAAAATTCACCAAACCTACCATCCGAGATTGCAGGACTGTTTAATAAACCCTGCATGAGAGTAGTTTCTGAATTCTGAAATTTTTTGTGATAATATGATTTCATTGTTATCGATGAGGAAGTTGGATCTGTGGCTACGGAGCCAGCTAACATCCAACAGCCAATTAACGTCAGTCCTATTAGCCCTACTACACTACCTACCACACTCAGGAGCCACTTACCGTCAAATCGACCACAATTGCGTCCACATCAAATGATAACCGACCACCAATGTGTGAAAGCAATACTGATAACGATCAAACAGTTACCGACTTTGCTACTATTGTGTCCATTATAAGTCCAATGCAACAACTGCACATCTCTAGTAAAAAAAAAGGTATTGAAGAGAAAACAGCATTCTGAAATCTTAACAAGCACATCAATGAAATGTGGTACTGATGCAGAAGTTGCGGAAACGGGGCCCATAAAGAATGTTCTGGCAGTGATAGTGCAGCTTCTTATATTTGTGCTTTTTGTTTGGATCCTTAAAGGGTCTATCGTTTTGTTTGAAAAGTTTATTATTTTATTTGTGTTCGACAAAGATTTGCTTTTTAACTATATTTTGCTTTATTTTTGGGAAGAATTGAAAATTATGGCTCAAATTCGACCTTAGCTGGAGCTGAAGAGTCTAGCGCAAAGAGCTTTGAAAAGAATAAAGACAGAATAACAGTTTTATTGTGTGGAAATGCTTCAGGAGATCATGAACTGACTCCGTTTGTGATTGGAAAGTATAAAAAGCCTAGGCCTTTCAAAAGTGTGACACATTTGCCCGAACTAATGCCTGGATGAGAGCCGCCTTGTTCAAAGACTGGTTCCTTCACCGTTTCATTCCTGCTGTAAAAGAAAATTTTGAAAAGCTAGGACTGCCTAATTATTCAAAAGCAGTTCTCGTATTCGACAATTACAGAGCTCATCCTCCACAATCTGAGTGACTTGTGTTGGGTAATATTTTTTGCACATATTTTCCTGCCAATATTACGCCACTAATACAACCTATGGATCAAGAAGTCATACAAAATTTCAAGTGCAAATACAGAAGTATGTTTGTGCAAAAGTTGCTCAAGCATCAAAGATTTCCAATGTAATTTTGGTGTGTGTTCTTCCAATAATTAACTGAGCGCTCTCTCAGTAGAAGATATTGATGGATGGATCGACATTGACAAAAATATGCCTATCGGAGAAGACGATGTGATAATACAAAGTGTTCTCAGCCCACAAGAGGTACAAGAAACTTCTATCTCTAAATTTTAAATTTCTGTTCTTAGCGATTTGGGCAAGACGAAGCCGTATAGGCATGAAAGGCTGTGTCTTGCCAAAATTGCTTCATTGAGCTTCATCATTGAAGCAATTTAAAGCTAAATATCCTGAAAAGTTTATCCAGCCAACTTCGATATTGTTACGGACGTGTACGACAATGTCAGGTTAACAGGAATACATCCTTGGGAATATCTAAAGACAGCATGGCAAAGAATACATGTGGATTATACCGGACAATTTCAAGAACGTTATTTTCTAATTATTGTTGATGCTTAGACTAAGTGCCTTGAAGTGATACCAACCAATTCAATGTCCAGCAAAATTACGATTACAAGATTATGAGAAATATTTGTTCGATTTGGATTACCAGTATCATTAGTTAGCGACAATGGACCAGCTTTTAGATCGTGAGAGTTCAAACCATCCAGCGTCAAATGGACAAGCTGAACGCTACGTCCAAACTTTTAAACGAAGTTTGCGAGCTATGACTTCAGAAGGGGGAGAACTGATGCAAAACAGGAAAGATGCTTGATGGTGAAAGTCATCGGACCAAGTCATGTGGACCAAGTAAGGAAAACCGAATACGTAGGACCTAATTCCTGCACCAGCATAGTTATCCCTGAGGAGAGAAATCAAATGAAGGATCAAGGGAATGAGCAGCGTTCCACTTGATCCAGAAAACTTTCTCAATAGGAATTTCATTTTGGTTGAGCTCAAAGAAAAAAAAGAACGAAAGAAAAAACAATGAAAGACTTATTGCAAGAGTTTTACTCAGATTTGATTCCGGATTTGTTTTTTCCTCTGGTCAAGGAGAAAGCTTCAGTTGGCAATTCTTATAGCAAGTATCAAACCACCCCACGATGAAATGGGACTTTGCAATTAAATGTGAACTGGCTTGAAAATAATGCTCGGAGCCTCTACCAGTTGATTTTCCAGCTTTAAAATTTTTGCACTTAATGCAACTGAACTGCTCAAGAAAATCCCAAATATGTTTGACACTGGCATTGTGGAAGAAACATGGATGAACTCAATGATGGTTTTGTTTAAAACGATTGGGATGCCAGAAATAATTTCGTCCAAACTACAAAAATAAAAGGAATAATAACAATAAAACAAGTTTCAATTCAAGATTTGTACAAGACAGAAGTCCCTCCTTTTATGAATGCTCCTTTTTAAAATGATGTTTTTGCAGAGTCGTAGTTTGAGAGAGTTAGATGACAGACTTGAACTTGCATAATAAACCAGAAAGATTTTGTAATCAAGGCGAAAGTACTTTCAATTACAATCAGGACAAGACAAAAGTGGTGAGTGCAAAAGCCGCAGTTTGCTCTCGAACAATAGCTAGTTCTAGAAGAGAAAGAGAGAAACAGTTGATTAAGAGAGGACTTCAAGGTGCCTGTTTGATACAGCTTTGAACTAAAATAATAGAAAGAGTTCGATGATCTGGGAATCTATTATATTAGTGGCTGAGCTGGTTGATCGATCTCCACTGCTTCCCATCTAGGCTCAATGTTGTAACTGACGATGGAATGGTTCTAAATTAGAAGGAATTACCACCATTTCTTACCAATAGAGGACACGCAGTGTACCCAACACGTTCTCAGACTGAAAAGTTGAACGTCTAGAACAAAAAGAGGTTGGGAAGCTGTGGTCCAGCCTCGGCAAAATGAAGATCGTTCACTGCCACCACATTTGACACACACACACAGTAAGTCCTCCGATTGAATTACAAAAAGAAAACATTTTTTTTGAATTTTCAGAAAAAAATCATTCTATGATGTGGGTACAGGTCATCAGGAATGTGAGGGGTAATACGACGATGATACGGCGATGATCTTCCAAAGAAAAGCTTCCAGAGCCATTTTACAACCTTATTTAAAGTCAGATAAAGGTTCATCTCCAATAGTGGGGACACTAATTAAAAAATCTCGCTCTTGATTAAGATTTCACAAATTTAGATAATCAAAAAAGGCAAAATTTCTGTTGGACCTCAACAAGAGTACGATCTATCTTGTTGAGATCCAACACAAGTGATCAGATAATCAAAAAAGGCTAAATTTCGGTTGGATCTCAACAAGAGTACGATCTTTCTTGTTGAGGTCCAACAGAAGTGATCAGATAATCAAAAAAGGGCTAAATTTCTATTGAACCTCAACAACAAAAGTACGATCTTTCTTGTTGAGGTCCAACACAAGTGATCAGATAATCAAAAAAGGGCTAAATTTCTATTGGACCTCAACAAGAGTACGATCTTTCTTGTTGAGGTGCAACAGAAGTGATCAGATAATCAAGAAAGGACTAAATTTCGGTTGGACCTCAACAAGAGTACAATCTCCCTTGTTGAGGTCCGACAGAAGTGATCAGATAATCAAGAAAGGGTTAAATTTCTGTTGGATTTCAACAAGAGTACGATCTCCTTGTTGAGGTCCAACAGAAGTGATCAGATAATCAAAAAAGGGCTAAATTTCTATTGGACCTCAACAAGAGTACGATCTTTCTTGTTGAGGTCCAACAGAAGTGATCAGATAATCAAGAAAGGACTAAATTTCGGTTGGACCTCAACAAGAGTACAATCTCCCTTGTTGAGGTCCGACAGAAGTGATCAGATAATCAAAAAAGGGTTAAATTTCTGTTGGATTTCAACAAGAGTACGATCTCCCTTGTTGAGGTCCAACAGAAGTGATCAGATAATCAAAAAAGGGCTAAATTTCTATTGAACCTCAACAACAAAAGTACGATCTTTCTTGTTGAGGTCCAACACAAGTGATCAGATAATCAAAAAAGGGCTAAATTTCTATTGGACCTCAACAAGAGTACGATCTTTCTTGTTGAGGTCCAACAGAAGTGATCAGATAATCAAGAAAGGACTAAATTTCGGTTGGACCTCAACAAGAGTACAATCTCCCTTGTTGAGGTCCGACAGAAGTGATCAGATAATCAAGAAAGGGTTAAATTTCTGTTGGATTTCAACAAGAGTACGATCTCCCTTGTTGAGGTCCAACAGAAGTGATCAGATAATCAAAAAAGGGCTAAATTTCTATTGGACCTCAACAAGAGTACGATCTTTCTTGTTGAGGTCCAACAGAAGTGATCAGATAATCAAGAAAGGACTAAATTTCGGTTGGACCTCAACAAGAGTACAATCTCCCTTGTTGAGGTCCGACAGAAGTGATCAGATAATCAAAAAAGGGTTAAATTTCTGTTGGATTTCAACAAGAGTACGATCTCCCTTGTTGAGGTCCAACAGAAGTGATCAGATAATCAAAAAAGGGCTAAATTTCTATTGGACCTCAACAAGAGAGATCGCAGAACTATCCCGGGTTTATACAACTGGCGCCGGCCCTCTGAGGCGTCACTGCAAGAGAAGGAATCTCAATTTGGGCCAAAAAAATCTCATTTAAAGAGCTCCCTTTTGAAAAAGTTAAGCGAACTCAAATCATTTAAAATGATGGTTTCCTAGATGGACGAAATAACATTTTCAAATTCCTTTCTAGTTAATTATTAGCAAAATACGAAAATGTACTAATTGGTACGTACCCATTTTCATGCACAATTCAAACATAGCTCGTACACCTCTCTTATAATTCTCCAAACTGTGCATGTTCTGCATATTATACAGGGTGATCGGATTTTCACTCCACGGTCTCGGGCTACAACCAGGGTATGGGGTGAAGGCCTTCCCCAAGAAGATGCTGGGCCTCATCCAATCCTCCATGGTCCTACCGTGAAGACGTTCATTGCTGTTATAGTACCGGTAATAGAAGTTATCCTCGTGATGGCTGTAAGAGGCGTCTGGCTTGTAATCGATCCGACCCATTGCTGATGTCGCGTACGAATATTTGGAATAGAAATCTTTGTAATATAAATACGACTGTCTCACGATATCCGTATCCGGCTTACCTGGAAAATTATCATTGTCCAAACTCCTAGTCTGTTCCCTAGTCTTCTGTCGTTTTATATTACCCGTCGCGAACATATTTCCAAATTAAAATAGCGAAACGGGAGGTGGTGGTGGTTGTGGTGTGGTGTGTGCGGTGTTCGGAGGAAAATAATCCGATGTCACAGTCCGATGTTTAATTACTATCTGGGGTTGGATCTGTCACGTTGCAACGTTTTATACGAGTCGGTTTCGCGGAAAAATTCTCAACGGCGTCTACTCGAATTCGAGACTGCGAAACGGTCTGGCGAGATCGTTTCGGATTACAGTTTTCTGTTTTGTCCGGATCTAGATCCGTGACCCATCTTCGTTACATTGTCGTCGTCGAGGTGTGACGAATTATTTGATGAATAGAAACAAGGAAGAAAGCTTTAAATTTAAATTATACATACAGAGGTTGTCTTGTAATTATTTTTTTTTTGCTCGAGATACGAGGTCGATAAACGAAGTTTGTATATAAGTATATAAGTGACGTTTTAGTGTTTGTTAAGTCAACACATCGATTGAAATTTTATGCGTTTTCAGTTATACATAAACGTCACGTGAAAGCGTAAACATATGTACATATGTAATATAGATGGATATAAAAAATCAATTACGTCGGGTTTTAAGGACGTACACGCTAAACTAGATACGCAGTAGTAAAATTCTAGGTCGGAAAAAAGGATGCAGGATGTTAGCACGGCCGTTCTAAGTCAACATGGGTAAAGGAAAGTCGCCAGGTGTTGTTATAGGGGAACCTAGTCGTTATAGACGTTAACTTTCCGAAGGAAAGTAGTAAAAGGGAGTTTATTTTTATTGCTCTGATGTTTTTTTTTCTTCTACTATTCCTAGAATATTTCAAGTTGTTTAGTGTACCTAACTAGAAGTTTTCTGTACGAAATAATTGCAATACTTCTCTCAAACGGGTCGATGGCCGCAGTGGTTAGGCGGCTGACTATCGTTGTGAGAGGACGATAGGTGCCGGGGTTCAATTCTCTGGAGGGACGGTGACATTTTTTCAGAGAGTTAAATCCCGGATCGACTTGCCATTCGCTGTTGGGAGCAAAGTGATTAACAGCGCGGCATCATAGAAGGCGATATGATGCTGTCACAAAGCCATTTGAACACAACTTACACACACCAAACTACACCGCAAGAGTTGCAGTGATAGCCAGACAAGTAATACAGCTTACGGAGCACACATGAAAAAAAAAGCAATATCAGTGTGACCCATTTATTCTCGAGCCACCCTGTAAAATCTTTATTTATTGAGCAATTTTAACCGGATTTTTTTTTAATTGTAGAGCTTGGTGAACTGCATTCTTGGAACAAAAAGCGCAACATTTCTATAAAATGCAAGGCTTGCTACGTCAGTTTTTAGGAGTAAAATTTTAAGAAATCATATTAGCGATTTTTTTAGAAAAAATCTGTGCACGTCACTGGATTCACCATCCTTCCAATAAATGTTCCGATGAATACCATTAACATAGTAGATCATGAAGAACACAGTAGAATCATTCTTCGCAAACTTTTAGTGAACGGGAACTTAATCTTTTGAATAAAGGATTGAAATTTGGTTTGCAGACTCGTGAATCGAATGTTGAATGGGTTATTGCCGGGATAGAATCCTCTATCCAGCGGTTTCTTGAGCCCATAAATCAGTTCGTTAGGGAGGCCTGCAAACATACTATTTCAGAAAATTTGAAATGCTAAAAATCACCTCAGAAATCCGAAAACATTAAAATCATTAAAACTTTGCGGGAAAAAGATTGTTTTTATTTGAGAGCTGACAAAGGGAACAAGGTTGTTATTTTAGATAAAGAGGACTACTATGATCGGGTTAATGACCTATTGAGTAGTGGTCCTTATAAGTTAATTTCAAAAAATCCTTTATCGAAAATGATTAGAGACGTCGACAATGTGTTTAAAGCTCGTAACAACCTTGTTACTGCCGATGTTAGACGTAAGCTACATGTTTCCAATCCTGTTATCCCTAAATTATATTGTTTACCTAAAATTCAAACCTGGCAAGTCGGTAAGGCCAATTGTTTCGGCAATTGACGCACCGACTTACAAGGTTTCCAAATGGCTGACCAATGAATTTAATAATTTGCCAATACAGCAACCTAGTTTTGCAGTAAAAAATTCATTAGAATTTATTAAAGAAATTCAAAATATTCAGATGCTGGAGGGTGAAATATTGATTTCATATGATGTTAGTTCTCTCTTCCCAAGTGTACCGATTCCAGACACCTTGACATACCTCGAGGACTTGTTGCTTCAAAATAGTTTGAGTCAACAATGTGTCCAGGAATATATTCGCTTAACTGATATCTGTATGAAACAGAACATTTTTCAATTCAACGGGAGTTTTTATGAACAGCTGGAAGGAATGTATGTATGTATGTATGTTTATTGGTCATCAAATATACATGACAAGTCACAATAATATCAACAGATAAATATATATGTATATATGTATAGTACTATAAGATATTACACACAGTAAGAATATACTAATGATAAAAATAAAAACACAAACACACAGATTGCCAAACATGTTAAAACAAAATGAAACTAATACACATTATCAAAATATTCCGCAATACTATATAAGGATTTATTTAATAACATCTTTTTTACTTTCATTACAAAGTGTTGTATATTTAATGTTTTAAAATGCTCAGGTAAATGGTTATACATTTTAACACCCCAATAGTCTACACCGTGTTGGGTCGAGTTTAAACGGTGATAGGGGATAACGAAATTTTCTCGGTTTCGCGTGTCATATTCATGTAAGTCTGTGTTCTTCTTGAAACGTGTTTTGTTGGAGTGCACGAACCTAACGCAATTGAGAATATAGACGCTGGTGATCGTAAGTATCTTTTGGGTTGTAAAAGCTTCTCTACAGGAATCAGTATGATGCATATTACACAACACTCTGAGAGCTTTTTTTTGCAGGATCTGAACACGCGTGCACTATCCGTGGAGGCGCCCCAGATCGTAATACCATACGAAGCTACGCTATGGAAATTAGCATAGTAAGTATGTCTCGCCGCAAGATCGTTAACAGTTCTCTTTATTGCTCTAATGGTATAGATCGCCTTACTGAGTCTCGAGCAAACTGAATTTATGTGACTCTTCCATGTCAGGGCTGCATCGACTTCAATACCAATGAAGCGCACTGTTGTTACTGCATCCTGCCTGTTGGCCCCAAACACGATAGACTGTGTTTTATTATTGTTAAGTTTTAGCTTGTTGACATTAAACCATTCTGATGCTGACCGAAGTGCATCCTCTTTAAGGTGTTGAATTTCTTCCTTAGCGCCTTTTATAAAAACAGATGTGTCATCGGCATATACAAATGATGTACTAGATGATATATTGCGTGGAAGGTCGTTTATATATATAATAAATAAGATAGGACCCAGAATGGAACCCTGTGGCACTCCAATATTTACCTGTTTCAATTCAGACCACGAATTTTGCCACCACACACTTTGCTTTCTGTTATTTAAGTAAGATTTCAGAAGCTGATATGCATTGCCCCTGACACCATAATGCCACAGCTTCGATAACAAATTACTGTGCGTTACACAATCAAAAGCTTTACTCAGGTCGCAGCATCTCTAGCATACCAAATATTTTCCAACATTTCTGTTAGAGCTGTTATAGTGGATCTGCCTGTTCTATACCCATGTTGTTCGTACGCAAATAGATTGAATTTTTCAAAGAAAGAAACTATTCTTTTCTTGATTATCTTTTCAAAGACTTTAGATATGACAGGCAGTACTGAAATGGGTCTATAATTTTCCACATCATCTTTGCCGTCCTTTTTATATATAGGCACTATTTTTGCTATCTTTAATTCCTGTGGAAATACAGCTTCTGTTAAACAACGATTTGTTTAAACCCCAAATTTTAATTTAAAGAGTAAAACTCACATTGTCTTGATTTTATTATAAATCAAATTTCACATTACAATATCTACCACAGTGGTTTTATGAATGACTTATTGGTGTTTCAATTCCTTGTAAATTATCTCAGCACCCAAATATATGTATTTAAAAAACTTGGGATACATAGTACACACGAGAAATATTCGATAAGATTGAATTTAATTTTTGTTTATACCTCCCAAATGGCTCTGATTTAGCCCTATTCTGAGCAATGTTTGAATAGTAACCTCTACATCCTTATTGTACGTCGACAATTATTGATTGTCTATACACACACTTTTTAATACAAATGAAAAATTACTGGATACAACTATTCACCTTATAGAAAGTTAACTATCTAAACACTGACACTATATCTCAACTACAAAGAAAGTGAAACTCGTTATACTAAAACTGCGAAATTGAAACCAGAATTAAACAATACATAACTTATTAAATTGTATTAATAAAAAAGTAAATTGAAAATTATCAATGGTCGTATCATATTCTTTTAAAACATGAACACAATCTCAAATACACTAGAGTGCTTAACGTGTTTCACATGTTGTCGAATTTGTTATATAGAACGTCTAAAATGCGGTTTTTAGACTTTGAGAAACGTCTTATGCATTCCATAAATGAACGTCCGAGAGACGTTTTCAAAATAACGTCCTTAAGATGTCTTCTTTATATCTTTAGGCGTTCAGACATAATACAGACCTAAATAAGACATCCATTAGATGTCTTGTGCTGTCTGGGGTGCGATTCATAGAATTTTGTTGTAGCCTATTGGGTTTTTGTACACGTTTCTAAAAAAATATTTTTTTTTAGGCGTAACAAAGTTGTGTTTTGTTTTTTAGTAGCATTTGCGAGAACCCAGTTACCATAAATTTAATCAAATTAAACAACATCATAATTGATACTAATTACTTTATTTTTTATAAATATTTATAAAAATTATTTACTTGCATTTTTTAGCGTCTTTTTCTTCATCACAATCATCATTATTCGACCGTTTTAGCCTGTAACAATTAATAAAAATTTATAGATAACAAATATTTAAAAAGATTGAAATATTTTATTACCGTTTCATATCTTGAAGCTTGTTTTGTACCTTTCTCAAGTTGGCAACCGAGGTAAAGTTCAGTGTAATTTTACCTATGCGGTAAAGGATTACTTCCATACTATTTGCAGTTTCGTCAGGATTAAATGTATTAATGTTCTCTAAGGAAATGATGATTGGATCGAATTTCACAACATCAAACGGATATAATAATAATCCTCCGAACTTTTCGGTTTCCTCCACTAAGACTTTATAGTACTTAATATTAGTTTCCACCCAGGCTATAGCAACAGTGTCCATGGCTGAAACACTCTGATTCTCTAACACTGGCAAATTTTCCGCAATACTTCGTAAATCCATTATACTAAAAACTGTTATCGTAATGTTTTTTTTATTTAAACACTTTAAGAAAAATAGCACATGGCACGAACTGGGCACGAACAGACTAAGAGAGAAAGAAGGATTAAGTCTACGGACCCCATCGACAATAAGCGAAAAGAATCGTCTTGTCTGACCACCCGGTACCAACTCAATGCAAGTAATGTTAAGAGGAGGCTGCCTGGAGGGGTGTATTCAAATATTAATATAAACAGGGATGTATGGAATTGTTCAAGGTCAGATTAATATAAGAAAAGGAAAATATATAAATTTCTATATAATACGGGTAATAAGTAGGCTTACAGGTAATCGTACATACCTCTAAGAAATAACAAAAGATACAGAACTTTTGAAATACGAAAGATCTAGGTAAATTTATTATATTATAAAATTATATTTCTAGAATTGTTTGCAGTTCTCATAATACTCATATTGTTAACGATAAGAAATTTGACTTGATATACCTTGCATCAACATCGATAGCATTTCATTTATATACAGGATGTCCCAATAGGGCGGTGTCGGGCGATATCTCAATACCAGTTTGAGATACAAAAAAAAATTGAAATAGAAGATGTTTAATTTTTAAAGGGGCATAACCTAAAAATGCTTTCGTTTATACAGAGAGTCTCAGAAAAGCAGTACTGAATTGAAGTTTATTTTATATTTCAAATAGAACACCCTATATTTTATTACATTTTTAGAATCTACTATAAAATCAACATACTTTTCATATACCATTGTCTATACCTAATCCTAATAGTTTTTGAAATATTTGATATTTTCTCTAATAGATGTCATATGCAGATACTATTTTTCTAAGTCATATCTTACTTATGTTTGACCCCAGAAACAAAATTTTTGGTATGCGAGTACCTAGTCTATACTTGCAATAATTTTTACAAATTGCTAAAACTATTTTATTTAATGAATTACGTGAGGAAATTAGAAGCATAAAAAATGAAATTAAAGAGAGAGAAGAGACTTGGGAGAAGGAAAAGCAACAAATAATGCGCAGAATAGAAAAATTGGAAGCCGACAGGGAGCAGGAACAAAAACGGAAAAGAAAAAACAATGTAATTATAAAAAGCGCGAAAACAAATGCAGGTCAAATATACAGAGATGTTGAAAACTTATTTGCGAAAAACATAGGCGTAGACACAAAAATTGAAAAGGCGCAAATAATACACGAGAATAAAGAGTATCAAATAATAAAAGTTGAGTTAGGTTCCTGGGATGACAAGCAAAGAATCATGCAACATAAAAGCAAATTGAAGCATACAACAATATTTATTGAGAATGACTTAACAAGAGAGGAAAGGGACATTCAGAAAGAATTAAGGAGTATAGCCAAAGAAGAAAAAGAGAAAGGCAATAAGGTGAAAATTGGATACCAAAGACTGACAATAAACGACAAAATATATAAATGGAATAAAGAAGTCAAGGGAGTTGAGGAAATGGAAGAGCGAGGAAGTGGGTCAAAAAACTAGTAGAAATGCAACCGGACGGGAATTTGGTAACGACAACGGCAAAGTTCATGACAGAGATAAAGGAAAGTGAATCTACACAGCAAGAAGTGAGGACGAAAATCATTAAAAAACGTGACCAAGAACATGTATGTAAGACAATGAAAAAGAAAATATCGCCGAAATATGGGTCAAAGGAAAAAAAGAATAGACAAAAGGACGTACGGAGGGAGCTAAAGATAGGAACATGGAATGTGCGGGGAACGTATGAAGAGGGAGCAATAAAAAATCTAGAAATAATAATGGATATACGTATGGAATAGATGTACTGGCCTTGCAAGAAACTAAGCAGAGTGGGAACGGGATAATTGAGTTAGGTCGAAATACCCTGTTTAAAAGTGGAGGAGACAACAGATACTTTGGCGTTGGCTTCCTGGTCCATGAGAAAATCAAAAGGATGGTGATAGACTTCAAAGCAATTTCGGACAGGGTATGTTACTTGAGACTACGCGGTAAATACCGAAAAATTAGTATTGATAATGGACACGCACCTACGGAAGAAAAGGACCCAGAAATAAAGAACGAGTTCTATGAAAAGGTAACGGAAATACTGGAAAATATCCCAAGGTACGACATAAAGCTAACAGTTGGTGATCTAAATGCAAAAGTAGGAACGGAGGAACATCACCGAAGTGTGACAGGAGGTAAAAGTCTGCATAAAGAAAGTAATGAAAAAGGAAGAAAATTGATTGAGTTCGCGGTAGAAAACCAAATGAAAATAGTAAGCACAAGTTTTGATCACAAAAATATTCACAAAGTGACTTGGATATCACCAGATGGACGTACCAAGAATCAGATAGATCATGTACTAATAGAAACAAAACACAGTAAAGCAATTAAGGATTGCAGAAGTTATAGAGGGGCTGATGCAGATAGCGATCACAATTTAGTCCTATTCAGGCTCACACAGGAGTTGCCAGTACTAAACAAAGGAAAAAACGATAGACAAAACTACGACATAGAGAAATTACAAGAGCGCAGAGTAGCAATGAAATTTGAAGAAGAAATAAGACTGAAGCTAGCAGACGATAAGAAAACAAATCAAACAATAGAAGAGGAATGGACTACAATTCAGAAGGGGATAAAAGATTCCATGAATGGCTGTTTAGGACAGCGAAAGCATTCAAAGAAAAAGAGTGGTTTGATGAAGAATGTAGTACTCTGAATGATAGAAATAAGGCAAAAATAGAAGACGACCGAAATGGAACAGAAAGCACAAAGAAAAATTATGATCAGAAGAAAAAAATAGCAAAGAGGATCTGCAGATCAAAAAAGAGAGAATATCTAGAAAACCAATTAAAGGACATAGAAGACCATTACACTAAGAAACGAGTAAAAAATTTCTATCAAGAAGTAAAACACACCAAACAAAGTACTAATGCAGGGATAAGTTATTGTAGAAATGAAGAAGGACTATTGGTAGGAGATACAAAGGAAAAATTAGATGTATGGGCAAGATACTTTAAACAGCTGTTAAAAGAAGGAGAAGAAGAGGGACCCCTGTATGGAACTTCGGAACCAGCAGACGGCGATGATGAAGAACTGGCAGAACCTACAGAACAAGAAGTGTGCCAAATTATTCGAGAACTAAAAAACAAGAAAAGCGCAGGGGAAAGTGGAATCCCAGCAGAAGCATTAAAACTAGGAGGCGAGAATTTACACAGGAAACTGGTGAAGTTAATACAAAGAGTGTGGAGAGAAGAAAGAATGCCGGAGCAATGGACAAATGCCCTTATTTGCCCAATCGTTAAGAAAGGTGATAAAACCAGATGCGGAAATAATAGAGGAATTGCATTGCTAGATACAACATATAAAATAACAGCTAAGATAATACGAAACAGACTGCAGAAATATGAGGACGAAGCAGTAGGCGAATACCAAGCTGGCTTTAGACGTGGAAGATCGACAGTAGACCAGATTTTCACATTAAAACAGATCCTAAATAATAGTTACGAACATAATCTAGGGTTACACATGCTCTTCATTGATTTCAAGCAGGCTTATGATTCAATTACACGAAGTAAACTGTACGAAGCGCTTAAGAGATTGGAAATACCAAGAAAAATAAGAAAACTAGTCGAAATGACACTGACAGATACAAGAAATAAGATCTTGGTAGAAGGTAACTACTCGGAACAATTCAGTGTCGGAAGAGGATTAAGACAAGGAGATCCGCTCTCGACGAACCTATTCAATCTGGTGTTGGAAGTAATCATACGAGAAAGTGGGATACAAAGAGCAGGATTGATTTACCAACATAAAGTACAATGTATTGCGTACGCAGATGACGTGGTTTTGCTAACAAGATCCAAAAAAGAACTTGAAAAGATGTTAAGAAAATTTGAAGAGGAGGCAAACAAATTCGGCCTACAAATAAACAGAGAAAAGACAAAGTATATGGAAATGAGAACAGAAGTGTCTGATGAGAATAAATTTGTAAAGTTTAAAGCTGGAGAAAGAGAGTATGAGTTTGAAAGAGTAAGCCAATTTGAATATCTAGGAGTGACAATAAGAAGTAATAACCAAGAAGAAAACGAAATTGATAAGAGAATTTTGAAAGGAAATGGAGTAGTGGGGTCACTATCAAGAATGCTGAGAGCAAAAACACTATCAAGAGCAGTAAAGATTAGAACATATGAAACAATTATAAGGCCGGTTGTCTTGTATGCAAGTGAAACCTGGACAATGACAAAGAAAGATGAACAAAAGTTAGAAATCTGGGAAAGGAAAGTTCTGAGGAAAATACTAGGTGGAGTGAGAACGACGGAGGGCAGTGGAAAAGGCGTACCAATAGAGAGGTGATGGACTTATACAAAGGAATAAACATAATCCAAAAAATTCGAGGACAGAGAATGAGGTGGTTGGGACACATTATCCGAATGCCGGAGCAAAGAGTTGCCCGTAAAGTGTTATACGAAGGAGAAGGTGCAAAGAAAAGAAGAGGAAGACCAAAGAAAAGATGGTTCCAGGAGGTAGTCACGGATATCAAAGAGATGGGCATAAATAATTGGGAACAGCTAGCCAAGGACAGAAAAAAAGTGGAAGCAGATAATAAAGAAGACAGAAGCCAAGGGCCGACAAGGCCTGTAGCGCTGATATATATATATATATATATATTTTATTTAATACAGAGTGTTCAAAAAAGGGAAAGCAACATAACAAATTTCAGATTAAAAAATCTCCATTTCCTTAAATGGAATACCTAGTGTTCTTTCATGCTATTTTAATCACATCAATAATGACACCAATAAATAACCATAAGCCGGATTTACACAAAACAACTACTACTACAAGAACTAGTGGCGAAGATAGAGCTGTTACGCATCTTCAGTTGGTGAGTCATTAAAAAAATTAACAAAAGAAAAAAATAACAGTGGGGATAGCCAAATGAAAGAGATTTCCATCGCAGAAATATCTCCTTTACCTTATGCTTCAGCAACAGTTAAGAGAAACAAACGTAAACGAGGAAAACAAGGTATTTTGAATGACACTCCAAATCTTGAGTTGAAAATCAAAAGAAACAAAAAACCCAAAAAAATCTGCTCGAGCTGTTACCAAAAAGCTATTTTTGGACGACAGCGATGATACAGAATTGCAGAAACCGACGACGAAAACGACGCTGCACGCAAATTTTAGCAATGAATTCTACAGTTTATCCCGAAGAGGCGAAATGTTGTGCAGGCTTGAACAGAAAAGCCAAAACGTTCACCTGTGATATTTGCAAGGAATAACAAGTTAGACAATGTTGCCATTTCTTAAGTAATTAGAATTGGAAGGGAAACCAAGTTCCAGTCAGGGAATATCAAGGAACACCCAACCGAAACTTCACCTATTCTTTTACGTTATATTGACCCTTGATATCTTCAGTTTTATCCGTTTATTTTTTGACTAAACTCAGAGCAGCATCTCCGAGCACATCCAGACCTCTTTCCCTCAGCGACCACGCTTTCACCCACATCACTTATTCATATATAGATATATAATATTCTTTCACCTTTATTCCGGGTGCCACCGGAAGGGCGCACGTTTCAACTTGTTGCGCATGCGGCGTCGCGACGGTGACGACGCCGGGCGTCTAGACGCCCGCTTCTCCCTCGATTTCACTCGCGGCAGCCGCACGGATGGTCGCGTCTTTGCCGGAACACGAGCCGTAAACGTATCACACAGGGGATAAAAAAAAAAGGATCATTGTTAGAGGTGTTGGGAGAATAGTCGGAAGACGAATTCGCGTTAAAAGGAAATGTTTAGCTGCCATTAAAGGGAGGAGTGAAGGAATGAATCGTATCGTCATAAAAGTGATAAAATTATAGAGATTCTTTTTCGTTTCGATTAATATAATTTAAATCGACAGTGTTCTAAATTCTATCGAGTATTGAGTTCTCGTTTAATAAGATTTTATGACAGCTGCTTCGTTTAAATCCGACCGTTTATAATAATGAGGGGGTTGTCTTGAATGAGATCGTACTACAATAACAACAACAACAACAACAACAACAACCTGGTAAGTATCTTTAAAATTAATGGAATTAATTCAGTCCCGTCTTGTACCCCGGCTATTTCTATAAAATCAATTAAGCAAACAGATTGTAATGTTGACACAGAAGCTTGATTCATTTTTGATAAGTCATTGTATTTGTCATATATAAATCGTTACAGATTGAATTTTTTTTTGAACGATACGATTTCGCCAGTAAGTATATAAATACATAAATAATATTTAGGGCATAAAATCGTTGACATATTGTAATTGAATCGCGTGGGTGTTTTAATGGCTTTCACGGCTCTAATATAGGCAATCATAACGTGCAAGTTTAATATTAAATGTTCCTTATGGCAGTTAATATCTTTGATGTCTTCTTGCTTTTGAAAGAAAGGGTTAGATCTCCGGTGACTCGTTCGGTTGCCATGGTGATAAGAGGAAGGCGTGTATTATGCTGGGAATTTGACATTTCGTATTCGCCTTGATCTTTTTTTTTCTCGTTAATCAGCACAAATTAGGTTTGATGAAAGTGTTCAACTAATATTTACTACGTATACTGTCAAAAGCGTAAATAAGACTAACAAATTTCGAGCTTTTAAACCTGGCTTTATTTAGAAATGTCATTAGTGTCTCAATGCCATTATTAGGTATATTAATACATATCTGGTAATAGATCAGTATTATTGGCAGTTGGAATACTATAACATGGTCAGAAACCAATTGAATCAGAGGATTGCTGAGGGTGAAACGAATATTAGAATTAAATATGTAAATGGATTGCCAAAGATTGTGAATTTAAACCTGTAAAGTCCAACATGTACACCAATGAAGACAGAACCCTGTCAATATACTATCAAAACGTAAGAGGCCTGAATACCAAAACTCAAGTGTGCTTTGAAGCGGCCGCGGCATTAGTGTCTGATGTGTTGTGTTTAACGGAAACATGGCTCAATGCCGGCGTTAATAGTGCTGAACTATTCAGCAATGACTACACTGTGTTTCGTTGTGATCGAAATTATGAAGCTCTGGGAAATACAAGGGGAGGTGGTGTGCTTTTGGCAATTAAAAATACACTATGTGCGACTCCCATTGACTTTTCAAGATTAAGAGATGGAACTACTCGCAACATATGATTTTGTCTTCAATTACAATTTTGTACTTTTGGGTGATTTTAATGTGCCCGGGTTTGTTAACTGCTATGCAGCTGAATATAAACATAAAGTCCTAGATAATTTCATAGAATTACTAGATTTAAAGCAGGTAAATAACATACTTAATGCAAACAATCGTATACTTGATTTAGTTCTAACAAAATTAAGCTGTGAAGTATCACTCAGCGAGGATCATATAGTTAACATTGATCCTCATCATCCTCCTTTACAGATATATGTTCGGAATAATTTGCATAGACGCGAAATATTTTCCAGTAATGCCTTCTGTAATCAATATAACTTCAAAAAAGCTAATTTCTTGGACCTATACGCGAGTTTAGCATCATGTGATTGGGAATTTGTGAGCAGTTGCACGGATGTCAATGCCGCTTGCGATGCGTTCTATGGTGGAATTGAATATTTTTTAAGTAAGTTCGTCCCACTCAGGAAGTCTGGGAACAATTATAGCCGTTATCCTCCTTGGTTTAATTGTCACATCATTGACGGAATTAAGCGGAAAAATATAGCGCACCGTAACTACAAAAGATACAATAGCTTGTACTACAGAAATAAGTTTAGGCAACTGCGCTCAGAAGTTAAGACTTTAATTTCAAATGCCCATTCTACTTACCTTAGAAACATCGAACTCAAAATTGCTGATGATTCGTCTAATTTCTGGGCGTATGTCAAATCTAGGCGCGACAGTGGCAGCCGGAATATTCCCAATACCTTTCAGTACAATGGTAGACATATAGAGGGTCAACAGCAAATAGCTGATGCCTTCACTCATTTTTTCTCAAGTGTCTATATTAAGTCAGACCCTGAAACGCGGGCTCAGCAGTCATGTGCAGTTAATGTTAGTGGAAAAATAAGTATAAGCGAGACACACATATTAACTGCAGCTAAAAGACTTACATCTAAACTGACCGCCGGTGCGGACGGGCTACCTAGCTTTTTTGTTAAGGATTGCATCGGCGCATTCCTACAACCCCTTTGCCATATCTACAACTTAATTCTGCAGACATGTGTTTTTCCTGAAATGTGGAAGGTAGCTAGAGTCTGTCCTTTGTTTAAAAATGATGATGTGACCCAGATTACGAATTACCGTCCCATTTCTATATTATGTAATTTTTCTAAATTATTTGAATCTATTATCTATGATAATATATACAAGCATGTTAAGCCTCAGTCAAATTCATTGTTATTTTGTTTATGCAACGAACCCTTAAAAAATAATCATGAATATGTGTTCAAGAGCACTTTATTGTTGTTACCAAAAACAAACTATTCCCGATCATTTTGAGATAAAATCCTATCGTGTGACATATCAACGTATTCTAGATTTATCAGCGGATCAAAATATAACAAAAAACAAACATAGTTGTATTTAAAAATAAAAAGTTGATGTCACTTCCGGTTAAACAGGAAATGAAAGAGGAGGTGGGGAAGTTTAGAAAGATGCGCGATTACATGACATAACTTAATGTTAAATGTCAAGTAAATCTATTACACGATAAAAAAGTTATAATCTGTTACCTTATTCCGTTGTCACTCGGTATATTTCTAAACTTTTGAAAACATTTAGAAACTTACAATTGTTTATTTGTCTAATTAATTTAACATTCGCATGATCGATGTTGTGATCTGTATCAAAAATGTATTGGGCAACGCTCGATTTCTCAATTCTATTAAATCTAAGATTAGCCATATGCTCTTTGAATCTAGTTGAGACTGCTCTCCTGGTTTGCCCAATATATTTTTGATTACAATCTTTACAATTGATTTCGTAAATACCTGACTTTTCTAGAGGTTGTATTTTATCTTTAGGGTTACCGATGAGACTTCGCAAACTAGTCTTCGAACTGTAAACTATTCTGAGATCTAGCTCTTTGAAGATGTTACTCAAACCTTTAGTGATAAAGGGAGCGTAAGGGAGGGTCACAACGGGTGAAGCTTTAACATCCTCTCGAAAAGTCGTAGATTCTTTCACAGTTTTCTTATAATTAAACTTTCTAATTAACTTATAGGTATGCTGAGGCTGGAAACCATTACACTTGGCCGCATCTTTTATAATATTAAGCTCTCTCTCATACCTCGCCTTGTTCAAGGGAAAAGTGAGAAGTCTGTGGACCAAAAAATTCAGGCTTGCCATTTTGTGTTGTACACAATGATGGGAATCTGAAGGAATGTAGCGAAGTGTACTGGTTTCCTTTCTATACACGTCAAACTCTAATCTATTGTTATTTCTAATTACTAAAGTATCTAGAAAGGGTAGCTGACCGTTTTCTTCTCTTTCACAAGTGAACTTTATGGTTTCGAACCGATTTTTTAGTGTCAAATATAGCGAAAATACCATCCACATACCTCAACCAAACCCTAGGAAAGTATTCGCTCTCAGATTCTAAGTCCTTTTCAAAACGGCTCATGAAAAGGTTAGCCAAAAAGGGCGACAAGGAGTTACCCATTGCCGTTCCTTCCACATGTGTTCAAGAGCACTTTATTGTTCTTACCAAAAACAAACTATTCCCGATCATTTTGAGATAAAATCCTATCGTGTGACATATCAACGTATTCTAGATTTATCAGCGGAACAAAATATAACAAAAAACAAACATAGTTGTATTTAAAAATAAAAAGTTGATGTCACTTCCGGTTAAACAGGAAATGAAAGAGGAGGTGGGGAAGTTTAGAAAGATGCGCTATTACATGAAATAACTTAATGTTAAATGTCAAGTAAATCTATTACACGATAAAAAAGTTATAATCTGTTACCTTATTCCGTTGTCACCCGGTATAAAAATAAGTCATGTGTAATGAATTGTGACAACGGTCCTATCCCGCATTCGTCATTGTTTTCGTTAATCAGAAATTAATGATGCGTATCGGATTTACCGTGCATAACATTTAGGTTACCTGTATTTGTAGATTTTAGTGTTCGGGAGAATCTGATTTGAAATCACAGTTTGCCGTTTATTGGAAACTATGATTTTGTACAGAAATTTTCTTATTAAAGCATATGAAAACAATATTAAGTCATTTCAAGAAAAAAAGAGGAATAAAAATCAGCAGAAGCAGAGGTTGCCATTAAAAAAAAATTTATACATTTCCATGGAAATACGTTTACATAAAAACCACGAGTAGTTTAAGACATGGAGAATAATTAGCAAAAAAACTTTTGTTAAAGACATTTTCTTATAAAGTTCATATTTAGGGAAATAAACCGCCTATATTGCATACTTTTGACTAACCCTGTATATCCAAAATTTGCACGAAATCGAACGCCCTTCGGCAATTGTCAAAAATTCACAATTTTTCCATACCTAACCCTACCTACAGCTGTCAGAATTTGAAGTACAATTTAAAACTATCGCAGTGTCGTCAATCTTGGTAAAGAAAATACTTTAAAACTTCATGTTGACATGCCTGATTTTTTAATTCAAATGTGTCAAAAAACTGACACTGTTGTGAAACGACATAACATAGAAATAAATGTAGAAATATAATTCTGAATAATCAACATCGTTGCCAATTTTGAATTGTGCGCTTTATGGCAAGATAAATTATCATTATTATTAATTAACATAAAAGTTAGGGTAAACAAAAAAAAAAACAATATATACGCCGTGTAATATAATAACTATAAATTTTCCAATTATAACCTTTGTGATTTACGTTATGTCGTTAAAATGTTTCGTCCACGATATACCTACCTACCGTATTAATTAATTGCCGTTGTTTCGGGTTCCGCACGCAAACTAGGTACGAGCTACAACTTCCGGCCGGCGAAATTTCTGAACTTCACGTGCGTGCAAAATTATGCTTCCAACTTCCTGCCCTTAATTCCACCTCTGTATGTATGCTACGGTGAAGATATATCTACATGTTACATTAATCGAACTCGATCAGATATATAGAAGGTTAAAATTAAATTAATTGTAACCGTAAAGAACTTTTAATATATCTATATTATACAGGGTGTAACAGTGGGAACGCCGTGGCCTCTGGTAGTCAGATAATAACAATGTTTGAAAAGCTACATACTGGAACATAAATATGTAAGCGGATTAGATCTACAATTTAAAAATAATATGCAATATACAGGGTGTTTCAAAACTAAAGTTACGTTTTTCTTAATGAAACACCCTGTATTTTATGGCATTTTTGAGTTGTACACTAAAATCTAGATCAACTTTATTTAAGGTTTCCTAACTTATTTTAAGTGGAACATCCTGTACATTATTGCACTTTTTGATTCCTTGTTAAATTTAAATGGCTAGGCTGGCTGTGCTTAAGCCAGCCTAGCCATTAGCTATTTTTTCGAGACTGGATCTGTTCAGGATAGGAAAATAGGATAGGAATTAAATATCAAACAGATTGGCCAAAGTTCTTAAAAGAGCTCTAGACGAGCATAGACAAACGATGTGGCAGGACAAGCTACAGTCATTAAATACTGAAGATATCTCCTTGTGGAAGAGCTCACAATCTCTCAGACGTAGAGGGGCTAAAGGTTCTCTATGCCCACTTGTCGAGACCAATGGTCCGGTCTACAAAGCCAAGGAAAAAGTAGAATTGCACGCCGACCATCTGGCAAATGTTTTTATGGGAAATCCGGGTGGGAATCCAACCAACGATCTGGTTGTTGAAAGGCTTCTTCAAACGCTGATTGAGGCCCACAAACAAGGAGGAAGTCTCAAAAATCATCAAGAGCAGAAGGAGGAAAAAGGCTCTTGGAGAGGATGGTATCACAAATGAGGCCATCAAATGTCTACCTCTGCCGGCCATAGACCGTCTAGTTGTTAAATAAAATCATAAATTTGATCCGAGATAGTTGTCGTCTGCCAAGGTTTCCTCCCTGCCTGGAAGTTACCAACCCATTAGCCTCTTGTCAAATCTCTCCAAAATAGCAGAAGCGGTGATCCTCTGGAGACTTCGGATGGAGATAATCGTTGAGGCTTACCGACTCCATCCGAAGGGACATCGAACAGAGGGATGTTACTGGGGCGGTATTTCTTGACGTACAGAGAGCTTTTGATTCCGTCTAGCATCAATCATCTCTTGTACAAAATGATGGTCAGGCGGATCAACAATTCATTAGATTGATCTCTTCTTATCTCTGCGGCAGGTCTTTCAGGGTGAGGGATGCTGGCATGCTGTCTCGGCGCCTTCCGATCGGGTCGGGGGTTGGGGTTGGGAGTGGGCTGGCATGCGGGCCTGTTTCACCGCGACCTTTATAGGTCTATTGTGATCTTCTTTACCTTAGAGAACGCTCTCTAGTTTCGCCTTCTTAATCAGATAAATTATTTTTGAGAGCGGCTCTTTTGTGTAGCCGTTGGCTGTGGGGTTCTCTACCCCCATTACTAGAAACCTTGTCCTCGCTAGACCGTCACAGTGGCATAAAACATGAACTTGGGTTTCTTTTTCATCTTGACAGAATCTGCAGAGAGCATTTTCTCATCATTTTGACAGTCTTCCTGACTTTACTCACTAGGTCTTCAGTAAACTTAGGCCTCTGTTCCCTTAGGAACTCCTTAGCCTCTCTTTGTCATGGTGATCTTTCCCATCATTTCTTGGACTTGTTTTGTGACCATTCGTAGATGGACGTCTTAATTTGTGATTTGGTAATACCGAAGGAAGGGGCCGCTCCTATGAAAGGCCTTGACGAACCTCGTCTGGCCAGCTCATCTGCCGCCTCGTTTCCCTTCACTCCCGTGTGGCTGGGGACCCAGGCCAAAATTATTTTCCTTAGGGTGCCTACCTCATTTAGGGCTCTACGTTGCAGATCTGCCAACTGAATCTGGATGCAACCTGACGATACTACAGTTTATACGTCATGCAGAAATGATACTATCCTCCGTTTACGCCTCCAGAGGGCGGTTGATTTAATTATGAGGTGGGCCACTTGCTGGCCTGATCCTCGACCAAAAACTAACCTGGAAACGTCACACCGAGTT
>CM043015.1:227223596-227364659 GCA_023690525.1 Holotrichia oblita | reverse complement strand
CTCCATATTACGCCAAATTACTTTGTCCCTAAATATTTCCAAGAGGCGTTCTTGAACCCGTCTTATAGTATGGACACTGGTACTACAAATTATGCCTTATTTCAATAGGTATATTGTCCAAAAATTCAATGATCTCGGTGTTAAGGAAGAAGGGGTATTCTTCAGAATTTAAATTGCCTCTAAAAAAATAAGGCCCAACAACTTGATGGTTTAAAATACCGCACCACACATTAGTTTTAGGAAGGAATACTGGTCCTTGCATTCTATTATAAAATTTGGATTTTCTTGAGCCCACCATCTACAATTTATCTAATATTTATAAATTTAGGTTTATACGGCTTAAATTTATTTTTGTGCAAAATATTCCTTACACTCTCTCTTTGAACATCAGTTCTGCGAGAAACATGTCTAACCCGTCGTTGCACAGGTCGCGGGTTGACCCTTTTATGCAATTATAATATTTTAGAATGTTTTCGTTTTTCCGCATTATGCACCATATTAGTGCAGTTCCGAAGCACGGTCATAAAGACCGGGTTGGGGCAGTCTCGTGTGCGTTGTTATCGAGAGTTTGAGGTTAGGTTTTCGAAGCGACAGTTATAAATTCTACACGATTCCTATTTTCTCTTCAAGTTTTTTTGAATATTTCGATTATTATAAGTAAGTATGGTATTTGTGATATTAATTTGTTACATTTCCTGCCTCAGAAATATGAAATAATGCACTTATTTAACGTATTTGTCATTATTTTGATTTTACTATAATATAACCTGTATCTTGACAGGATGGCAGATTACGAACGAGAACAGGCTCGTCTTCTACACTTGTGGAATGAAGAGGACTTTGTTGAGGAACTAGATCATTATAGTGATACAGAGCAGTCAGAAGAAGAACACGAATTGGTGGGTGGTGCTGCTTCTCAACAACCCGATTCTAGGAATACAGATTCTTCGCGTGAGCCTCCTCAACCAGGGCCTAGTACTAGCGCTAAATTCGTTATTCATCCAACATTGTGTTACACTGGTAAAGATGCTACAACACAATGGAACAAATTTCCATTGCCTAAGAAAACAAAAACTAGTAATCACAATATTTTCAAGGAGAAAGCAGGTCCAAAGGGTATTGCAAAGCATACAAAGCGCGTGCTGGAAACATGGCAAATGTTCTTTCCAGATGCCTTTATTCAAAAAGTTGTAGACTATACTAACATATTCATTCAAAACGTAAGAAATAACTCTGAGGATAAAACACAAGCGGTAGATACAAGTGTAACAGAAATGAAGGCTGTATTTGGACTACTTTACTTGGCGGGTGTCATGAAATCTTCGCACTTGAATTTGAGGGACCTATGGCAAAGAGATGGAACTGGAGTGGAATACTTTCCATTAGTAATGGGCATAAATCGTTTTAGATTTATTTTACGCTACCTTCGGTTTGACGACTTCAACAGCCGTGAAGAGCGAAAAGTTATAGATAAATTAGCAGCAATTAGAGAACTACTAGACGAATTTATTGATAGTTGCAAACAAAATTACTGCCTGGGTGTGAATGTAAAGATTGATGAGATGCTAGAATCATTCAGGGGCAGGTGCAGTTTTCGGCAATATATACCGAAGAAACCCGCAGAATATGGACTGAAAATTTTAGCGCTAGTAGATTCTAAATCGTTCTATACACACAATTTAGAAGTCTACGCTGGGACACAAAACGATGGCCCTTACAAGTTTGATAACAACCCTAGTGCTCTAGTAAAGAGATTAATTGAACCGATATCAGGCACGAGCAGGAATGTGACTTGTGATAACTGGTTCACTTCAATTCCCTTAGCTGTGGACTTACTCAAGGATCATAAGCTTACATTAGTAGGCACAGTCCGTAAAAATAAAAGGGAAATTCCCCCATTATTTGTTCAACAAAACAAAGAACGAAAAGTAAATTCCAGTATTTTTGCATTCAGGGAAAACATGACGCTTGTTTCGTATAAACCTAGAAAAAATAAATTGGTATTGTTATTGTCAACATTACACTATTCGGACAGCATTGACCACTCCACCGGTGAGGCCTGCAAACCCGAAATAATAACGTTCTACAATTCAACAAAGGGAGGTGTTGATGTTGTTGACGAACTGAAGGCAAACTATTCGGTATCCCGGACAAGTAGAAGATGGCCTCTGACATTATTCTTTTCTTTTCTGAACATAGGTGCAGTAAACAGTTACATTCTATACAAAGAAAATAATCAAAGCGCCATAAAACGCAGCCAATATTTGAAAGATCTTGCGAAAGAATCAACCCAAGAACAACTACAGGAAAGAATGAATAATACGAAACTTAAAAAAGCCATTCGATCTAGGATAAAGAGATTTTGGGTTTAGAAGAAGTCACTAAAACTAGAACGGTTGGAACTACCGAAAGATGCTACATATGTGATTGGAAGAAAAATAGGAAAACTGCAAACCAATGCATACAATGCGATCTGTATGTGTGCAGAGAACACACTAACGTTTTATGTGCCAATTGTGCAGATGGGCAAAATTTTGAAGAAGATTAATTTCTATTTCCATTTCATAAAGTCAACACACAAAAAAAACCTGTTTTAAGGAGCAATTTGTTTTAACAATAATATGTTTTTGAAATTTGGTATATCTTTATATTTTTATATTTATATTTATATATTATATAGATTTTTGTTTTTATATCGTAGTAATATACAGTTTACAAAAAATATATTATGTTTTATTAAAAACGTAAAATATGCGAAAATAACTGCTTTCACTACTGAAAATACGTTCTTGAAAAACCACGGTCGATTTGACCGGCTACGTGCACTAGTGTTAAGAATTTCACTTGTGCAACGCCGGGCTAATACTAATTTGACCTTGTTCCTGAATATCCAGGCAAACATTTAAATGGACTTCTTCACTATGTTTTATAGGATTGTGAAGTTTTTTAAATGAACTTTCCACCGATCCAGTTAATTTAAATTTGACCATAATCCTACTCACAGTAGATTGTTGCACATTTTTGCCTGGATGCCTTTCATTAAAAATTCTTTCCTGTAAAGTTAACATTTTTTTAATTTAATACGCAATATTAATTAAAAGCCACTATGACAAACAGAAAGCGATTCGACTGTCATAAAAAAGCAAGGGCTTGTTGATCTTTTTTATCATTTGTTTTGCGGCAAACTTGTGTTTGGTGCATCATCGTAAGGTACAAAACTTGTGTATTACTTTTAGACACAAACTACAATTTCAAAATAGTTATTTACGAACCAAGTGCGCGAAACCATATTTCGCGAATGAGTGACCAGTTTAAAGCGCGAGCCGGACGCGAGCGCTTTATGGGCACGAATGTTTCACGCACGAAGTTTGTACAATATTTTTTGTACGAGAACTATAATAATAATAGGTACTACATATTGTTAAATACGTTATCGTTTATGACCATATTATTAAGGTTAGGGATTTATGATTTTAAAATGTCACTAAATTAATCAAGTTCCAGTAAGTACCAACTTTACTTTTACGCACTCGTGTTTAAAGTGACCTTTTACGCACGCAAATCGAATCGTGAAATGACAGGTTTTGATAAGCGAGTACAAAAATAGTTATTTTATGAAGTTACCTTATACAGGGTCAAAAACAAATACTACAAACTTTGCATCACGTGTGACCAAATTTTAATAGCCCTATTCGGATTTTGTAGAAAAACACATAACACGTTAATTTGATACTGTTGTTTTTGTAGATCTATTTGTTGAATTAGGTTGATAGGCCTAGTGGTATACTTACATATTTGTTGCGTTTACCTTGACTATGTTTTGCATCCATACACCTATGTAATGTCAGTTACACTTGCGAATGTTAATGTGAGATCACTGTTCACTGGGTTTGATGAATTCGCTAGTATAGTTTTCAGGGAAAATCTAGATATTGTTGCAGTAACAGAGACTTGGCTCAATCACACTATTTCTGATGATATGATTGCCATTGAAAATTATAGCGTGTATAGGAGTGATCGCTCGTCGAGGGGTGGTGGTGTCGCACTGTATGTTCGAAACTCCTTGCAATGCACAATCGTGCAATTAGGTAATTCTGATGTCCTCGAATACGTGTTTATAAAATTCAAATTACATAATAAATCCTATGTTGTCGGATCCGTTTACAGGACACCTCACTCAAATACGATAGAGTGTTTGATTAATCTTGAAACAATTATCTGCGAAATTTTGCCAATGGCTGATGAGGTTGTATGTATGGGCGACCTTAATATAAATTTATTTAACTTCAACGATTCTAAAGTGATAAAATTTTATTCGCTGTGCGATGCTTGCGGACTAACTCAGGTTGTCGATCAACCGACTCGTATGACCGGCTACAGTAGCACTCTCATCGATGTCGTATTGGTTAGCAATGCCATGTTGGTCTCTGATATCCAATTTGTCGATATGCATCATGTCTCCGACCACATGCTTATCTCATGTAAACTTAATGTTGTCAAACCTAGAGAAACTCCCAAAATATACTCTTATCGAGATTTTAAAACTTTCAATTATGATAATTTTAAGAATGATCTAAATTCTATCCCTTGGGAAGTCGTTTATGACATGCATGATGTAAATGTAATGGCGCAGTATCTGAACGAAAATATCTTACGGTTATTTGAGGTGCACGCTCCCTTGCGCACTGTGCGTGTAAGTAAGCCCAGGGCGCCCTGGTTAACCGACACTATCAGACAATTAATTAAGCATCGTAAAGACGCCTTAACTAAATTCAAAAATTCGAAATCTCAAGAGGACTGGAATACGTATAAATCCTTTAGAAACTATACAACGGCAGCTATACGCAATGAAAAGAAAGCATACTTAGAATTCGTAAATAAACAAAACAATAGCAAGCTATTGTGGAAAACTATGAATGATCTAACCATAACTCGTAAATACAACCGCGGCGATATTCCGGAGCATCTGGGTGACGTAAATCGCATTAACAGTTATTTTGGGGTAAGTACAGGCTTAGTTCCGGATCATGATACCTTACTATATTACCAGAATCATAAACATAATGCAAACAATCATTTTAATTTCAGTTTTATTGATAGTTGTGATGTTCTAAAATACGCGATGGAAATCAAAACTAACGCGACGGGTGCGGATGGTATCAATGCGGCCATGCTTAATCTTTGTTTGCCTGAAATTACGGAATTCATAAGACACCTAATAAATCAGTGTCTTTATTGGGGAGAGTTTCCAGATGTCTGGAAGGCGGCAGTAGTCCTTCCTCTTTGCAAAATACGTAATCCTACGGATGTGAGTCACTTGCGCCCAATTAGCGTTCTTCCAATAATATCTAAAATTATGGAAAAAGCGATGGCTAGGCAGATACAAGCATACCTTAAAACAACTAATATTTTACCTGCCCTTCAGTCGGGGTTTCGCGAATACCATAGCACCTCTACCGCTTTGATTAAGGTTACTAGTGATGTATTGGCTGCCTTGGATGATGACAAAATTTGCGTGCTAACACTACTTGATTACTCCAAAGCCTTTGACACTCTTAGCCATGCCTTACTGGTAGCTAAGCTGAAGTACTTTGGCTTTGACCAGGACGCTTGTAGTCTCATTCACTCTTATATATCCGGTCGCTCACAGCGAGTCTGTGTGAGAAATGTTTTCTCTAATGAAATTCCAGTTCTGAATGGTACGCCACAAGGATCTATAATCTCTCCATTGCTATTTATCTTATACACTGCTGATTTTCCTAAAACTATCAATCATTGCACCCCTCATTTTTTCGCTGATGACAGTCAATTATATTACGCCTTCGAATTGAAGAATTTACAATCGGCAATTACTCGCATTAATGCTGATATCAATAGTCTGGTGAGTAAATCCAAATTACACTGCTTACAAATCAACTCGGGTAAGTCATCGGTTATGGTTTTCTCTAAACGGGGATATGGGGCCATAGACAGCATAGACATACGGATTGATGGTATATCACTTAAAGTTGCATCTGCTGCTAAAAATCTAGGGTTGCTAATTGATACCAATTTTCGCTTCAAAGATCATGTAAATCAACTAATACAAAAAGCATATGCTACCTTAAGATATTTATATAGCAACAGGAAAATTATGAGTACTAAACTTAAGATCTTATTATGTGACTCACTTGTGCTTTCACATTTCAATTATTGTGACGTTGTCTATGGCCCCTGTCTCGATTACGAATATTCTCTAAAAATACAAAGAGTGCAGAACTCGTGTGCTAGGTTCATTTACAATTTACACAGATGGGAACATACTTCTCCTTACATAAAAAGCGCTGGGTGGTTAAGTATGCGCGATCGTAGATATCTTCACCTTTGCACGCTTATACATAAAGCTAAAGAGGGGCGTGCACCTCTCTACATTGCCAATATGTTAAACGAGCGGGCCATGTTCCATGCTAGAAACCTGAGACACATGGATCGCTTGATGGTGCCTAGGCACCGCTCTGCTCTTTACGAGCGTTCATTCTGCTACATTGCACCCAAATATTTTAACACCCTTCCAGCAAATGTAAAGAACAAAACTGGAAAAGCTTTTAAATTTGCACTAAAACGCTATCTACTTGGTGATCGGTGATCTCTCATGATTTGATGATGTTGTGTGATGATATTTGACCTAATTTTTTCGCGTGTATTATATACATCGTGATGTATTATATTAATGTCGAGCTCTAGAGTTACATATTTATTATATTATTGTAGTACTGTTGTTCGTTTGTATTTTTTGAGAAGGTTGAGTAGAACAGCTTTAGCTGGACTCCGCCTAAATAAAGACCATTTATTATTATTATTATTATTATTATATTGAATATAGCGCTGCCTTAAAGAAAATGTGTCTAGAATAAAGCATTGTTAAAAGTAAGAAGTTCTATGTAGGTTGCGTTGAGTCTTATTTCGCAACAGTGGTGCAATTTACAAAAAATTGGCAAAAAATCGAAATTATCTTATGCAGCTGAAATTTTGCATATGGGTTAAAAATTGCATTTAGAAAAACTTTTTCTAATAACTTTTTTCGATATTTTAAGAAATGACCTCACTTTTGAATTTTTTTTGGAAAAAAAATTTAAATTTGACAGATAATGCGAATCACGTGACTATTATTTTTTTGATTAATTTTCATCTTGATCGAAACAGAAATTGATGCCAAACTCAATTTTAGAAAACTGCGCGATTCGTGCCACACACTGACTATAGACGACCGAAAAAAAATGGAGAGTTCAGCATTGCAAAGACATCCCAAAAATATCCCAAAGGAACCCGGCTAGCATGTCAGCCATTGTAATTGGTGATGAAACGTGATGTTTTTAATACGAGTCAAGATCAAAACGCCAGAGTGCGCTATGGAAATCACCAGAACAACCAAAATAGAAGAGCAAACTCCAGAGAATACTGACCGTTTTCTTCGAGTCACCATCGTACAAAGCCATCATGTTACTTGAATTCTTGACCAAAAAAAGGCATCATTGTTATCGATCATCCACCGTACTCACCTGATTTGGCTCCGTGGGACTTCTGGCTATTTCCCAAAATTAAATTGGCGATGAAAGGATATCGTTTCGATACCAGAGAATACGAAGTGATTCCAATTGAAACAAAAGGGTTTTTCCGTTAGTTTTGTACCCTTATAGACGCTATTTAATTTTAACAATCTCAGCTTATGATTAAAAAAAAAGGGTTCTAGAAAAAATGTATTCTAGAGGTCATGTTAAAGTACAGATCAGTAACAAAGAAACATTAAAATAGATGCATTTATAGACATAATAATACAACACAAAATCTATTAGTTGTCAAGGCTTAATTACGGAAACATTGCGTTGCAATCCAGCGGCCATCTTAATGTTTATATATCTCAAAAGCAATTAAACAAATAATATTTATCATCACAATTTTCCTTAAACAATTATTTTATAGAGAATTTACGACCTGGTTAGGAAATTTTTGTTTTAAATTAATTTGCATTAAGTAAACTTGAATTGAGGTCATAAAAAAAACAATCACGTTAACAAATTCATTCCAAAATATCAAATTTATATTAATTTCCAACCAGTTTTCCTTTATTAAAGTGCTACTAAAGAATAATTCTATATTTGTCAAAGATTCCCCGGAAGAACTTCGGACGAAAAGGGCATCCATTTTAAACTAAAATCACCTCGTTTATAAATACCGCGTTTAATCGCAAATCAGCCTAAAAATAATCATTTTTTCCCGAAATTAAAACGGAAAGAAAGGGATACTACTCACCGCCACCCTTTTTCTTCGGAATCCCTTCGGTTTCACACCCCGATACACACTTGGACGCGATATATCTCGACAGCACTACCGCCCGACTATCACCTGGCTATATGGCGAATTTCAGGTCTTCCACCCACTTATATCAACCCCGCCGTAGGTTTATCAACGGTATCTAGCACAGACTGGCAACGTTCGAGGGTAGTTTCGCGCCCAGCACGTTGATGTTGAAGGGTGGCGTTTGTCTTTGATTAGCGCCCGTCTCGTAACGAATCTGCGCTTGCTCCGTAGTATATACCTTTCCGCTATTATGGATGTATCCGCGCGTTTGTAGATACTATGCTCGTTGGAAAATGGACCTGTGTATGTGTATCCTTTGCCGAAGGGAGGGAGAAAAAAATAAATGTTAAATACTTCAGTTACGGGGGGATGTGTTATAAAGGGTTATTAGGTAAACGAGGAGCTGGAAAAAGGCAGGAGATTTTTTGCAGTGTTTCGTTTATTCATTAGGAAGACAAAGATAACCTGAAGAGTTTTTTAATAAATTAATAAATTAGAAAACTATCCCAGTAGGACAATTAAATTGGAACCAACATTGTAAGCATGTAATGGACCAATAAAGGAATGGAAATTGGGATAGAGAAATGCACAATTGCTGATATAAGCCGTGGGAGAATTGATGGTCAGTCTGGAGATGATTTTTCTACATCACCAAAATCTTCTTATCTTTCTGCTTCTTCTTAATCTTGTACCTTCCTACCGTGAGGTGTAAGGCAGTTTGAGTTGAAGTTATTCATTCCTTCTCATGTATTTCTCTCTCCACAGTTTTTTGTTTCTTCATTTATTCCTTCCCATTGAATACCTAATTTTTTGGCTTCTTCTCTTACTCCCTCTTCCCATGTTTTCCTAGGTCTTCCTTTTGGCATTTTACCTGTTGTTCTTGTTTCATATACTCTTCTTGGAAGTCTTCCCTCTGGCATTCGGCAAACATGTCTGAACCATCTTAGCTGGTTTTCTCCTATTTTGTCGTTTACGGGCTCTATTCGTAGTTGTTCATTTCTTATTGTTAAGTATACGTTGTACTTCCGTTTCAACGTGGATCTTAGATATCTGCCATAGTTGTGAAAATAGACAAAAAAGTTATAAAGAAAAGTTATCTCAATTTATGTTCTGCATAACCTAAAAATTTTTTTAACTATACAGAGTGTCTCAAAAGTAGGTAAACACATACTTGCTCCGTTATTTTAAATGGGACACCCTATATATTTTGGCATTTTTGAATAGTACGCTAAAAAATATTCCCACTTTATATAAACTACCTTACCCCCATTCCTAATAGTTATGGAGATATTTTACGTTTTCGTAAAAACTATCCCGATTCGGTGTTTTTCGTATGCCGCGATAACTTGATCCTGAAAATGGGTATCGAAATGATTTCAAGAATTTGTCGATTCCAAGAAAGGGCGCATTCAGAAAAAGGTAAACAGTTACCGATGGATTCATTCAATTAAATTAAATTTTACCTTATTTATGTGTGATAGCGTATGTGAGTTCGTTATTATCTGTACCTGATAAGCTTCACGTTTTGAATGATTGATTTGGTGGATGGTGTGTTGTATGTGACGATGTTAGCAGTTTTCCAGTTGGTGAAATGTTCTGCTAGTGCGTGAGGTCTCAACCCTAAGTTGGAAGTTTTAATAAAAAAAAATAACTATTTATATACAGTGTGTTTCACTTTTCATGGGGACACCTAAATAACTTTTTTATTTTGAAAGCAATCAATATAAAATTTTTATCAGTTATGTAGGCCACGACAATGCATCTTTTCATATGAATAGAGTTTTTATAAAGTCAAAATCTAGCCAACTACGATTAAAATAAAAAGTAGCGTTTCAAGTCGGGTCATAGTAGCGATTAAGATAGAGCAAAAAAGTATTAAGAAAAGTTATTACAAATCACTCAAGAACTCCAAATACCAAATTTCTCTGAAAAATTTGTAATTTTACATTTTTCTCCATTTTTATGCCATCAGCAGATGATAATTTGTTATTGCAATAATAAGAGTGCCATGAAACAAGAAAACGATTCATCAGTTCAAACGTCAAACATCAAACGTCAATTCACTAAACAGTTTACTTCAGTTGCAACTATCGAACTTTGCTAAGCAATGGCCGATAGACATTTAAGTATTGCTGAAAAAGTAGAAATTATTCGAATTGTTGGTGACAATGTATGTACGTTCTACCCGAGAGGCGGCTAGAGAGTTTAACGCGAGGCACCCTGAACGTCCACCCATCCGTCATCGAACTGTTGCATACTTGAATAATATTTTCAACACTACTGGCAATGTTACTAAACCACGTCCACGAGGATTGAACAATCGAGAACACCATTTAGATGCAGTAATATTAGCAGCGTATCGTAATAATCCTCAGACGAGTTTACGAGATATGGCTAGAAATTTAAATATGTATCTCTTACTCTAAAATTTGGAGATGTCTCCGTCGTCACAAATTGAAACCGTATAAGCCAAAATATTTACACACTCTTGAAGATGGAGATCTCCATAGAAGAATGGAGTATTGTCTATGGGCTCAAGGTAATTATCTAAATGACAGAGAATTTTTGAAAAAAAATATGTTTAGTGATGAAGCTACATTTACTACTAACGGTGTAGTTTCGTCCCAGAACTGTAGATACTGGGCAACAGAAAACCCAAACTGGGTCATCAACTGTAAAAGACAATATTCACAGAAAATTAATGTGTGGTGCGGAATTTTAAATGCACGAATCATTGGCCCGTTTTTCTTTTTTGACACGCTAAATGCAGAAAGGTTTTTACATTTTTTAAATACTGAATTAATGAATGTGCTTGATGATTTACCACTGGATGAGAGGCGAGATTTGTACTTCCAGCTAGATGGATCCCCGGTTCATAACGCAAGAATAGTGCGAGCATGGTTAGACGAGAACTTTCCGTTAAGATGGATAGGTCGTAATAGCCCGTTAATAGAGTGGGCTCCTAGATCGCCTGACATTACACCACTTGACTTTTTCCTTTGGGGAACTATTAAAAATGTTGTGTATGCATCAAGACCTCAAAACATACAGGAACTGTGTCAGAGAATCCGACAAGCCTGCCGAGAAATTTCCCCAGAAATACTACGACGAGTTGTATTGAATCACAAAAGACGATTGGAAAAATGTATCTGTCTTCAAGGTGATCTAGTTGAAAAAGATCCTATTTAAAATATTGTTCGTTAAATTGTTGCTATATTTTGTTCTTTAATACTGAATAAAATTTGCGAATCGTTTTCTTGTTTCATGGCACTCTTATTATTGCAATAACAAATTATCATCTGCTGATGGCATAAAAATGGAGAAAAATGTAAAATTACAAATTTTTCAGAGAAATTTGGTATTTGGAGTTCTTGAGTGATTTGTAATAACTTTTCTTAATACTTTTTTGCTCTATCTTAATCGCTACTATGACCCGACTTGAAACGCTACTTTTTATTTTAATCGTAGTTGGCTAGATTTTGACTTTATAAAAACTCTATTCATATGAAAAGATGCATTGTCGTGGCCTACATAACTGATAAAAATTTTATATTGATTGCTTTCAAAATAAAAAAGTTATTTAGGTGTCCCCATGAAAAGTGAAACACACTGTATAGCTGATTATGTTCTCTTCAATTAACTTGTAGGTCAATAAAACAACAATTAATTAAATAGCAATTTATTCCAGAACATACAGTACTGTGAAATGAAATCCGAACGCCATCGAATTTTGAATAAATATCTCATTATTAATTTTATAGATAATTAAATTTAAATTTAGTTTTTAAAATTTGTTTACGACATGTTTTATGCATCAAATAATACACAGAATTATATTATTTAACAAACACTTTATTTTTTTGTGAAATATCACAAATTCACACAATTATGGAAATCACAAAAATATTTAAAATAAAACAAAAGGTTTGAAAAATCTAAATAAAATTGTTCTATTATAGAACAGGGAACTTACTAGGTCTAATCAATATTTGGTGTTTCCACACCTCGCTTTATAACAGCATTTATTCTAGCCAACAAGGAATGAATTAACCCATTATTGACCATTGTACCTAGCATGTTAACAAGGACGCTGACTTTTGGAACAATGTAATTTTCGCAGAGGAGTCCAAGTTCAACATTTTTGGGTCCGATGGGATGTCCTACATGTGGCAGAAACCCAACACCGAATGAAAGAAGGAGAACCTCAAAGCCACAGTGAAGCATGGCGGAGGAAGTGTGATGGTTTGGGCCTGTATGAATGCATCTGGTGTTGGAAATTTAGAATTTATTGAGGGAATAATAATGGACAAAAATATGTACCTCAATATACTCAACAAGAATTTGTTGCAAAGTGCAGAAAAAAGAGTGAACATAATTGAAAATCTCTGGGCTATATTGGTAAAAAATATCCGTAAACACAACATTTCCAGCCGCGAAAAGTTGAAGAAGACGCTGCTGAAATTATTATAAAATTATTATAAAACTAAAGGGATCATCCCAAATATTAAAAGTAGTGCAAAATCAATAGATTACCTATATTATTTTTAAGTTTGAATGGAACTGCATCAAATAAGCTGTGCCATAATATTTAGCAGTATTTTTTATTTCTAATTTTTATATTGTTGAACAGCACTTGTGTAAAATAAAAGAAGTTTCTTAGTTAAACTAGATATATTATTGATAAATGTTGTTGCAATTTTGTGCAAATATTCTTTTTATTTTTTAAATTATTGGGAGTCATATTTTAAAATAGGCACTGCATCAAATAAGCTGTGAGCCACTGTAAGAAGAAGTTATGGCAAAGCATTGCACATAGAGCTATAAAGATTCCTGACATTGTGTCTTTCATTAGCGGAGATTGCAGTTTTCATCGCCTGCTACCATTAAATCATTGCTTTACATGCTTGAAATTTAAATAGTTGTTTCTAGGTATCCACGCGATGTAACAGGAAATAAACTCAAAAATGTAATGCATGTGTGAAGAATTTTGTCATGTTCAAGTTTTAACATCTTAGTTACTTATATTGGTTTGAATACATGCTTTTGAATTCTTATTTGTTGTTATTGTTGTTGTGACACTGTAGTCTCTGGATTTATAGCTTTAGTCAAGCTAAATATGTAAGTCACAATGATATTTTTAGGACAACATATTCATATTTATTCTAGAAACTTTTCGATTTCCCCTATTGTCAGATGTATACTTATAAAATACTTACTACTATAAATTGTTTTTTATATTTCTACAAATGATTGTCTTAGGGCCGTTTGCACTACCTCTATTTAAAAGTTCACTATACCAATTATCAAAATCAACATAGTTGTAAATTTCTCTTTTCATGCTTTCTATCGCAGTGATTTATAGTCGAGAAAGTATGTCGAGAAATATGCAATCAATCAATAATTGAGTTATATTAATATAAAAACAAATGCTTTGCAGTTGTGAAATCCACACAAAATATATTAATCCAAACATATTTTACATCACTTATAAGTGTAGTAATTTTGTCACAGTTTTCGTATTTCTATTGTGATTTTTTAACATGCATGGGAGAAAATCATTTTCTGCGATATTACTATTGTTAGTTATGGGCACTTGTTAATAGATAGCGTATGAGGTATCTCGGTTGTATGCTAAGCTGAAATATATATTAATGAGCAATTTGTTTATTTATGCGACATCTCTTGGTAACTTTTGTGGATATTGTAACACGCAATGGACTTGCTCAATCTAGTTATATATAATCAAAGGGCACGGTAAAAGTCGCACGTTGTTTGGTTGGAGTTGAAGGAAATTCGGCCGTCTATTTTTTACGGGAAACGGTTTGAGACTCTACCAGCGCCATTAGATGTAATTGAAAATGTAATGTCTACCAAACCAGAAATCGATGTAGTGATCATTCCGCCAGATGTGGATAACGAAACTGATAAGAAGGCTACTACAGAAATGCCGAACGATGTTCCAGGACAAAATGAAATTGAAATGAATGAATCAGAAGATGGCGAGAACTGGGAAGATGATGATAATATACCTTTGTCGGATTTGTCTGAGAGATAGCAGAAAAGCGAAAGATTGCAGAACCTAAGTGGAGTCGCACACATGTAAACATGGATATCAATGGCACTAGTGGTGCGCTTCGATAGATTACAGGAAGAACAATCAGGATTGAATCCTGTACTAAATTTTGATGAAGAAGTTATTCAACTTATTGCACATCAAACTAATATTTATGCACGAACCGCTAATAACCACGCTTTTCATGTTGCGGGAGAGAAAATGAAGATCTTCATTGGACTTCTTCTTTTCAGCGGTTATCATAAATTACCCCGTGAATGACTGTATTGGAGTCTAGATGAGGATCTAGGTATACCATTTGTTTCGAATGCTATCAGTCGAAATCGATTCACCGAAATCAAGAGGTATATACATTTGGCTGACAATGCAACACTCGATAAAAACGATAAAATGTACAAAATTAGGACGTTCATGAATTTCCTCAACAATAAATTCCAACAATGGGATATTTTCCATGAACGCTTGTCATTTGACGAGACGATATATTTATTCAAATATTTTGGACATAACTCTGCAAAGCAATTTATCCGAGGTAAGCCAGTACGCTTCGGATATAAAGACAGGATGTTGAGTGCGTAACAGATGTGCAGCTCAACTGGTTACAGCTACTGTTTTAACACTTACTGTAGCGCAAAGCCTTCAGTCGCACAAGATTTACAAACACAAAAAAAGGTCACCTCTTCCATTAGGATCACAAGTAGTGTTAGACCTTTTGAAAATAGTCGATGTTCTAACTGATTATATCAAATTTTTTTGATAACTATTGCTCAAGTTATGAACTTTTGAATACTGAATTACGGTGCGTAATAATCGTACAAAAAGGTGTCCATTTGTAACTCCTAAAGATATTACTAAAAAAGATGCGGTTATTATGATTACCAGTACGATAAAGAAAATTCTCTCTTATTTGTAAGATGGAACGATAGTGGAGCGGTGACCATGATAACGAACCATGTAGCCATGTAACCATGATTCGCTAGAACCAAAATGAGACAAGTCAAGCGATGGCCTACAAAGAAGAATATAATAGTGCCACAAGCTCATTTGATCAAAGCATATAATACACAATGGGTGGTGTGGATTTACTAGACCAAGTCGTCAACAACTATAGGATTAGTAGTCATGACAAGAAATGGTGGTGAGTGCTATTTACTCACATGATAAATGTAGTTGTTGTCAATGCCTGAAGACTTTATAAGATTACTAATCAAGATAATCAAATGGATTTGTTACTATTTCAACGAAATATAACCCGACATTTCCTTCCCTCCTACGACAAGGCAATTCATAGAAGACCAACTACAAATAGACCATCAGGTTCACTTCCAAGAAGCATTATAGAAGATCCTGTGGGTCATTACCCTCAGACACTTCCAATGCCACATGAGTGTGAGGTGGCGGTGTGAAAAATGTAACGTGATGCTTTGTACATAGAAAAGGGAATGTTTTAAAATGTTTCACACTCAAAACAACTTGAACAGAGAAAATTAAATTTAGGGATTTTATTATATAACAAATGTGATATCCTGCCAAGTTCCCAATGTATCTGTTTGAGTACAGCACATTTTTTTGAAAATTAAAAGACATAAGTTTAAAATTAAGCTTTTATTAGTATTATTAATGTATCTTAACATCAGTTTCCCGTATTCAGTGTGTTTAATTTTGCTAGAATATTGGTGGACATTAATGGGTTAAAGTGGTCAAATAATCCGGTTTTATTTCTGCTTTCCAAATTTGGTTTAATGAATTTATTAATTCTTTATTCTTAATTGTTGGCTTTTTTTGAGTCAATTTTTTAGAAAGAATGAACCAGCAATTTTCGATTGGGTTTAAATCTGGGCTATTACCTCGCCATTCAAGAGGAACTATCCGGTTTGACAGTACCCTCTGTAATCTGTAAAGGACCGACTGTGTTAGCTGTAATGCAACTCCAAACCATGAGACTGGTTGGAAACTTGGTGGTAAGTTTAAGGCATTCTTATTTCTATTCTTTACCTTTTCTACGTCTTGCAAATTGAATTCTATCTGTTCCATGTAAATTAAATTTGGATTCGTCCGAAAATATTACCACGCTCCCATTGATTTTTTAATCCAATTTACGTGTTGCCGTGCCCATTTCAGCCAGACAGATTTCATTTATTTCGTCAACAACTGATTTTTACTAGGAGGCCGGGCGTTAAGTCCCACAGAAATTAATCTTCTGCGAACAGTGCTGGCGCAAACTTGCTTGCCTGCTGTTTGGGACCATTCACCAGATAATTCTATTGAGGTTCCCTGTCTGTTACCTAAACTCATACGTTCTAGTAACCTATCTAGTACATCCTGTTTCTTTATATTTTTTTAATAAACACTTGACACACTACACATTACTCGACGTGCTATCGCAAGCATCGATAAACTCTCCTTCCTTAGAGCCACAATAGCGGTTTTTTGTTCTCTAGTAAATTTCGAAAAATTTGCCATTTTTGCGTAGCACTGCGACACATTCAATGACAGATAAGGAGTGTTAGTGATGTGACTCTAGTCCATACATTGTGAGAGGGGTTTCCTTTTACACCTGCTCTGCTATAAAAATAAATGTACTCAAAAAATTGCCGGAATTTTCGGTATAATTTGAGTATATTAGTTGGTGTTCGGATTTCATTTCACATTACTGTATAATATTTATGTGTGCATTTTTCAAAAAATTTTATTATGTCCTAAACTACCAATTTTAGGTATGGGAGATGAAAGATGAACTCCGAAGACGATTAAGTAATAAAATATGGGGGGTACCATTTGAAAAACTTAAGTTACGGTTCTTCAAAATTTCGATGAGTTAAGCTCGATTCACACCCATCCATCACGAGACAGTGACGTCTCCGTCAAAGATAGTTCCGTCTGGTTCCGTCACAAAAGCGTTTGTGACGCGTTTGTGACCACGGCAATACCCGAAAGATACATCTTTATGGAACAGTGGCCGTGAAAGCCTACATTCGATTATTTTTAATCTGTTTGATAATGATGGAAATAATTTTGCAAGGGATGTAGTGTAGATGAAGATGTATTTCGATCTGGTGCACTGTTGTTCAAATGTTTGACCAGGCGACGGTAGTGGAGTAGAAGTTGATGTTAAGCTCGTTGATAATAATTGTTTTTAGTTCATACTTTTGCACGACAGCAAATATTTCTGATTTTGCTAAATACAAATTATATGGAGAAAATGTCTTTAAAGTTGGTGCAATACCAATTAAAAATGCATCAACCGGCTGTAGATCTTTTGCGGAGTTTTTATTTGCGGTTTCATTTTCATTTTTCTTAATTAAATATTCCATTAACTTAGCTGCAGCAGTTTGCTGAGGAGTCGAAGTTTTAGTTGACTGTTTTTGTTTCATCGATTTTACAGGAACTTGCAAAGATGGCTGTTCCTTGCTTTGTACTAAAGAGGAAGACGGTTGACTTTGTACATCCTCAGATATAGACGCAAGTTCTTCTTGATCCAGGGTTTGATACACCTGCTCATTGGCTTCGTCCTCTTGGTCTTCTTGACTTTCAATATTACTTTTCGTTTCCCTCTCATCGAAATATTTTTTTAAAAATTCTAATTGATCCGCATATTTATACCTTCTTATTTTTTTGCCACATTGCCCACTTGTTGTTATACCTTTTCTTAGAGACTTTCTGTAAGTATCTCGAATATTGATCCATCTCGCTTTACATGCTGGACCTAAAATATGTACAAGAAGTTTAATGATTGACAATAATCATAATTTGCACTGAAATTTAGTGGTATGTACAAGATTATCTTATTTAATTTTTTTTCAGATATTTGGCAACGGGAGATTCTCTGCAAACAATTTCCTTCAGCTACCGTTTAGGTCATAGCACAGTGCAGAAAATTGTAAATGATACATGCGAGATAATATGTAAAAATTTGTTGGCTGAAATGCTACCAACTCCTACTGAAGATATGTGGAAATCCATTGCTAATGATTATAACACAATTTGGAATTTTCCGAACTGCTTGGGGGCTTTGGATGGGAAGCACGTTACCATTCAAGCTCCTGCAAATAGTGGTTCGCTATATTTTAACTATAAGAAAACGTTTTCAGTTGTCTTGCTGGCACTTGTTGACGCTAATTATAATTTCATTGCTGTCGATATTGGTGCATACGGTAAAAATAATGATGGGAGTATATTTGCACATTCTAAGTTAGGTAAAGCACTCGTACTGAAGCTCCGTTCGCCATTGTAGGGGACGAAGCATTTCCACTAAAGACATACTTGATGCGACCATATCCACGGCAAGAATTGGATATTTCTAAACGTATTTCCAATTATCGTTTATGTCGCGCCAGAAGAGTGGTCGAAAACACATTTGGGATGTTATCTCAAAAATTTAGAATTTACAACAGACGTATGCAGGGTGCACCGCAAAATGTAGATTTTATAATACTAGCGACTTGTATATTGCATAACTTCATTAAAAAGTATGACTTAAACACGTACAATTACGAAAAACAAGAAATAAATTTAAATGAAACTACTAGAACAGGATTTGAAAATTTGCCTTTGCAGGGTGGAAACGCAACAAAAGATGCCTTTAATGTAAGAAAAGTTTTTAAAGATTACTTTAATTCAGAGGTTGGTTCTGTTCCATGGCAAGAGGGAAGAATTTAATATTTATTGTAATATTAGGTTACAGACATTGTGAAATTAAGTAAAAATTAAAAATTACTTACCATCTGTTTTCATTTGTTCTCCTAACTTTCTCCAAACATCGTTTTTATAAGAAATGTCCATATATTTTTTGTGTGATAAATCACATAGTACTTCATACAATCGAACACTTTCAATAAGTTTTTCGTCGTCCATTATAATATTGATATAATTATAATGAAATATATATAATACAGTGTTTCGAACTTTAGACAAAAACAAATATAGGCGATATCCGTCGGAGATTTTTGAAAATATCGTCGTGGAGAATATAAAATATCTCGTTCCGTCGACTGAAGTGTGACTGACTGTTCGGTTTCGACTCGTCGCCGGTCGGGTGTGGACGATGCAATCTTTTTCATTGAAAGAATATTTATTATGACTGAGACTGATTGAACTGTTCGGATTCGCGCCGTCTCGTGACGGATGTGTGTGAACCGAGCTTTAACGTGCCACAGTAAAGTAACCGCACAATATAGGCAACCGTTCTCAGCGCTAAAATATACTCCAACATGTTGTTTAAGCATATTATGAATTCTAAATTGATATCGGAAAAATCGAGTGTTCTTTGATTTTTTGAATAAATGTCCGTTATAGCAAATTTTTTTTTAGAAAAAATCGAGCAACTACAAAATACCCGAATGAAATTGAAAAAAGAAAAAAGATAGATCCTAATATGTAAAAATATACAGGTTGTTCCATTAAAAATACCAATTACAACGAGCCTAGTAAATTTGAATTCCTTTTGATCTTGCCTTCGGCTGAAGTTAGTTTTAGATTATAGATAATCGACATCCCCTTTCTACAGCTCACAAGCAAGATTACATAAATATATGACTGTTACTAACTTATTATCAGAATCGTTAGTAAGTAGGTACTATTTTTATAATACTCTAATTTAGGGTTGTTCTTTTTCAGTTTAACAATTTTAAGCGAGCTGTTAACAGAAATGGGCGTTCTACATACATAAACAAGATGTGATTTACGAATTTTACGAGGTATGAAAAGATAGAGTAAGATAACAATATACAGGGTGTTCTATTTTAAATAATAAAGTTTGTGACGCTTACCTGTACAACCAAAAGTACGGGGGTACTGCCGGTAATAGGCATTCAATGCAATGAAAATAGATCAAGCATTAATCTTTAATATAATCGTTTATAAAATTATTTTTTAGTATTTTCGAAGTTGGATAAGGCGGTTTCAGTGGTTATCTTATGTATTGCATTATTGTTGTTTGCCATGTTATATCGCATGATATTTTCTAAGATTGGTTATCACTATTATCAGTTATTAGATAATATTAATAAAAGCAAACTTGACACGCGTAATTTTCTTTTTAGTTCTGAATTACTTCCACGTCTTAGAATCACTTTCGCAAAGTTTTGCCAGTAAGGTTTATTTAATTTCTATACATTTAGAAAACATCTTAATCGTAATTTTTTTTTAATATATTTACCCATTTTTAAATGTATAATTATTTACTTAGCTGTTGTTGAAATAAAATTTTTATATTGTAGAACATGAACATATTAACAACTAAGGATCTGCTGACGTTATCTATATTTCGATGTCGGTTGTGTAACCGTAGATTACGATATCCTATAATGGAAATTGGAGACTTGGGTAACGTTTGTGGAAATTGCTTCGATAGAAAACTTTACACCGATGCAGTTCAAAACGATGAATTGTGCTTGTTGATGGAAAAGCTGCATTTCTCTTGCTACTACGATGAAGACGGATGCACGTTTAAGGGATCTTTTCAGGCGACTTTCGAACATGAACAACGGTGTCGCTTCCGAAAAAGATGTTGTCCATTTTTATATGAAAAAAAATGTGATAAGCAGTTACAGATGATCGAACTTGTCGAACATATCAATCAAAATCACAATGACACTGTTTTAACCGCAGAAGATGGTTATATTATGGTGGAAAATCCTTCGGATAGCAACCCTCAATGTCTTTATATGGTTAAAATTGACAAAAATTATTTTTTAATTAGATCTTTATTAGATAGAGAGGAACAAAGGATCTTGTACACATTTTATAGATTAACTGATGAGCATTCAGCGGAAACTGTAAAGTTTCATTCAGTTGCTTTTAATAGTTACGAGATGGAAGGTCGTGTATCGCATGAGTTCAAGTTAAGATGCAAATTTGATTTTGAAAATGCTTTTAGTGCAAATCTACGGGTGTTAAAAAAATTGAAATTGAATGAAAAACTAAAGATTTCTTTTTTGTGTGGTACTATAAACATACAAGAAGTTGTACCGCCTAAAGCATGGTGGCAGTGTCGGAAATGCTTGAAAGTGACCAGTACGTCACGGTTTTGTGTTCAATGCCGTGCATCTATACCAGAATGTGCTTCTTGCAATGGTCGCTGTTGCGGTGGTAATAAATATGATTGGATTCTACGGGAAGACAATCAAGTAAGCTCCACGTTTGTTTGCAAATCAATCGGATGTAACCAGTTTATAAATGGTGACAAATATCTGACACATCAAACTTACCTTTGTCGTTTTATAACACACCAGTGTCTGTTTTGCGAAGACAAGTATAGCGTTAAAGAAATGATAACTCACATGCTAAATACGCATAAAGATGTTCTCAATCCAACAGCTTGTTCAATCCTATTAGACCAGCCTATCAAGCATGTTTTTATTAATGATCTTGATGCTTTCGTAACAGAACTTAGTCTTTCCTCGACAACTAAGAAGTTGTCTGTAACAATAATAAAAGTCACCGAGCCTAATTGGACCGGCAATTACATTTGGAAGATACACATCCGAAAGGAGGGAAATAAATCAAAGTCAGTTATGCACTCCAGCGACTGTACGATGAATGGTAGTTATGAGGAAATTGACGTTTCAGCTTTTATAGTAAACAAAAGGTTAACATATGATATTTTTATTGCACGTGTATAAAATATTTTTCAACTTAAACAAATTAATTAATACCAAATAATATTGTATTCATGTCAGAGATAAAAATACTAACTTGTAGTTGCTTTACAGTCGTGGTTAATTTCAATTTCAATCAAAACATTCCTCAAAGCTGTGTGCCGCGTGTAATGGTATTACGTTGAAACTCTGTACCTGTTAGTACCACTTTGCTTGTTAATATTGACCGTGTCTGTCCCCTAAAGTAAGTTGCATTTTCTGTATCACCACGTTCTTAAAACAAAATATGTGTTATATACAGCTATAATACCTAGATGACAATACATCGTTTATTTTAAATTAATATAGGTTGATGATTGTGTTAGATATAGTTAATATTATGTATGTATTATTATTATCTACACATTGTAAATTTTCACGTGTATTAAAAAGCTGAATTCGATTTCATTTATTTTTTATTATTGATCCTGTAGTTGCAACCACTACACTCTCCACATAAACAATGTAAAACTAGTCTAATACATCTTTTACTCATGTATGGGAAAAGTACAAATCGTTGGAAGAAAAAAAAAGAAGACATGGTAGTATACGGTGGATTATATTAAATACTTTCTTGGATTTCTTCAATACCCAACACCCCGACATCAAATTTACCATGGAGATTGAGAAGAACGGTTCCCTACCTTTCCTCGATGTATTAATTACTTGTATACCTAATGGTAGTTTAGATCACTCCGTGTAACAGGAAACCCACACATACCAATCGATATCTTCACGCCAGCTCATATCATCATCCAGCATAAAAGCAATCAGTCATCGGCTCTCTAGTACATCGCTCTATCTCCATTTCCCAGCCTGACAACATCGACGAAGAATTTAAATAGCTTCAGCAACATACACTCAGAAAAAAAATAGTAATGACAAAAATTTAACCTGAACATGTATAACAAATAAATCGATGTTTCTAACTCAAAGTAGTTATCACTAATAGTATTTGTAACAAATAAAGCTGATTTCAAATATTTTCTTTATTTGTGCTAAATATTTTTGTCATGAAATAATAACGTATACTTCCGATAAGTTGCTCTGTTATTTGTCTTAGGCTATGTGAACTCAGAAAACAGCTTTTAACTATGATAAATATACTGTAATTGTTACAAAAAATATTTAAGACTAATGTTTATGTGTCAGAGAAACAGTTTAATTGATCAATTTTTCTCAGTGTACAAAGGGTCATAAATAGGTACATTCATCCACGATTTCCTAAGGTAGCATCAGAATCTAGTAATCAGCTATAAGTACCATCGTTCTCCCCTATAGCAATGGCGTTGCAGATCACATCGGTAGAATTGTTCGCAAACAATATCTCATTGTTGATTGCTACAACAGGGAAACCACATGGTACTACTGGGGAAGATATAATTTTATCAACTGTAAAAGAACTAATAACCACTGTGCTCCATAAACCAGCTGCAGATATTATTCGAAAAATTCTTTTGAGCATTAGTTCTGTGCAAAGACGAATTGATGAGATGACTGAAAACATCAGAAGAAGAATCACCGTGCCATCTCATCAAAGGTGAGAAAATATGTCAAGAACTATTGTTTGCCATAAATTTGGAAACAGATACAAAAGGCGAAACCATATTTCATACTTTGGAAAACGAAGCAAATTCTTTTGAACAATATTTTGCCTATGACAGGGCATCCCAAAGGCTTCATAGCGTGCTTACAAAAATAAAATTCCTAACGTGCTTGCTGTGTATTGCGTAATTCATCGCCAGCATATGGTTGCGAAACATCTGAGTGAACACCTCCACACACCACTGCAATGTAAAAAAAAATGTAAAATCAGAAGTAACTCGTTGAATGACAGATTATTTAGTCAGCTTTGCATTGCCAACGATAAAGATTTCAACCGATTGCTGCTTCGCACAGGGGTGCACTGCTTATGAGTAGATGTTTGTTCAATTCGATTTTACAATTTCTTTGTATCTGTAATAGAGAATAAAGACACAGAATTGCATGGTAACCTCCTCTGAACGATCAGAACGATATTGCGTACTCGCTAGACTTGTATAAATTGTTTAATGATGTAAATCTCCAACTTCAAGGTGACTACTTATACCTGATTCAAACAAAAAATAATATTGCCGCTTTCGTATACAAACTGCTATTATACCAAAGAAATATCGGCAGACGGGAATTTAATAATTTCCCGAATTTATCAGGAATATCAGTTAAGAACGACGACTTGCTGGTTTACTGCCAACAGTTGGAAAACCCCAGCAGAGATTTCAAGGAACGATTCCGAGACATTTTAGACCGAGACATAGCAGACTGTGCTTTGGACCATTTTCCAAATGTCGTCACAGCAGGATCGTCCCAGTTAGAAGAATGGAACTGACGACAAATGAGGAATTAAAACTTAAGTTCAAGAATGGCTACCAAGAATTTTAGCTGCAGAAGCTGATTTCGCAACTGTACCTGTATAAGGATTATGGTCGATTGGTCAACGATTTCTGATAGCATTTCCAACTTCTTATTTAGCTGAACGTGGATTTAGTCCTGCAGTAACGTTGCTAACTAAAAAGAAAAATCGACTTTATGTTACTGAATGCACTTACTCATTTACCTCCGCCACCACCACCGCAGCGCATATGTAATGTGGTGGTGTGTAAGTCGGAGGTGTATTCTTAACTTCATAAAATTACCTTCACGAATTTGTTTTCATCCAACATTGCATATTTGACGTTAAAAGTTAGTTGTTGTATTTGCTGAGTAGAGAGCGCCATTTTAGAAGTATCAGAAAGAATGAGCTTTACTAAGCATAAAGCCTTAATCATTGTCGTCATCGATAGCACCATCAGCTGCTTAAAAAATTAGTAATTCCGTTTATTCCCGTGAGTGTCAACTCCTCACAATTTTGTAAATAGAAATCAATAAATCTCTGATGAAGTAACATTTTCTTAACCGCGCGGCGCACAATACTTTGAAAAATATTGTCGTAAAGATCAAAATACTCAATACAAAAACTCAACAAGTCTTTCTCAAAAATAATGATTCTTGGTTGGATGGAACTGTAGAAATACCACCCGTAAATCCAAGACCCGGGGGAGGGGAGGAGGGCTTTTAAGAACTTTACAGACTGTAGTAATAGATCTAAAAGGAGCAAGACTGAAGAAATATGCTCCATTGTGAACGAAAATGTTATTATTCATGCTGCTCAAGTAGCTTCACATTCAAATGGAAAAAGAGATGCTTTAAGACTTCTTAAAGATGTACCTACTGGAAGATATAGAAAAGCCTACAATAAGACAGCAAACGATGAAATTGTAAAATTATCTCCATTTGAGCCTCTTAAAATGTTCGTTGACGTAGGCTTAACAAGACGACAATATGAAATAATTCGAAACACAAATAAACAGTCTTTTCCGTGCTATAGCCTATTACAACAAAGTAGTAAGGCTATAGGCGCATCAGAACAGTCAATCGACGTGGACACGCTGTATAAGCTGTAGTTTTGACAGCTAAAACCTGTCAAACTGTTATAATTATGACAACAGCTATAGCTACAGCTTATACAGCGTGTCCACGTCGATTGACTGTTCTGATGCGCCTATAGCCTTACTAGTCAACAAGCTAAAGAAGAATGCTACTCACCAAAAGAATCATATGCGACAACAAGTACATCTGCAGAAATCAATGTAAAAAGACTGGTTGATCACACTGTTACTAGATTGTCTATATTATAAAACGAAAGAAATTCTCTAAACATCATTTCCAAATGGGGTTGTGACGGTTCACAACAAAACCAATTTAAGCAAAAACTTCTTAACGACAATGATAGTGATTCGAATATATTTCAGAGTTCGTTTGTCCCTTTACAAATAACATGCGCTGAACGAAATAAAATAATATGGCAAAATAAAACTCCATCATCCGCGAGATTCAAGAAGAAATTCGTTATATTAAAAATGCACTACAATCTTTGGCTAAAACAGAAATTCAGTTAAATGGTAATAAGTACGTATTTAAGTATAATTTTGTAATGTCTATGGTTGACGGCAAGGTTTGTAATGAGGCTACGGATAGCATGTCAACAAACCGGTGTTATATTTGTGGAGCGACATCGGAAGATTTCAACAATCTTGCCTTAAAAAGTATAATTAATCCAGATGCCATCCAATTCGGTTAAAAAATATAGGAAAAAGAAAACTGCTGAAGAGGTATCAATGAAAAAGCAAAGAAAAAAATACATTCAAGAACGATATCGTAACGAAACAGGATTGTTGTTGAATTTTCCCAAGTCAAACTTTGGAAATACTAATGATGGTAATACCAGCAGAAGATTTTTTGATGATCCAGTATTGGTAGCGGATATAATACGAGTGGATTATAATTTAATCTTCAGATTAAAGATTAGGTTCTAGATTAAGGCTACTTTCAAGTGCAGACCCTCTTATTAGTTGTATGAGGAATGTGGTAAAACCAAATAAAAAGTCCTTTTTGTCAGAGACATTGGAATTCTTGCAGTCTTTTCAACCCAATGTATAGGAGAAATGATTGATTTAGCCTCTACATCAAAACAACATGATATTTCTACGCATATATCAGATGATGGTTAACTAATTTCATATATCTTTTAAATCATTATAATACAGGGTGTCCCAAATTGAGTGGCCTATTAGAATATTTCCTAAAGTACACCAAAGAGAGCGCTGAAAATTTGGTTGCCTTGGTCTCCGGCCATGCTCTTTTTAAATAAAATAATTTTAAAGATGGCCGACTTCCGGTTATAACGGAAATCGATAGGAACTTCGTTATTTTAAATGGAACACCCCATATATTAGTGGATTTTACGCAAAATTTTAGGCTAACTTTCTTAAATAAACCTTATGTCTAAAATGCACCGTTTTTGAATAATTCCACTTTTTTTTAATAATTCGACAAATCATTGCTGGGCGTCATTCGGTCTCTCTCAGACAACGTTTGACTTAGAGTCTTCAAAATTTTTATGATGAGTACTAAGGTCTAATTGTAAATCGTTATTGGAAAAAAAGTCTAATATCTTACACAGGATGTTAAAAATACACTTGCCAATGTAGACAACTTTATACCTTGGGAAGTCGCTTATTTCAAATGGAACACCCTGTATTTTATTGGGCCAATAGTTGGGACTTTCTATTCCCTTTTGATCTGTATTTACATTCCCTATACCTAACTCTTAAGGTTTTTGAGTTATTTATGATTTTTATAAAACAGACTGAGATTTGAAAAAAAAATCAAAAGTTGCCATGAATTATGAAATGACATTTAGAGCGAACTATCTCACTAAAGCTAATTTAACACTGTTTATCAATAGTTGTCACGTATAACTGTTGGATTTACACACTTTCGGTATGAGGAGTATTATTTTTAATGTCAAATTAGAAAGCAAATACGACACTGAAGAAACAAATGGGTAAAAACAGCATGGTACCTATACCATTTACAAGTAGACGAAAACAGAAACCTTAGTTGAATCGTTCAATATGATCTCCATTTAGATCTAGGCAGCGGTTTAAGCGACTCATTACACCATCTGTTGTAGCCTGTAAAATTTCGTTTCCCTGTAAAGTCCCAAAGCAATTGCGAACTCTATTTTCAAGCTCTGCTGTGCTATTAACAGGGTCGAAATAGACTTCATTTTTTATTTTTCCCCACAGATAAAAGTCCATTAGCGTGAGATCAGGCGATCTTGGTGGCCACGCCCAAGGCCCACCACGTCCTATCCAGCGATCTTCACTACTAAATTAACAACTCAACTACTAAATTAACAATAACACTCTTGGTAATTATCAGATTAGTGTTAGAGTATTTGTTTTATTGGAAATGTCATTTTGTGATTCATGGCAACTTTGTTTTTTTTTTAAATCTCAGTCTCTTTTATAAAAATCATAAATAACTCAAAAACCTTAAGAGTTAGGTATAGGGAATGTAAATACAGATCAAAAAGGAATAAAAAGTCCCAACTATTGGCCCAGTAAAATACAGGGTGTTCCATTTGAAATAAGCGACTTTCCAAGGTATGAGGTTGTCTACATTGGCAAGTGTATTTTGAACATCCTGTGTAAGATATTAGACTTTTTTTCCAATAACGATTTACAATTAGACCTTAGTACTCATCATAAAAATTTTGAAGGCTCTAAGTCAAACGTTGTCTGAGAGAGGCGGAATGACGCCCAGCAATGATCTGTCGAATTATTAAAAAAAAGTGGAATTATTCAAAAACGGTGCATTTTAGACATAAGGTTTATTTGAGAAAGTTAGCCTAAAATTTTGCGTAAAATCCAAAAATCCACTAATATATGGGGTGTTCCATTTTAAATAACGAAGTTCCTATCGATTTCCGTTATAACCGGAAGTCGGCCATCTTTAAAATTATTTTATTTAAAAAGAGCATGGCCGGAAACCAAGGCAACCAAATTTTCAGCGCTCTCTTTGGTGTACTTTAGGAAATATTCTAATAGGCCACTCAACTTAGGACACCTGAATTACAATAAATTAATACGGTTGTTTAATATATGTATTGTTTTGCTGTATATGTGTAAGACTGCATTAGTCTATATTTATGTCCATCAATCAATGTTGTCGGCATGGATTACACGAAAGAAAAACCATATTGCAAGACGACTAACGGACGAATAGCGGTCCCCGGAAGACACACCGCCGGATTTCCGAAAAGGTCCGGCCTGTCGTAAAACTAACGTGGATCGATGCTTACGTCGACCTTTTTTTTTCAACCGTGTGTGCTCTAATTGCAGTCATCCATAGCTGGGATGTTGGAGATCACCTTTATAGCGCCCGTATAGAGGTTGCGGTGCGGAAACGAGTTAGAGGTGGCGGTAGTGCGGGGAGAAGAGGCGAAAAAAAAAAAAGAAATGGAATGAAAAACGAACGGGAAACGCCACAGCGACGGGGACTATTGGGAAATCGTTGACCCAAATCGCGAAATACGCTGTGAATTTTTGATAAATATTGAGTACGGTAACTTCGTTAAATGTTGACCGAGTTCGTTCAGTTGTTTTTTATTAGATGTGAAATGTAAGATATCAAGTTAAATTGGTATAACTAGCGAGTTAACTAAACGATTAACTTCGCTATTGAAATTAAATTATGTATATATGCAGAATACTTAATGCGTCCTGAGATATGGAAGTTATATTGATGAGAAATATCCATTCCGGTTTCATCATCATACCGACCATAGTTTTAAATTAATTTTAGCGATTCTTGCTTTGTTTTCTGAATATTTACCTACTGTAAATCTCACTTTTTGTGTCAATTTTGACATACATAATAATTATGTTTTGTTAATTTTGTTATGTCTTTATTATTTATTGAGATATAAATGTTTAAAGTTTCGTTTTTCAGCGCCTTTAAAAAAATGCGGCCAACTATTGAAGTACAAAGACTACTGACGTCACCGAGTACCATAAGGATTTTTTTTTGTGTTGGTTTGATTCCAATTAAATTTTCAACCAATGCTGAAGTAACTTTGGATTACAAACTTTTTGCGTTGTAATTCCATCATGTTGAATAAATAAACAAATCTAAACTTCAGGTAATTCAGGTTTGTTACCAACAACTGTCACAATTTGAAGTACCATGAGATTCAAAATGATTGTCGAAACCGCTCCTATAGATAGTGACATGGTCTACGTATATGCCACGGCACACATACGGCATATATCTACACTATGCTACTATCTATAGGAGCGGATTCGACAATCATTTTGAATCTCCCTTTACAATTTATAACTATAGCAGTGTCTTCGATCTTGTTAAAGAAAATACTTTAAAAGTTTATGTTGACATGCCTGATTTTTTAATTCGAATGTGTCAAAAATTTGACAGTATAAAAAGTAATAAATATTGAAGTAATTCAAACCTAAAAATGTTTCAGGGTTGCCAAACTAGATATTTACATATGGGCGTTTTGTTTATTATTGATTTGGGCAAAATTTCAGTAGGACAGAAAATTTCTGCATCCTTTAGAAGCAAATTCAGACTGATTAGATGAAGTGCATCGTTTCTCATACACCCGGTGGCCGCTATAATTTCAAAACAGCTTAAGAGTAAACTGGGTTAGTTTTTAAATATACAAAAAAATGGTATTAAGAAAAGTGGTTTAGAAATAAAACCTATGTTTAAATATGAAATTACAGCCTCCTATTTCAAAAATGAAAAACTTACCTTTTTTTCGATTCTCCCCGTATATAAATCAAAATTTCCAAAAACCAATATTTTTATGGCGTTTCTGTGTAATAAAGCAGTACTAAAAGGAATCCATAATAATGTTTACCAACGGCTTCGCGCTATTGTGAGCGAATATTGACATTTACGGAAAAAATGTGCTTCTTCTTGGAACATTGCCAATAAAGCACCGCAAAAAATTAATTATAAGTAAAACAACTAAACTTTCTGGCTAACAAAGAATGCAGTTTATAGGATTTTCTATTTTGAAGTGCAGCTCTGTGGCAATTTTGAAGAATTTGTGTTGGCAAAACTAAAAATTTTCCCTAAGACAGCCCATGGATTTCGCGTGTTAAACCTACGAGGGAGCGTTTTTATATTCGCGGAATGAGCGGGTTGTAGGGGGGTGCTTAGGCACATTGGGGGCGTGGCCTGTGCAGCGACATATAATTAGCATAAATACGAAGTTTCATTGTTATTAGACAGTTAGTCTTTGAGCTATCGTCAACCAAGTAACATAATCAGGAGTGAAAAGTGAAATATGGAAAAAAGCGAATATCGTGCCGTTATAAAGTTCCTTACCAGGCAAGGAAAAAAAGTCGCGACCATAATGAATGAGATGTCACTGGTTTACGGCGACTCTTGTCCAGGAAAAACGATGGTGTACAAGTGGCATAGTTTATTTAAACAAGGAAGGGAATCCCTTGAAGACGACCCGAGGCCGGGCAGGAGCATTGAGGTGACCACGCCCAGCACTTATCCAAAAAGTTGAAAAAATTTTACTCGAAGATGCTCGACTAAAGAAGAAATGGTTGGAGTATCCGATACAACAATTTTTAAAATCCTACACGATCATCTCGGCATGTCTAAGGTCAGCGCAAGATGGATACCGAGAATGCTCACGCCGCCGCAAAAACAACAGCGCGTAGAGTGTTCGCGTGCATTTTTGGACCTCTGTAATGAAGACGAGGATGGTGTATTGAGTCGAATTGTTACTGGAGACGAAACTTGGGTTCATCATTATGAACCTGAGTCCAAACAAGACTCCATGCAGTGGCATAAAAAGAGCACAGCACCTCCCAAGAAATTTAAAGTGTCACAATCAGCTGCAAAACTCATGGCAACGGTATTTTAGGACTCGGAAGGAATATTGTTGATTGATTATAAAGATAAAGGTGTTTCTATAACCGGAGAATATTACGCTTCAATATTAGAGCGACTAAAAGAAGCCATTAAAGAGAAAAGACGGGGAAAATTGACGAAAAGTGTGCTGCTTTTGCACGACAACGCGCCCGTCCACAAGAGCCGCGTTGCGTTAGCTGCCCTGCATAAGGTGGGCTTCGAAATTGTGAATCACCCACCCTACAGCCCAGACCTGGCCCCGAGTGATTATTATCTGTTTCCGAAAATGAAAAAAGAGCTGCGGGGTAAAAAATTTACTGCCGATGATGAAGTCAAGGAGGCAGTTTCGGCGTATTTTGCAGATAAAGAGAAATCATTTTTTTATGAGGGTATAAATAAATTAATTGAAAGATGTGAAAAATGTATCCGTCTTGCAGGTGAATATATTGAAAAAGAAAAATAATTTGGTTTCTTTATTTCCACCCCTGATCCCTCATTCCGCGAATATAAAAACGCTCCCTCATAAGTTTCTGTTTGGCACAAATATCAAACTGACACTTTCGTTTAGTTTCATTAGTATGTTTTCAAAGTCTGCCAAGTTTTGTTTACAACAGTTAGTTTCACTATTTTCATTAAAATGCCGATAAAATTAAGCATTCAAGATAAAATTGAAATAGTGTTGATTGTTGGCAACAATTATAAAACTTATAGAGAAGCAGCTTTAATTTTTAACCAACACCATCCGGATAAGATTATTAGCCACACAACAGTAGGAAGAGTTGTTTCAAAATTCAAAAACAGCGGATCCGTTGGAAATCATTTTAAAAAGAAACACAGAAAGTGGGCCACAAATGAAAATGCACAATTTGCGGTAATGCAAAGTGTCGTGGAGATGCCAAAAACGTCTATTTCTACATTGTCGCGTAATTTGAATATATCTTGCACGTCTATACAGAGGCTTCTGAGGAAAAATAAATTCAAAGCTTATAAACCAAAATTTGTACTCACTCTTATTGAGCGCGATTATGATCAACGAATCTACTTTTCCTTCTGGTTTCAAGGTAAAATTGAAGAGGACCGATCATTTACAAAATGTATCTTGTTTACTGATGAATGTACTTTCACTTCAAATGGAGTTGTTTCTTCACAGAATTGTAGATGGTGGGCGGACAGCAATCCTGATTTCATAATAGAAACAAATAATCAGTATTGTTTCAAAGTAAATGTTTGGTGACGTATTTTTAATAACAGGATTGTTGGTCCATTTTTCTTTAGAGGAACTCTTAACGCTGGAAGATATCTACAATTTTTACGAAATGAATTCTTTGCCGTTTTAGAAGATTTTACGTTGGAAGAGAGACTAAAAATGTATTTTCAACAAGATGGAGCTCCCATTCACAGTACCATGGAGGTTAGAAATTGGTTTAATACAACAGTTCCAGGAAAGTGGATAGGTAGATTTTCAGAAATAAATTGGCCACCCCGCTCTCCAGATATGACACCATGCGACTTCTTTTTGTGTGGATATTTAAAAAATAAAGTTTATACACATAGGCCGTTCCAAAATGTTGTCCATTTAGAAGAAACAATTCAACAATGTGTAGTTGAAATTCCCCAACACATTCTCGAGAATATTCAACGTCAAATGTGTGAGAGAACGATTTTATGTATTGAAAGAGATGGAAGGCATGTAGAAATTTAAGTCAAAATAGTTTTTGCTTAATTTATCCTGAAATGACCTATTTGAAAGCAGCAGTCTTGTTTCGTTGTATTATTTTGTTAGTCTGCTTTTATTTCTGATTTTTTGCTACAGGCTATTTCTTCTATGAATTTAATTAATCTGTATCTTTCAATTTATTGTTATATTATTTTATAAAGTAAAAGTTTTATATAGAAAATAAAATAATAAATAGGAGGCTGTAATTTCATATTATGGAACGACATAATATGGAAATAAAATTTACGGATTAATAGATAAGATTTTAGATAACGTTTTAGCATTTGTCAACTAGATTTTTGTTCCAGCGCATGCTATGATTTTTTTTTTCATTTTCTTATATGTATAAAAATGAAAATTGGATGACAAAATCTACAAAATAATTTTTTTCACGAGAACTAAGAACTTCATTTAAGAAATGCATATTTCTAATGTTAACTTTTTTATAGGACACGATGTATAACATTTTTATACATAAAATTAAACTATCTATGTGTTGGTGCACACAATTTTTGTAAACAAAATTCCTTACAGATGTTCATCTACAGCCTCTATCAAAATGTTTTCCATTTCTGCAGTTGACTTCTGAGATATGTTTCATGCCTGTCACTTTTGAAATACATAATCTGTCTTTCTCTCGTGACTTTCATCTTCTGATTTGTTGTCATATACATACATAGTACCTGTCAAATGGGCTTACTTCTTCACCCACATAAAATCCCATTTATCGTTCATTTTGCAAATTGCATTCCTGTTTTTGCGAGAACCTAAGGAGCCATCTTTGGATTAACATCCACACGATAGTACTCACGTTTTTGCTCCCATAAAAAAAAATTAGAAAAATGGAAACTGAAGAATTGAGAAATCCATACCGAAGGCAAAATTTCCTGGAAAAATTAATTATTGTTGGAGCAAATGCTGTATTTTACACAGAAATGTCAAACAAAATATGATTATGTAAAACAGGCTTTAAAAGAGATCGCATGTTTACTATAACTTGTTTTAGAGACTTTGAATGTACAAGAGATTGTTTCTGAATTTCTGAGCAGCTTAGATATGCCCAAATGTTTTTTGGTGCAGTTTTTAGCTTCTGGTTGTTATGCGAATGAAACGAAAGAACAATATAATTTTGCATGTGCAAGCACTGGCTGAATCTGCACCTTCATATCGTGTGGTGAACAATTGTGCAAAGGATTTTAAACTTGTCAGAGAGACCTGTGAACAAGATCAACCAGGTGCTAGACGGCCGAAAACTGTTGTTTGCATGGTCCTGAAAGATGGAAAAAACGAATTAGACTTGTGGTTCGTCAATAGGTAGCGTAGAAATCATTTTATATCTCAAAAAGGTGGCAGTACGATGACGCCAGAGCAAAAGCGCATTTGACAGGTTACTTCAAATTTGGTCATTGTTAAGCTAGATCCTGAACACTTTTAGAGCAAGATTCGTTACTGTGAATCAAACCTCACGATTATGAGCCTGAATCAGAAAGGCAAAGCATGGAATGGAGGCACAAGGGTTCACCACCCCCTAAAAAGTTTCGTTCAAGGAGGAGAAAACTCAGATCGACGTGGTGTGCTCTTTCATCAGGACAATGCTAACCGACAAAATATTGATGACGCTTATCAAATTAAATAACAACCTTTATTTTTAAATTCGATAATTGTCAAATAATTGTCAAAATATCGTCTAAACATTTTTGACAGCAGTGAAATTAAGAAACAGTCGTTAAAATTAGTGTCTTTTACAGTTCAAGTAATTGTAACCTAAACAACAATGTTTATAGTTTTTTAAATATTTCGGATGATTGTCGAATTTCAAAAGCAATTGTGATAGTTATAACAAAAACAACATTTTTTTAAGGTTTGACATTTATAACTGTCAAAATATTTTAACTGTATCATTCTTGAAACAGCTATTTTTCACAACTCATGTTATTTTATAAACATTTTAAAATATTTCTGAACGGATGTAGCTAGTTGTCAAAATATTAAAGTACTTATTTTCGAATCATTTTGACGATTATGACTACCGGTATGCTCGATATATGTAGTTATTAAACTGGAAAAGCGAAATTTAATGACAAAAAGACTTTTGCCAGCCGTCAAACTGTAAAAATAGTTGCTTTCTATAGTTATAACCGATGTTTTCCAACTGTCAAATTGTGCAGCCAGCTATTTTCTTATTATTTTGAGACAGCTGTATAATTGTTAAAACGCATCTGACAGCCAAGATGTTACTAAGAGCCATCAAATTACGAAATCATCGATTAAAATTAGTTATTTTTGAACAGTTTTAGTAGCTGTGATATGTGTGACAGCTCGAAATATTTCTGACAGCTCGAATTACAACAATTTTGTAAACTGTTAAACTATAAAAGCATTTTTCAAACTTATTTTGATAAGTCAAAATACTTCTGTCAGCTGTCAAACTATAGAAACAATTGCTTTTCACGGTTTTATATAACTGTCAAACCGGTTTTCGACATTGTACCTACACATTTTTTTAAACCAGTCAAATTGTTAAAATAACAATAATAATAATTTTGACAGGTGTAAAATTGTATAAACAATCGTTTTTACAGCTTCTATTACATTTTTTTTTGTTGAAACTGTCAAGATTTTTGTAGTAATTTTTAAATTGTAGAAACAGTAATTTCTCTTAAATTTGATCGTTAAAACGCTTCTGACAGCTGTCAAACGATAAAAACAGTTGTTTTTTATAATTGTAATTAATATAACCGCTTCTGACACCTGTACAATGGGAGTTCGCGCTATGCCTATATTTTTAAAGTAGGTAGTCAAATTATAAAGACATTTATGTTTTTATTAGTTTGACAAACTTGTCAAACTATATGTGTTTTTAAATTGTTAAAACATTAATATTTGTTTAAATTTGACAGCTATACTTCTGATAACTCTCAAAATAGTGGTGTTTGGGTTTCGACGAGTATTAAGACTAATTTTCTAGTTCTAATTTTTTCTATAAACTGTCAAACTTTTTATTGTGATTGTTAAATATTCCTGATAGTTGTCAAATAGCTTTAAATCAGTTTAAATTTGACAGTTATACTTCTGAGAACTGTCAAAACTGTTCCTGACAAAAACTAAATTTGTACACATCAGTTACTATAAATTATAAAGGGCACTATTTATTTAATGTTGTCCTGCCCAAGGTTGTAACTGCCAATGGGACAATTTGACAGCTGTCAAATTGTAGAAGCATTAATGTTTGCTTAAATAAAAAATCGTTAAAATATCTCTGACAGCTGTTAAAAAATAAAAAATTCCTCCTTTTCAAGTCGTTTCATTCTATCTCAGGGACAATAATATCTGAACTGTCTTCGTATTACAACAATAAAGAATAGATGTTATGCGTGGAAACATGACACAGAAACTTTTCAAAATTATATCACAAACATGGTCAAAAATTAAAACCAAAATAGTTTTGTATTACGCCAGATATTCAACCTACTATGGCCATCTATTGATCATTTTCATTACTCCCAAGCACGCAGCGCCATCTGTAGATTATAGGGGACATTATTAGTTTGAGTTATAGAAGCTACTACTTCTACGAAACGCTAATAGATGGCGCCCAAGAAATCGATACGTTACTTTTAAATATTACATTTAAAATTGGGTTTTGTCTTTTATTTCATTTTTTTTTAAATTTAATAGCTATCTAGAGTGTCTTCTATGTACATCAAATTTACGAAAATTATATTGATTAACTTATACGTCTAGAACTTTTTAAATAATAACCCCTTCACCTGTTCGAAGTTCTCGTCCTGAACATGACAGTTATTAATTATCTTACGCTTAAGTTCACAAAATTAAATTAAATTTGTATTATCAAGGGAGTGGTTAAAGTTAAAATTTAAACGGCCGGTTGAATTAAGCGATGACTTTACGAAAATTTACCAACTTGGAGGGTGTTGAAATTCAGTTTTGTGTTATTATTATTATTATTATGTTATTTTAAGACTGGACGTATAATTGTTTTGAAGGACAATTATTTTTCGATACAAAACCGCTTTTATACGTAAAACCTTTTGTAATAAGTTAACACGACCTCTATGAATATACAAAATTTGAATAAGCGAACTCTGTTCGTAATAGACTAACTAGACGGGGGCGGTGGAGACTGGGCGAGAAAAGACGGGTAGATAACAAATAACCGACCCAACCCTTCGTTAGGGCGTATTTGTTGGCGTGCTTTCGCGAGAGATAAGAGGCGAGGTGTGTGTGTGTATGTATGAACACTCGTACATATCATAAAGTCTAACTACATAACTCGAAGCGAGCGCACAAAAACAAACAAACGAACAAAGAACATTGTTATGATCTCATTGTGTTATCCCATTTTTCTCGTTACGTTTTCTGTACTTTGAAGCTGTATGATATGGCACATATTAAACTTCACACTAAATAATACAAAAAAAGTATATTTCCGATAAAATCAAGCTCTCTTTGTTTGGCGTTGTATCCCACGTTTTATCTTAGGACAGGTCGGCTCCGAAAGTCTAGTCGCCGGACGGTCTAGAGTCTGCAGCCTAATTGCTGGTAGAGCTTTCTTTCGTCATGCGCATCGGCTAGAAATTACGTCCTGTCATAACTCTAGTCGAACAAAAACAAGTTTTACTACTGTTCCCATTTCGTTTTAAGTGTTATTAACAATTTCCACTGCTATAAAAATCTAATAAAATGCAATTCGATCTTGAAAATGTGATAGTACTCTCATATACGTGTGATCTAAAGTACATCTTTCAAATGACATCTTAAAATTTACAATTTTATCAAATTAGAAATATATTCTGACAGCTGTCAATATGCAAAAACATTTTTTTACATATTTTACAAGACAATACACTAAGTTGTCAAATTGTAAAAACAAACTGTAAATATTTGCGACGCACTTAAATTGCGATAACTATCAAGTAACTGTCAAAAACTAGTTTGACAGTTAGAAAACTTCTGAACGTTGTGTCGAATTAAAAAATATGTTTGTCTTTTTACGGTTCTAATGGGTGTAGTTGTCAAAACACTACAAAAACAGAAGTTAACATCAATTATCATTTTATACTTTTTATAGTTCTAACTGTCAAAATATTTCCATCATCTATGGAGGTTTCAACTTCCAAATTTTCGATTGTAAAGATATTGTACCTAACTTACAAAATGTTAGTGACGTTTATCAAATTAGTTCTCAAACAACTGTCAAAATAGTTTTTCTTATAGTTTTGACAGGTGTAACTGTCTAAACATTCCCGACAGGAGTGAAATTAAGAAATAGTCGTTGAAATCAGTGATTTCTTTTTGCAGTTCAAGTTGCTGTAACATTCCAAATACTTCTGACAGCAATAAAACTACAAATTTTGACAGTTGTAACATTACAAAAACAGCATTTTTTTTAATTTGACATTTATAACTGTCAAAATATTATAAAAATTATATTATAATCGTAAAATCAGTTACTTTTTACACTTTTAATAGAGGTACCTGTCAAAATTTTTCAACTGTACTATTTTTAAAGCAGCTATTTTTCACAACTCGCGTTATAATAGTTTTCTTTTTTTTTGAAAACTGTAAAATCATATAAAAATATTTCTGATATGGCTGTCAAATTGTAAAACGGACGTAGCTAGTTGTCAAAATATTAAAGTACTTATTTTCTTAATCATTATTAAACTGGAAAAACAATGATAAATTTAATGGCCAAAACACTTTTGACAGCTGTCAAACTGTAAAAATAGTTGCTTTCTACGGTTATAACCGATGTAACCGTTTCTGACAGCTACAAAATGCCAGCTCGAGTTGTATATTTTTTTCAAACTGTCAAATTATGCAGCCAGCTATTTTCTTATTATTTCAAGATAGTTATAATCGTTAAAATGCATCTGATAGCTGTCAAATTGTTAACACAGTATGATTTCGTTTTATTTGATCGCACATTTGTGACAGCAGCTTTGATTCGGTTTTAACGAATGTCAAAACGTTTCTAACTGCTGTTAGAGTAACAAAACAGCGTTGTTTTAGATTTGACAGTTGTTTATTTTTAAATTTAAGTTTTTCTGAAAGCTGTCAAATTATAACTTATTTTTCTAATAAATAAAATTTTTTTATTGTCAAAATACTTCTATCAGCTGTCAAACTATAGAAACAATTGCTATTCATGGTTTCATATAACTGTCAAATCGGTTTCCGACAGCTGTAAAGTTGTATAAACAGCAATTGTTCACAGTTGACATATTTTCTTAAACCTGTCAAAGTATAGAGACAAATTTTTAAAATAACAATAATGATAATTTTGAAAGGTGTAAAATTGTGTAAACAATCGTGTTTACAGCTTCTATTACAATTGTTTTATTTTGAAACTGTGAAGATTTTTGTAGCTCTTATTAAATTGTAGAAACAGTAATATTCGTTGAAATTTGATCGGTAAAACGCTTTTGACAGCTGCAAAACGGTAAAAACAGTTGTTTTTTTTTAATGATTATAACTGATGTAACCGTTTTTGACAGCTGTACAATGGAAGTTCGCGTTGTACATATTTTTTAAAGCTGTCAAATTATAAAGACATTTATGTTTTTATTATTTTGATAGTTGTAACAGTCAAATCACATGTGATAGTCTTCAAATTTAAATTTGACATCAATACTTTTGATAACTGTCAAAACAGTAGTTTCTTGCTTAGTTTCTTATTATCGTGATCGCTTAAATATTCGTGATAGTTGTAAAATTGTTAAAACGATTCAAATTTGACAGTTATACTTCTGACAACTGTCAAAACTATTTCTGACAGTTTGTCAAAGTACAAAAACAAAATTTGTTTAGATTTGACAGTTGGGGGTTCTATTAGTGCTTGGTGAGAGTTGTAAAATTGTAAACTCGTTTTCACAACCTTCTTCTTTTTAATTGTCAAACTATAAACGCATTTGTTTTCTTCTCAGTAGTCGCGTGTGTGTATATTTGACAGATAATATATATACTTAATAAATAGGAATTAAGAATTTCTGACAGTTGTAAAATTTTTCATTATAATCTTTCTCTGGAAACTGCCAAACTATAAAGGCACTTTTTATTCAACGTTGTTCTGGAGTGTTGTAAGTGTCAAAATTCTCGTTGACAGCTGTCAAATTGTAGAAGCAATAATGTTTGTTTAAATTGAATCGTTAAAATATCTCCGACAAATTAGAAAAACACACAGTTGACAATGTACATATTTTTAAACTTGTTTTTTTATCATTCTAGTTGCCAAACTGCATCCGATAATTCTCTAATTGTTAGTTTAAATTTGACAGTTAATACACATGTTTCTTATAGTTTTAATGCAGGTTTTCTGACAGCTTTATTTTGAAAATTATCCAACTATAAACGTACTATTTGATAGTTGTCAAATTGTAGAATTCTCATTCCATCACGTGCCCCGTTAGCCCATAGTTATATACCCCACGTGGTTCAGAACTTACCATATCCCTTTCTCCTTTTCGGATCACGCCCGACTTTAATACTGCGAACTAGACTTGTCTAAATGGACGTTATTAAAAGCATCTCTTTCGCAATAAAAAAAAAGAACGCCCAACAGAAATGGCGGAAACCCCAACGGAGTTAGAGGCCACCCGCTTTTATTAAACGAAAACTCCATTAGAATAAGAGCCTTGTATATGAATATCTATGTATATCTATACATACTATATACATACATCACATCTTCAAGTTCGTCCGTACTCACTCCCGTATAGGAAGACATAGGAATTGGCGATGACGTAACGTCCGAAACGATGTTTTCTGTTATTGGCAGGCGGGAGCGCCCCCTTAGCGACGATAAAACGAACGACAAGCGTTAGACTTCGGTAAATATAAGCGAAAAGTACGCGCTATATTCTACCGTACAAACATGATTATGCGTGGTTCGTGTAGATATGGGAATTCGAGTTGACAGTGATGGAAAGATATCACGGTATTAGGCGCAATAGGCAAAGCACGCGATAATAATAATAACGGGGATATAATTTAGTATACGCTCGTTTCGGGAAAATGGGGGGAAAAAGTAGGGTGTTGAATGTTATTTTTTTCTTTTTTTAATTTTGTTGTCTTGTCACACGGTTTTAGCTTAAAAGGGCTTTTTATTTAGTAGTAGGGGAGAGTTACCGAAGATGGGACGGTAGCATAAGACGAGACTTTTAAATTATAAGGACAAAAGTTAATACAGCTGACATCTGTGTGTGAATTGTGGTACCTCGTTATACCACCCACCTTCCGTCACAGAAGGGACTGCCCCGCATTTGTTGTCTGTATTCAGGAGCGTAAATAAAGTTTTGAAATAGTTTCTTAAAATATTTTATAATAGTGATAAGAGTGATTCCAAAAATACGAGGTAAGGAAAAGCAAATTGTATTAAGGTCAAAGGACAGTCCATTTAGTGTAGTTTTCATTTCTTAAAAGAACGGCGGTGAATTCTTTCAAACAAATTGGGGTTAGCTGTCACTTTGCAAACTACGCAAAGTTTCCTAAGTCGGGACAGGGAAAAGTTACCCAAGATGGTCCCTGTCTCATCTTAGGAACCGTGGCAAAAATTGTTTTGATTGCATTAAAACTACGAACAGTTACCAAAGTGGTCTTCTTTTTAGATGCCTTATAATCCCAATAAATATAAATACGTAAGAAAAAGCAACAGGGGTTCGTGGTCTGTTTCGGACATGCAACTGGCAATTGAAAAAGTGCGAAATCATGAATTAACAGTAAGAAGTGCAGCTGAGCAGTACAATGTCCCCCGAAGCACTTTAGCCCGTCGTGTATCGGGAAAAAATAAAATTATTAAAGAAAATGAGCAGAACCTGGGTCGTTACCGACCAATTTTTTCGCAAGAAGAAGAAAAAGAAATTGTTGATTATATATTGGAGATGGAAGTAAATTTTTTGGCATAACCCTCACAGAATTGCGTAAATTAGCCTATGATTTTGCTAAAGCCAATTCAAAATCACACAATTTCAGTGAGACAACTAAAATGGCCTCCAAAAAATGGCTTTATGGTTTTCTAGCTAGACATCCTAACATTTCTTTAAGAAAACCAGAGGCGACATCGTTTGCTAGGGCTACTGGTTTTAATAAGACTGCAGTGGCTTCTTTCTTCCAAAATCTTGCCTTGGTTTATACGAAATACAACCTAACACCAGACAGGATTTGGAATGTGGACGAGACTGGTGTGACAACAGTCCAAAAACTTTCTAAAATTTTAGCCCGAAGAGGAAGGCGCCAAGTGGGGGGCCTAACAAGTGCGGAGAGAGGAACTAATGTCACATTAGTATGCGGAATGAATGCTGTCGGACATTATATTGCCCCTGCCTTTATATTCGCACGAAAACGAATAAAACCTGAGCTAATGGATGGTGCTCCAAATGGAAGCGTTGCTTTTACGCAGGACAAAGGGTGGATGGATAAAGAAGTATTTTTGAAATTTCTAGCCTTCTTTGTGGACCAAACTCGCCCATCAGCAGACAGACCAGTATTAATTATATTGGATGGGCATGTATCCCATACTAGAAGTCTACCAGTAATAACTTATGCCCGTGAAAACCACGTAATATTGTTATCCCTACCCCCTCACTGCACACACAAGTTGCAACCGTTAGACGTCGGATTTTTTAAGCCCTTCATGACCTACTATGACGCCTACATAACGAAATGGTTGAGAGATCACTGTGGACGAATATTTGGCATGTACCAAATTGCTGGAGCTGTTGCAAGTGCCTTTGGTAAGGCTGCTTGCGTGACGACAGCCTGTAATGCATTTGCGCGAACAGGAATTTGGAGATTAAATCCAGAAGTATTTGAGGAACATGAATTCGCTCCATCTAGGACGATTGACCGCCCTTTAGAGGAAAATGTAGAACCAGCGGCAATTCCGACCACTTCAAATACAACTTTTCCTGAAGATGAATTATCGACCAACGACAATGTACAACCTTCAGATTCTGAAGATGTACAACCTTCAGATTCTGAAGATGTGCAACCTCCAGATTCTGAAGATGCACAACCTCCAGATTCTGTAGAAATTACCGATTTATATTTTAACCCTCAACCGTCTACGTCAACAATTATTGAAAAATCTCGAGAAGATAGACATCAGAAGAGCCGTCCTCCAGACTCGAAAGTGAAAGTAGCAGTATTGGACATCAGTCCGATTCCTACGCCATCGTTTTATAGAAAACTAAAAAACACTAGAAGATCCCTACCATCTACAATATTAACTGAATCCCCGTATAAGAACGAGCTGGAATCGAAAGACTCTATCCAGAACAGGAAAAAACAAGCTGCAAAGAGACGTGTTGAAGAAGAGCACGTCAAGACTACCAAGAAACCAAAAAAAATACAAATGAGAAAAAATAAAACACAAGAAGATTGCAAAAATGAACACATCAACTACGGAAGAGTGTTCAGCCTGTGGTGGGAAGTTCGGCAATAGCAACGAAGACTGGTACCAGTGCCACGTCTGTTCCATGTGGGCACACGAAACTTGTGGGATCCTGGATGACCTCTATTTCACGTGCCAAACTTGCCACAATTAAACGTCTCATCTTAGGTAACCTCTTGTCCCGTCTTGGAATACCGGTTGCCTAAGATGGGCCAAATGCAGAGTTTTTAAAAATGTTAGTTTTTACAAAACGTATTTTCGTTTTTTGAAATATTACCGTATATGTTACTTTCTAAATAAATATGCATTGGTTTATTAAATATGTTTTCATTTAGTATGTTCATAAAGCTCCATATAGCCCCTCTAAAAAAAGTGTCCCGTTTTAAGTGACTCTCCCCTAGTAGATTGGGGTATTGAAACCAGACTCTTTGTGGTTGCAATTTCTTTCTTGCCTTTTGTATTATTACCACCATCCAATCGGATTGGTTGTTGTTTTGTATTGTTTCGAACTCTATATTGCGTGTGCCAAAGCATTAATGATGCTCTTTGGTCGCACCATTCTTAAAGCGGGGGTTGTAGAGCGACCATTTCTAGACGTCTGCATTGTTAGGTGTTTCAAATACATTTCAAATTACTTGATAAGACTTCTTAAGGCTACAATTAGAGTGATAGCCTTTTCCCTGAAAGTGTTCACTTCTGCATCAGCTTAACGGTGTTTTTCCATTGAAGATTAGAAGCTTGCTCCTAATCTTCAACTGCAATATCAAAAGGTCTTAATGTTTTATTGCTCAAGCATTTTTTTCTGCAACCACTGTACGCAATAGCCATTCAAGGGACTCCAATCTGTAGAATTGTTTTATAACCAAGCTTTCAGCATGTTTCTTACATCTTACAGCTCGATTTTGCAAGCTAACTCTTTCGTCAATAATTTGATTTACAAATTCCCTGCACTCTTCACTCTGCAAGGCAGGTGCTCCAAATGCGAAGAATTGTGTGAAATAGTAACCGTAATGGACCAATCTGTTGAGTTACCATTTTTTAACCAAGCCTTAACCACATTTTCCACATTTTGGTTTGGCCTTGCAAGATGACCATCTTACTCTGCAAAACACTCTAAATTTTAAGAAATGTTGTAAGGTGTTATCAGGCATTGATTGTCTATAAGGTCGAATTGTCTTCAATTTTTAGATAAATTGAAAAGTATCTAATACGATGTAAATGGTAGCTCAGCTTTTGTTTTGGGCAGACTATTTAACTCGAGATAGTCCATGCAAAATCTGTTGGACTTATCCCCTGTGTGGTTGCTGTTTTTCTAGTAGAAGTCTGCTTATTAATGTCAAAAACATCTTGATAAAGTTTGATCAGATCTTGCTCATTTAACATTTTCTTCTACCGGTTCTTCTTGAATTTCCTCGTTTTATTCCTTGGTGTAGAAATTGAACACAAAAAGCACTATTGAGCTCACAAAACACCAGAAGTTCATCCCAAGCTAGTTCTTCACTTTTAGATAGCCTATTAGATAGGCACCTGCATAGATCTATAGTAATGGAGGCTTTTGGTGAACCTTAGAATTAATCTAGGATTTTCGTCTTGGATATCAGTAGGCGTTAGAAACGGCCTACTGAAGTGTTGTTGTCGGATTTGACTGACAGCAACACATTTACACAAAATGTGTTCTGCCCTCTCTAGATCTTCTTAACATAGACGCCAGATTTGATCTTCAGCTTTTTTGAGTTTATGTAGGTGGTACTTCAGGGCCACATGACCTGTCAAAAGCCCTGCCAGCAGTCCAAGTCGAAATACGTCAAACAAAAAGAAAAGAGACATCAAATGTCTTAAAATTATACAAAAATACAAGAGATACTTACAATAAAGTGCTGAAAAATAGATTTTAATAAAACGTTTGACAATTAAAATAGTTATTTATGTTGAAACATTTGCAATTGCAAAAGTAGCGACAAAGTCATTCGTTACGCGAAAGAAAAATGGTTGCGTTCAGAAATCGAATATCTTTCTGCCAAACGCAGTAAACTTGAGATTCAAGCTTACCAACTTTGGAAATGTTTAACACTAGATCTTAATGATGTTGAATATCAACTATGGTGTGATTTTCAACGGAACATGTTTATTTCAATCGATAGGAAAGTTCAGAATAAGAAATTTCTCATGATAGGAAATTAAGAAAGTTAGGTTGTTTTAAAAAAAAATAAACATCATGTTCTGTTGAATACCATTAACATAGTAGAAAATTATTCCTCGCAAACTTTTAGTGAACGGGAACTTAATCTTTTGAATAAAGGATTGAAATTTGGTTTGCAGACTCGTGAATCGAATGTTGAGTGGGTTATTGCCGGGATAGAATCCTCTATCCAGCGGTTTCCTGAGCCCACAAAATAGTTCGTTAGGGAGACCTGCAAACATACTATTTCAAAAAATTTGAAATCCTATAAATCACCTCAGAAATCCGAAAACATTAAAATCATTAAAACTTTGCGGGAAAAAGATTGTTTTTATTTGAAAGTTGACAAAGGGAACAAGGTTGTTATTTTAGATAAAGAGGTCTACTATGATCGGGTTAATGACCAGTTGAGTAGTGGTCCTTATAAGTCAATTTCAAAAAATCCTTTACCGAAAATGATTAGAGACGTCAACAATGTGTTTAAAGCTTGTAACAACCTTGTTGCTGTCGATGTGAGACGTAAGCTACATGTTTCCAATCCTGTTATCCCTAAATTATATTGTGTACCTAAAATTCACAAACCTGGCAAGTCGGTAAGGCCAATTGTTTCGGTAATTAACGCACCGACTTTTAAGGTTTCCAAATGGCTGACCAATAAATTTAACAATTTCCCAAAACAGCAACCTAGTTTTGCAAGAAATTCAAAATATTCAGTTGCTGGAGGGTGAAATATTGATTTCATTTGATGTTAATTCTCACTTTCCTAGTGTACTGATTCCAGACACCTTGACATACCTCGAGGACTTGTTGCTTCAAAATAGTTTGAGTCAACAATGTGTTCAGGAATATATTCGCTTAACTGACATCTTTATGAAATAGAAAATTTTTCAATTCAACGGGAGTTTTTATGAACAGCTGGAAGGTACGGCAATGGGTAACTCCTTGTCGCCCTTTTTGGCTAACCTTTTCATGAGCCGTTTTGAAAAGGACTTAGAATCTGAGAGCGAATACTTCCCTAGAGTTTGGTTGAGGTATGTGGATGATATTTTCGCTATATTTGACACTAAAAAATGTAATATTGACGATTTTCTCAATAGATTAAATAATCGGTTCGAAACCATAAAGTTCACTTGTGAAAGAGAAGAAAACGGTCAGCTACCCTTTCTAGATACTTTAGTAATTAGAAATAACAATAGATTAGAGTTTGACGTGTATAGAAAGGAAACCAGTGCACTTCGCTACATTCCTTCAGATTCCCATCATTGTGTACAACACAAAATGGCAAGCTTGAATTTTTTGGTCCACAGACTTCTCACTTTTCCCTTGAACAAGGCGAGGTATGAGAAAGAGCTTAGAATTATAAAAAATGCGGCCAAGTGTAATGGTTTCCAGCCTCAGCATATCTATAAGTTAATTAGGAAGTTTAATTATAAGAAAACTGTGAAAGAATCTACGACCTTTCGAGAGGATGTTAAAGCTTCACCCGTTGTCACTAAAGGTTTGAGTAAAATCTTCAAAGAGCTAGATCTCAGAATAGTTTACAGTTCTGGGACTAGTTTACGAAGTCTCATCGGTAACCCTAAAGATAAAATACAACCTCTAGAAAAGTCAGGTATTTACGAAATCAATTGTAAAGATTGTAATATAAAAATATATTGGGCAAACCAGGAGAGCAGTCTCAACTAGATTCAAAGATCATACAAATGTTAAATTAATTAGACAAATAAACAATTGTAAGTTTCTAAATGTTTTCGAAAGTTTAGAAATATATAAAAATAAGTCATGTGTAATGAACTGTGACAACGGCCTTGATAATGACAGCATTGCTATTGAAACGCGTCGGTGTTTTAGTTAAAACTTGTTTGGTGTTTAGTGGGTTAAAGTGTTTAGTGTTCTACTTCTGCACCAAGAGATCCAGTGAAGAACTTCGTTATTTATGTTATAGAAACAATTCTATATCAGTTGTTGTTTTAACTTTGTTTTAAATATTTTTAAGTTTTTTTCTTTGTACGAGCTCGGTAGGTGGTTGAAGATCTTCCTCACCTGAGTTACTACTGCCGTATGAATTCGTCTTGACGAAGTTTGCGGGATCTTGAGAACCATTCTTTGGTTCCAGCGAGTTCCATGACTACATATGCGAAGACTAATGATTGCATATAGAAAGCTGGAGAGTTTGGTAGCTAGTTGTTCGACGTGATGCCTCCATGTCAGCTGTGAGTCTACCGTGATTCCCAGAAATTTACCTTCATCTGTGGATGTTAATAGATTGTCCTTATATATGATTTCAAGTGGATCTTCTTTTTTTAGGGAAAAATTTATAATCTGGATTTTGTTAACATTAAGTTGGAAATTATTTTGTTGCAGCCCTTCGTCTAGGTCCTTTGAAGCATTCAGTGATTGTTGTTGTACTGTTGTTGTACTTGTGTCACCTCGCACTGTTACAGATGTGTCGTCTGCATACATGGTCACCAGCTGTCGAGTGGCAGGTTATTGCTATACAAAATGTATAAAATTGGCCTAAGTATTGAGCCTTGACAGACGCCTCTTTCAACTTCCAACCACTCCAAGTACATACGTTCACCAGTTCGCTCATCTACACAAGTAACAGGCTGCTTCCTACCGCTCAGGTATGACTTCATCAGGTTAAAGACCTTGGAAACCCATCATCAATTCTAACTTATTCATTAGCTACATTATCGAAATCCTTCGAAATATCCAAAAATATACCAAGCACTTTCTTTTTCTGATTTAAGGCTTATTGCAATATATCACACAATGCTATGTAAACAGAAAGTATTGTCGACCTTCCTGGGATGTATCCATTGTGACACTGAGTTATTAAACTTGTCTTGTCGGCAAAGTCAATTATTTTGTTTAAGATCGCTTTTTCAAAAGTTTTTGCTAATACAGAAGTTATCGCAATTGGGCGATAGTTGTTAAAGTCTGTTTTGGTTTCCTTTCGTTTATATATAGGTGAAATATTGGCTCTTTTTAGCTGTTCTTTACTTCACTAGGAGTATAATATCGTATAGAACCATGGATTTTAGATTCCAGTGTATAAGTTTATATTCATTTTGTGTTTTGATGTTATTCGTGGTACTTGATTTGAAAAAGAATTTGTTTAAATTGGTCAGAATTTCTTGATCGTTCAATGCCCCTTCCCACTCCTTCTATTCTAGAGCCGTCCGTGTACCATGCCAGGGTTCTTCAGCCATCGAGATTTGATTGAGCTTCATATTTAATGTCGTTTGAATTTTCTTAATTTAGACAAATATATTCCACATTCTATATATTACTAATTGAAATTATGTCGAAGAGCTCGACCAAATTCATTCTGGAATAAATCGATTTTTTAAATTAATTGTTGCCTCATTTGACCTACAAGTGGAAATACATCTGCGATCAAAAAAATAATAAACTTAACCGCGAGACCAACCTATTTCCAATATTCCAATATTGGCGGAGTTAGATAATCTTATCCCCCATTAGAATTACAGGAGACGAAAAGGAAGAGATCTGAAGAGGCGAATTCCCGGATTCCTCATCTCTCGTCTGCGGATATCTAAAAGTGAAAACGAAACCGGGGGGAAAGTGGGAGTCCCGTCTAGAGGGGGGATCACGTTCCGCCACCCCAATGATCGATACTCATCCGCCCCTACAGGCTAGACATTGTCTAGTCGCCGTTGCCGCTCCGCAAGTGTATTAGACCCCTCCCTCCCTCTCAACCCCCCTCCGCTGTGTTTCGGGAGAGGGTAGTCCCGGTTTCGCCTTTAGCATACAGTGGCCGGAATTCGAGATAATAGCGGAACGATTATTGACGAATCTGTGTTAGAGAAAGGGTGGTCAGGATAAGCTTCTTCTTCTTGTACTCATATAATGCTACAGCTTTTTTTGTTTGATTAAAGTTGTTGTTTGTTTGTTAAATTGATTTTGAGTGTTCCAACAATAATTTAAAAAAACTGCATGTTGTAACAATGTGAATAATGCTCAGGAAAAACTTTTAGCTTTGAAGAAGAAATGGTACAATGGAAGCAAAAATCGGTTTAAAAAAAATTAATCTCAGGAGTTCGCGAATTTTTAACTCTACGTCAGGTGTGCAAAAAGAAAAATAATTTTATTTACTTCAATAACCCTATAAAAATTTGTTTACACAGTTCAGAAATTGCGTGGCAATCACCACAAACTAAAATTATTACCTTTTTGAAATTTTTAAAATTTTTCCAACTTTTAGTTGGGATTTAGAAATGTAAATGAAATTTGTATTGGAGAAAAAAAAATGTTTACTTTGAATTTTTAATTTTCATTAAAATAAATAGATTTTAATTTTTTAATTTATATTCTTAAAAAAATATAAAAAAAATTTACTAAAAAAAAATTAATCTTTTAAATTTTTCAAATATTATTTTCGACAAAAATTACTCTAAATTTTTTCATAAAAAAAATATTTTTCTTAAAATTTATCGAACTTACAATTAATTAAAATTAAATTACCTTATTTTACGTGTGTGCGTGTGTTTGTGTGAGATATTTCGAAAGCTTTCTTTCTCTGCGCGCTTGGGCGAATGGTGGATGGAGAAAGGACGTCTTTTTCGTAGGAGTAATTAAAATTAGGTGAAAATTTTGATGTTTAAAGTACTTTTTAATCGAAGATAATCGTTTATTTGGCCCCAATGCTGCACCGTGCCTATTTAATAAATTTTACGTAGAAAATAAACGTACTGTTCAACAATCTATGCAAAAAGAGGAAGTTTGTTGCTATCGCATGGCTTTTTATAGATGAATCGCAATTGTCTCTCAATTTCTTCTTCAATTTCGATAGTCATATGTCAATAACGGTAATTAACGGTCGTTGATGGATTAATTTCTACAGGTCCGGTCAAAAATTGTGTTATACAGGGTCACCGTAAAGTTGTTGATTTTAATTACCACCTACGTTTTCTTCTTAAAATGTCCCTAACTGGCTGGATTTTCTTCTTGTGTGTGTGTGGAATTTAATGGTGTGAGTTTGTTATAACATTTGTGTGTATTTGTGTACAAAATAAATGATGACCAACACCCCCCTTCTACGTCAGATGGCTACTGAATCAAAACATGACATCGACTTGAAAAGCATCCTCTATCATTGGATAGTGTTGAATTAAATTTAATTGAATGACTTCAAAACAAATACTTCGCATGTGTGCAATTATGTTGATATTACGTAATTTTATAAAACTGAATTAAATTGAATAAGAAAAATACACAGATCAGATAGTTAGTTATAGTCTCATAAATATAAAATTAATTTAGTATTTTTTTATTTTTCTAGATTACCTACAGCTGGATAATCATCTGTCAAGTGAAAAATGGAGTTATAATGTAACGCTGCTAGGAGCTCTCTAAATCAATTTTCTTCGGGATGGATCAATTCCCTTTATTACTTCTATACCATCTCACATATTTCCTTCTATTGCCGACCATTTTGATCTTGGCCTGCCTCTTCTTCTTCTTCCACTTGGGTCCCAAAACAACATTTCTTTGATCGTCGAGTCATTTGCTCACCATACATGTCCAAGGCATGTTATCCGTTGGCGCTTGATCTTCTTAACTATATTTTCTCCAATTACACTGGTCGACAGGGTTTTGTTTTCTTACACTCTGATACGTTATGGAATTTTTTCATTGTAATTCTGAAAATATTTTCAAAAATTGGCTATCACGTCAGGTTTCTGAAAATTTTTTTTTTTTAATAAATATACATATGTATTAAATGTACTGTATGTCTAAAGAAATTTTTTATGAGTAAGTTGAAAGAAACTATCAAGTTATTAACATGCTACAAATCAAGACAAGTTGTGGACCACTCACAATGCCTGTGCACGATGTGCTGTTACTTTGAGGAGCTGGATAAAAGATAAGAGCATAGCTATGCCATTTGGTAGGCCTATGATTTGGGGTTTTCCAGTAAAAATAAGAATAAAATTATCTATCCTAATTTACCTTCTGCCACTCGTCCAGTTCCTCATTCGGAAGCTTTGCCAGTACCAAGTCCTATGGATGTTTCGAATCAAGAACATGTTGAAACCGAGATAGAAGAATACATTTCAGAGTTGTCGGACACAGATGAAGAATATTTGCCATCTCAAGAGGACACGCCTCATTTAATAAATCAATTGGAATTAAATGACCTAATTCGAGATCTCAATTAATCAAAAACTCAGGCAGAAATATTAGTATCAAGACTGCAAGAATGGAAGTTGTTAGCTCCGGGTACGCGAATTTCTGTATATCGAAATCGGCAGAAAGAACTGTCACAGTATTTTTCAACTGAAGAAGGTCTTTCATTTTGCAAAAATGTTGACGGTTTAATTCGAGAATTAGGTTACAAACACCAACCGGAAGATTGGCGTCTTTTTATAGATGCTTCTAAATTGAGTTTGAAAGCTGTCCTTCTACATATAGGAAACATCTACCCCTCTCCATTCCTGTTGGTCATGCCGTGCACATGAAGGAAACATAATAGTATGACACGTCTCCTTGATAAAATCAATTACAAAATCTATAAATGGTACATCAGTGCTGATCTCAAAGTAGTTGCAATTCTACTTGGTCTACAACTTGGATTCACAAAGTATTGCTGTTTCTTTTGTGAATAGGATAGTCGAGCGAGAAATTTGCACTATACTGTTAAGCAATGGCCAACCAGAATACAATATACTCCTGGTGAAAAGAACGTAGTCCATAATTCGTTGGTGGAACCTCATAAAATACTTTCATCGTCATTACACATAAAATTAGGTCTGATGAAGAATTTCGTCAAAGCATTGGACAAAGAGGGATATCTGAGGCAAAACGTAAAGAGGGGATTTTTATAGGAGCCCAGGTTAATCTGTTACAAGAGGATCGAGAATTTGACGTACTCTTGAGCGATTTAGAACCGACGGTTTATAACACCAGACGCGATAGAAGATATTTGTTTTTACAATAATTATTAGGAATATAAAACAAAATAAGTTTGTACCTATATGATTAATAAAGAAAAATAAAAAAAAATGAAAATTTGTTGTTCTGTGTTATTAAAGGCACATACTAACAAGAGCATAATGGGTGATACAATGCAGGTATCGGCGCGCAGAGATTGCCCACATGGAAGAGTTTTGTCGTCCCTGCTGTAGAAGTTTGTTATCGATGAACTGCTGGTAAATTTAAACAATGCAGGCCACTACACGCAGGAGTAGCCAGATGACTTTGCAATACTCATTGGAGACTCCCTGCTTTATTTCAGCATTCGTCCTCCTTCTATATTAATTTTCACCTACTTTAACTGGTCCCAATATTGTTCTTATTATTTTTCTTTCTACTATTCTTAGGTCTTCTTCGCACTTCTTACTCATTGTCATTGTTTCTGCGGCATACGTTAACACTGGACATATCACAGTTCTTTATATTTTTAGTTTAGTGGTTCTCGTGAGGCATGTATGTTGCAATCTTTTATTTGCGTGATTGACAAGGCCAGTTAGTGTTCTTGTGTTAATTATATTTGTTTAAATAATCAGTATAACGTAAGGCCGTAGTTACTGGCAGGGTCCAGCGCGTAGCCAATATATATACAATGCCCGCGAAAAAGTCTGCACCATATGGAAAAAAAATTTTTTAAATTATTTTTTTGTAGTTTGTTTTTCCATAATTAGAAACCAAAAACTAACCTAAAATATTTAACATATCGCATTTGCTTCAATGCGTAAATGTCATTTAAAAATTGCCAACGTCCAAACGGGCCATTATTTGTCAAAATATAAGAAGATGCCATAAGAAAAAATTGTTTGTACTTTCGCGGACATCCTAAATCCAAAGTTTTGTAATAAAATTTTAATTTCAATTTTATTTTGAAAATTTTGTAAAAAAAAAACGCCTGTATATTCTTTTAGTGAATTTTTCTCTCGAATTCTCATAAAAACCTATGTTACCATATAAAAAACTAAAAAAAAAACAATTTGTATTTCAGAATAAGGTATATTTTTTGAAATAAAAGATTTCGTTAAGAAAAGTGGAGGACATTCTTGGACTAGTTTCATATTTTCGTATGTACCATTAAAAATAAATTAAAAAACATAAAGGTCAAAAAGCTAGAAAACAACCTTTTAAAAATGAGAAAAAAAAGTAATTTTATTTCAACTAACAAAGTTAATTTAAAAAAAAACCAATTCTAATTCTTAAAATTAAACAAATTCACAAGTAAGCCTAGTCAACAATTCCAATTTTACAAAAATACCGTTACTATACAGTTAAACTAAATGAATAAAAAAATGTTAACAATACTACATCTCTGTATGTCTCCCTTCCCTTTCAATACATTTGATGGTCCTTCTAGAAAACTCTCTTGTAATGTTTACAAAATATGTGGCCGGAATTTCTAGGCAAACGTCACGTATTGTGTTTTCTAGATGTTCAATGTTTCGAAATGGTCGTTTGCGGTACACTTTCTCTTTTAGATACCCCCACAAGGAAAAATCTAACGGAGTTAGGTCAGGAGATCTCGCTGGCCATGGATACGCTGAATATCTGCCAATCCATTTGTCCCCAAATAATTGATTTAAATAACTCCTCACCGCCAGTGTACTATGTATAGATGCGCCGTCTTGCTGAAACCATAGGACAGATCTTTCTTCTAATACCATATATCGTCAATTACATCGGTTATTTCTGTCATGAGAAAGTTCAAGTACCGTTGCGAATTTAAATTTTCGCGGAAAAAATAGGGTCCAATCAATCTACCATAAAAAATACCACACCAAACATTCGTTTTAAAAGAATATTGGTCCCTGCATTCGATGATAAAGTTAGGGTTTTCATCAGCCCACCATCTGCAGTTCTGCGAACTCATCGTTCCATTGGAGGAGAACGTTGCTTCGTCCGAGAACATGATTTCTTTGGGAAAACGACTGTTTTCTTCGAGCTCTCCTTGAAACCACATACAAAAATCAAATCTTGCGTTAAAATCTCGTTCTTTTAGCATATGGACATATTTTGGCTTAAATGGACGGTACTTATGTTTCTTTAAAATTTTTCGCACTGTAGTCTCTTTTGCCCCAGTTCTGTTGGAGATAGCAGCAATTGATGTAGTTTTAATACATTTTCTTCATGCTGCTGAACTTGCCAGTTTACATGTGACTTCTTAAAATCATTTACAACTGAACCGGATGACTTGAACTTATCTACAATGCGACCAACAGTAGAGTGCGAAACGAATTTGTTAGGGTGCCTTTGATTAAAAATATTTGCCGTATCCCTGTTGGTTCTATTTTCTCCGTGAATTAAAATGATTTCTATTTTTTCTTCTACGGATAACATTTTTAAACAAATCTATTAGAGAAATACACAAAACTGACATTTATTTAGTTATTTATGTCTAGAATTGTCAATTATTTTCTAGGCCTACTTGTGAATTTATCGAAATTTAAAAATAAGCTTGTTATTTCCTGCTTTAGAGATACTAAAAGAAATTTTGCTTAAAGCAGACAGGGCTAGGTACATAACATGTTCTAATCTTACAACTAGTGTTATTTTCTAGCTTTTTTGACCATTATCTTTGAAAAATAAACATTTTTAATATATGAAAATATGAAAATAATCCAAGAATGTCCTCCACATTTCTTAACGAAATCTTTTATTTCAAAAAAATATACCTTATTCTGAAATACAAATTGTTTTTTTTTTTGTTTTTTATATAGTAACATAGGTTTTTATCAGAATTCGAGAGAAAAATACACTAAAAGAATATACAGGTGTTTTTTTTACAAAATTATGAAAAAAAAAAATAAAATTAAAATTTTTGTACGAAACTTTGGATTTAGGATGTTCGCGAAAGTACAAACAACTTTTTCTTACGGCATTTTCTTCAGGTTTGTGAATTTTAGGTAAACAATATAATTTAGGGATAACAGGATTGAAACATGGCAAGTCGGTAAGGCCAATTGTTTCGGCAATTGACGCACCGACTTGTAAGGTTTCCAAATGGCTGACCAATGAATTTAATAATTTGCCAATACAGCAACGTAGTTTTGCAGTAAAAATTCGTTAGAATTTATTAAAGAAATTCAAAATATTCAGTTGCTGGAGGGTGAAATATTGATTTCATTTGATGCTAGTTCTCTCTTTCCTAGTGTACCGATTCCAGACCCCTTCACATACCTCGAGGACTTGTTGCTTCAAAATAGTTTGAGTCAACAATGTGTCCAGGAATATATTCGCTTAACTGTGACATCTGTATGAAACAGAACATTTTTAAATTCAACGGGAGTTTTTATGAACAGCTGGAAGGTACGGCAATGGGTCGCCCTTTTTGGCTAACCTTTTCATGAGCCGTTTTGAAAAGGACTTAGAATCTGAGAGCGAATACTTTCCTAGGGTTTGGTTGAGGTATGTGGATGATATTTTCGCTATATTTGACACAAAAAAATGTAATATTGACGATTTTCTCAATAGATTAAATAATTGGTTCGAAACCATAAAGTTCACGTGTGAAAGAGAAGAAAACGGTCAGCTACCCTTTCTAGATACTTTAGTAATTAGAAACAACAATAGATTAGTGTTTGACGTGTATAGAAAGGAAACCAGTACACTTCGCTACATTCCTTCAGATTCCCATCGTGTTCAACACAAAATGGCAAGCCTGAATTTTTTGGTCCACAGACATCTCACTTTTCCTTTGAACAAGGCGAGGTATGAGAAAGAGCTTTAAATTATAAAAGATGCGGCTAAGTGTAATGGCTTCCAGCCTCAGCATATCTATAAGTTAATTAGGAAGTTTAATTATAAGAAAACTGTGAAAGAATCTACGACTTTTCGAGAGGATGTTAAAGCTTCAACCGTTGTGACCCTCCCTTACGCTCCCTTTATCACTAAAGGTTTGAGTAAAATCTTCAAAGAGCTAGATCTCAGAATAGTTTACAGTTCTGGGACTAGTTTACGAAGTCTCATCGGTAACCCTAAAGATAAAATACAACCTCTAGAAAAGTCAGGTATTTACGAAATCAATTGTAAAGATCGTAATCAAAAATATATTGGGCAAACCAGGAGAGCAGTCTCAACTAGATTCAAAGAGCATATGGCTAATCTCAGATTTAATAGAATTGAGAAATCGAGCGTTGCCCAACACATTTTTGAAACAGATCACAACATCGATCATACGAATGTTAAATTAATTAGACAAATAAACAATTGTAAATTTCTAAATGTTTTCGAAAGTTTAGAAATATTTAAAAATAAGTCATGTATGTATGTATCGGATTGACCGTGGATAACATTTAGGTTACCTGTTTTTGTAGATTTCATTTTAATTTAGTTTCATTATTGCTGTTGAAACGCGTCAGTGTTTTAGTTAAAACTTGTTTGGTGTTCAGTGGGTTAAAGTGTTTAGTGTTCTACTTCTGCACCAAGAGATCCAGTGATGAACTTCCCCATATATATTCATTCATTTTTTTAAATATACACTAGGGTGACAGAATAAAATAGACACCTACTACTTAAATAAAAAATTCTATTCTCGTTATATATACAAAATATTTTAAAAGTTTTAAATTACACTAATATTTGGTGGATCCACCTTTACTTTCGTGAAGTGCTGCGAGTCGTCGTGGCATAGAATCTATTAAATGATTAATGGTGGCTTCTGGAATATTTAACCACTCTTCTGTAACAGCTGCCACGAGTTCTTCCTTATTACTGGGTTTTCGGGGTCGTTTCGCCATATTTGTCTGGATTATGTGCCAAACATTCTCTATCGGATTCATGTCTGGTGATTGGCCAGGCCATGGTAAAATCCGAATCCCCTGTTCGTCTTTCCATGTGGTTGTTGTTCGTGCTTTGTGGCAGGGTGCCATCCTCCATAAAAGTGGCGTCTTCTTTAGATAAAATGGCGTTGTCGAATATCGGTAGTAGTCCCTCTGTTAATTTTTGGATATATTTTGCCGCATTTATACTTCCGTCGCAGATTACTAATTGCGATCTTCCACCATACCATATCGCGCCCCACACCATGATGTTCACACCGCCGTATTTCACCGTCTGATGCAGAAATTGGTCGTCCAGTTGCTGTGACGAACGTCTCCATACCCACGTACGACCACTATCACTGAATTGGCAGTATCTGCTTTCGTCTGAAAAAATGACAGACCGCCAAAACTCTTCGGGCTTCGCTCGCATTTCGGTTGCCAAGCCATTCGGCGCCGTTTTTGAAACGCCGTAAGGAGCGGTTTTTTCTTTGCCACCCTTTTATACATCCCCACACTGTGGAGGTATCGCAGGACGGTGCGCTGACTTTTCTGTGAAGTTGCCGCAAGCTCAGCTGTACTTTTTCGCGGATCTCTTAACACTTCGCGCACAAGCAGCCTTTTACTTCTTTCAGAAGGTCCGGGACGACCTGATCTCGGCTCCACTGTTGTTTTTTCCTTGCGTTTAAATTGTGTAATCACACGGTTAACTGTGGACAACGGAATATTTAAAAATTTACTTATTTCACGTTGCGAAGCACCGCGTTCACTCTGGCCAACGATGCGGCCCCGGGTGAAGTCGCTAATATCACTCGAACCTTGTAAGCGAGGCATAGTTGTAACGATACTAAACTATTACGAATTCCTTCCGATACATCTACCCCTACCCTAATGACAAGAGAAAGTTCTTAATTCGTTCTTAGAATTTAGCTGTTTACATATTTATACCACTTTACCTGGTGTCTATTTTATTCTGTCACCCTAGTGTATTTGTTATTCGTTCATTTGCTGCCTTTTCATTTATTCAGTAACAGATAAGACTGCATATTTTGTGTTATTAGTTATTGTTAACATATTATAAATCCTCCATTTACCGCACGTCCTGAGAACGTATAAAGGAAAGATTATAAGAAAATCTGTAATGTAAGTATCTGTTTTCATTATTACGTTAGAGCGATTGCGACCGACATTTTGCTAATCAGGGGAAATATATTTCTTTATTTCGGTATCAGTAAAGTCCACATATTAGCACAATTTAAGACCGTTCTTTCACAATATGGCGCACAACGAAGAGCCGTACCATTACAACTCCAACGGCAAAGACTTCTTGTCTGTTTCGGTTTTCTTTAATCTCGTTTTCAGTGTTTTCGGTATGAGCATACACATTTAACAAAGATAATTTAAAGGATTCTGATTCTATTCTCAGGTATGCTATTCTCCTGTTAACTGATCTAAACTCCACTATTTTCGACCTTATATTGTCCAATAGCATAAATGCTTTGTTGTCCTTGTTTTTTTACTACCTGAATATAACAATGTGAAGTCCTTCTTATCTATCCTTCTTTGTCCTTCCCACCTTATCTCTTGCAGCACTGCCAATGTCTATTCGATATTCGTTGTAGTTCCGAAGCTACCACCTGCATTTTCTCCACCGCTAACATTGTTCTCACGTTCCAAGTACATACTTACTTTCATTTTACCATTCCCTTTGTTATTCGAACGTCCTTCTTTCGTTATATTATTATCTCTATCTCTAGACTTTTTCTTCATCTTCCATTCTTTCTTTCAGTCCATTGTCTGCCTCACTCCATATCATTTTCTTTCCATCTATTATCAGTGCTTCTCGCTTTTTCTTTGCCTCAAATCTTAGCTTTCTTTGTATATTTATTTCTTGCTGTGTTAGATCACTATCGATATAAATGCCTCCTTCCTTTAAGTTTTCTTTATTTATTCTTTATTACTTCCATCTTTTCCACGAAATTTTGCATTGTGACGAGGATTTTATTTGGTGTCTCTTTTATTTTACTAGTTGTTCCTGTGATATATTTAATTGTTATTTAAGCAAAAGAATAAAAATAAACTGTTGGCTTTGAATACTCGATTTATTCTGCGTCAATACACACATGAAAAATAGCCACATTGCAAAAACAGTTCTGTACTTAAAAAGTGTTCTAATACATAACAAAAAGAAATACACAGATATGTACAATTGCCACCAAAACTACAATAACCTATATACAAACATTATTACACCCTTTCCCTTATGTATAATAATAAAAAAAATCATACATCCAAGTATTCACATTAACTAATTAGTATCTCTAATTCGAGGTCTCAAATTGTACCTGTCACTAGAAGTGTTTACAGAAACATTTTCATTATTCACTACTGAATTCGACACTGAAGGAATATTTTCACTACCTAATAGCTCATTATCTTTATTTTTAGTATTAACAGTTGTTACATTTTCAGATTCTTGAGTTTGCAGTGGTACAAGTAAAGAATGTTTTTACTTAACTTAGATTGTATTTGATCTGAGTGTCTACGTACTATTTTACCTGTACCTGTTCTTACATCATACATAACAGAACCTACTTTATCAACAATAGTTCCATCTATCCACACCGGACTGGATGGAATTGTATAATCTTTGGTAATAACGTTGCTACCCACATTAAATTCTCTTGGCGTACCACCCGCATTAATAATTTGCTTTTCAGTTTTACTGATAAGTCTTTGTTCATGATTAGGTAATAACAGATCTAGTTTAACTTTTAATTTACGACCAAACATTAAACTTGCAGGGCTTACCCCTGTAGTTGAATGTTTAGTATTTCTATAATCAAATAAAAATCTTTGAACATAAGTATCTATATCAGTTTTCAGATAATAAGCTTTTTTTTTTCAACGCATTCTTTAATGTCTTAACCGCGTTTTCTGCCGCGCCATTACTAGATGGATGATAAACAGGTGAAAATAAATGTGAAATTCCATTATTCTTAAGAAAAGTCTTAAAATCCTGTGATGCAAAAGGCGGATCTCCATCCGACACAATTGTTTCAGGAATTCCAAAACGGGAAAACAAATCTCTTAATTTACTGATTACGGAAATGGATGTAGTAGTATGCATTTTCAAAACTTCTATCCATTTAGTATATGAGTCAACAACCACAAAATATTTGTTATTATGAAAAGGACCTAAAAAATCAATGTGCAGTCTTGACCACGGTTTACTAACATGAGGCCAGGGCACAACTGCATTTTTAGTAGGATCTTTTCTAAACTGATTACAAATTTGACAAACGTTACATAGCTTTTCTATATCTGCATCAATGTTCGGCCAATAAACATAAGACCTTGCCACTGATTTACATTTACTAATACCCATATGACTACTATGAATTTCCTTCAAAATTTGTTTTCGTAAAGTTTTAGGTACTATTACACGATATCCCCAGAAAATACAACCAATGCAATTGTTCCTGCTTTTTATAAAAGCATTTTGAATCTCCATCAAGTTTATTTTCAGAAGGCCATCCGTATAAACAGTACATATAAATTTTAGATAACAATGGATCTTTTTTAGTTTCAAGCGCTACCAATTTACTATTTATTGGTAATTTCTCTTCGATGTAAAATAAATGACAGGAACCGTTGTCAGAAATGTTGTCTACCTCCGAGACAAACTGTCAGCAATACAATTTTTTGAAGAATTTATGTATTTAATATCGTATTGATATGCCGATAAAATTACGCTCCATCGTTGAAGACGACTCGCTGCGAAACTCGGTATTCCTTTCTTATTACCAAAAATTGTTTGCAAAGGTTTGTGATCTGTTAATAGTGTGAATTTTCTAGCATACAAATACTGATTAAATTTTTTTATTCCATAAATTATGGCTAAAGCCTCTTTTTCAATTTGACTCTAATGCTTTTCAGACGAATTCAGTGTCCGTGACGCAAAAGCAATAGGGCGTAGCTCACCTGAAGGGTATTCATGCGAAAGAACTGCTCCTATTCCATATGCGTTAGCATCACAAGCTAAAACTATTGGTAAACTATGATTATAATGAACTAAAACATTTGAAGAAATAAATTCATTTTTAACCAAATTAAAAGCTCGTTGTTGTTTTGAAGTCCAATTAAAACTAACATTTTTGCGTAATAATTCATACAAAGGATGTAATTTAGTTGCAATATTTCTAATAAATTTCGCATAATAATTTACTAAGCCTAAAAAAGCTTGTAATTCGGTTAGGTTAGACGGTACTTTAACTTGTTCAATAGCTTTGATTTTTTCAGGCGAAGTATGCAATCCTTCATTGTCAATTACATAACCCAAAAAATCTATCCTTGTTTCACAAAAATTGCATTTATTCAACTGAATTTTAAGTCCAAACTGATTAAGCTTCTCAAACACTTGTTCTACAATGTTAATATGATTATCTAATGTGTCTGAATGAATCAATATATCGTCTAAGAAAAGTATAATCCCGTTCATTTTTGCAAAGATACCTTCCATTATTCGTTGAAAAATACCAGGGCTAGAAGCAACCCCATAAGGTAAACGATTGTACTGAAATAATCCCTTATGTGAGTATTAATTGTTACTAATTTTTTTGATTCATCATCTAACTTTATTTGAGCATATGCATGCGCTAAATCAATTTTAGAGAAATATTTAGAATTTTGCAAATTTGCTAATAAATCTTCTATTTTCGGTAAAGGATATTTGTCCACATGTAATACAGGGTTCACCGTTATCTTGAAATCTCCACAAATTCTAATTTGACCATTTTTCCTAAGTACGGGCACAATCGGCGTAGCCCAATCGCTATAATTTACTGGAGTCAGTACCCCTAATGTCATTAAATTATCTAATTCTACTTCTACCTTTTCTTTAAGCGCAATAGGCAAAGCACGCGATTTGCAAAAAACTGGTGTTGCATTACGACCAATTAATGGCGGGCCACCATTTTTAATTACAAATAATTTAAGGTTTCTTTTTATCAATTCATTAAATTTAACGTTAACTAAAATATAACCAAGAACAATTATTGAGTTGCCATTGTAAGATTTTAAATTTAATTCTGATTCCCATATTCTAAGATCTTTAAAATAAATTTTATATTCTTTTTCTGAAATTACAGAAATCGCAGAGCCAGTATCTACTTCCATTTCGAGTTTAATAGAATTTAATTCTAATTTAATTTTAACTGGTTTATCATTGTTTAAATTTAAATGAAACAAATTATTCTCAAAATGTTCAGTAATATCATGCTCTCTCTCTACATCTAAATATTTATTCAACTTAAACTTATTTTTCGATTTATTTTTACATACCGTACTAATATCAGAGTGATTTCAAGGACTGTGGGCTCGTAATAACAATAAACATCGGTATCACCTCACACCACAACTTTGATTAATTAATCGGGACACGTGTTTCGAAAACGCATGGGTTTTCATCATCAATAATAAACCATTCGGTATTCGGTATTCGGTTGATGATGAAAACCCATGCGTTTTCGAAACACGTGTCCCGATTAATTAATCAAAGTTGTGGTGTGAGGTGATACCGATGTTTATTGTTACCGTACTAATATGTCCAAGCTTTTTACAAATGTGACATTGAGCATTTTTAAAATAACAATTTTTTTCTTCATGATTTTTCTTACCACATCTTGTGCAGAACTTATCTTCGTTCTTCGCTTTATTGGATATCTGCTGACCTTGTCCGACCTTCAATTGTTTCTTAAAATGTATTTTATTTAATGATGTGCCTTGAATTAATCCTGCGTTGATTTCGGCTGCTTCTGCATTTATTGCCAACTCGATTGCTTTCTTGTAATCCAGGTTCTTTTCCGAAAATAGGCGTTGTCGAATTCCCTCATTTTTTAAACCGAAAACTAACTGATCTAGTAAATTTTCTTCTAATGTGTTACCAAATTTACATGTTCTTGCTAACTTCTTTAAAGTAGCGAGATATACGGAGATTGATTTGCCGTCCAATTGTCTACGCTGACGAAACTTATACCTTTCCGCTATTTCGGAAGGAGCGGGTTGTAAATGCTCACTCATTAACTTAATCAACTCCGAAAACTTCTTGTCTTCAGGCTTAGCCGGGTCACACAAATTTGCCATCAATTCATATGCTTCATCCCCAATAGTGGTGATTAAAATTGCAGTTTTTAATTCATCTTTAATTTGATTTGCCTTGAAGTATTGTTCCACACGTGCCACGTACAAAGACCAATCTTTTTCATTTAATTTGAATTCTTCGATTCTTCCAATTGACATTTTTGTATATAATCACTTAATTCATGTAAATTATTTAGTTTTTTTTTTTTACTAAATCCTCGTCGCCACTGTGATATATTTAATTGTTATTTAAGCAAAAGAATAAAATAAACTGTTGGCTTTGAATACTCGATTTATTCTGCGTCAATACACACATGAAAAATAGCCACATTGCAAAAACAATTCTGTACTTAAAAAGTGTTCTAATACATAACAAAAAGAAATACACAGATATGTACAATTGCCACCAAAACTACAATAACCTATATACATACATTATTACAGTTCCCAGTTCCTTGTTTATCCATTCCTTGTTGCACCACTACGACAGGAAAACCGTACGCCACTGGATAAAACTGCCACAATCTAACTTGCTAGATCAAAGTAATATTCCGTGCTTCCACGCTTGTTATTCGGTTTGAACCGGCAATCGCATATTCATCAAACAATTTACGGCGATAATTGCGCTAGACGGGGAATTCGGAACTGGAAGTGCTGAACGTTGAGTTCAGCTTTGATCCCGTTTCCGGGTAAATACCGGACGCGGAATCAATTTAATTCGAGTCCACCCGTAGTCGTAGCCTCGGCAGCAATCTCTTTCCTTATCAACGCGTATACATCGACCAACAACATTCTAAAATCAATTACATCTACGCAATGTATTTTGTGAAAAAAAAAATAAGGAGGACCCTTAGATACTTGTCGTAATTGGAACACCGATAAATCAGATCTAACTTTCCGCGTTGTCGAAAAATAATAAATTTGTTGTTTCGGTCGTAAAGGAGGTATAAGAGAAATATAAAAATAGAACCGTTCTTCGGATCAATATACTACTGGTTTAGATTTGTAGCTCGGTGTAAATACGAAAAAAAAATGTTATAAAGCCGATAGAAAATTGATATACAGTCGAATTAAACTTTAATCAAAGCGTGGAAATTACTGAAGCTAACTTTATTCTATCTTGTTTATATGTTTATAACGTGTATGCATGTGGGTTGATGTATTGCTTTCAGAATTTAAGTTTACGGTTTGTATACATTTTTAAATAGATACTTCGCGACTTGTTTAAGGTCAGGACAAACACGATCGTTTAAAAAGCGAAGTTACAGTCGTTTTTACTCTCAATAAATTCGACCGGATCGTTTGATGTGCAATATACGACAGTAAAATGTTTTGTATATCTTAAATACTTATTGAAGTCTGTAAAAAAAGAACAAAATATCGGTTTAGAAACAACTGCGTGCCGTTTTCAAGTAATTCTAGCACTAACACAACGTTCTAATTCCATTCATTACCTCATTTGCTTAGGAAAAAAAGAAAATCCTCTGCATTGTTGGTTTTTAGTTACATAGTATTGTTCTCGGAAATGTAAAAAGTTAATGCATTCATATACAGGGTGCGGCAGCGAAAACGGAACACATTGAATAACTAGAAGGAGATTTTTTTGAAAAAACGCAAAAACAGGTCAATTTTTAATTTAAAGGGGACACCTTTCATCATGTTCAGAACTGTCATACGTCATTCCCTTCCTCTCCATCACTTTAACCGTTACAATTTCAATAGAGAAGGCATTAAGTGCGATATATCATTGAAAGGATAATTTTAACGAGAATTCAGCAGCGTGATTGCTGCTAGCGCCCTCTAGCGGAATAAAAAACGGTTACGTATTCCAAAGTGTGACACATAATTTAAAAAAATATCTTAGATAATTAAAAAAACATTGTAGAGCCCTAACGTTGGGAATGACAAACTTAATTTGGGTATAAGAGATGTTGAAAGTGTTCATCATTAACTTTCAAACATGAATATGAATTTTGTTCAAACCGTAGTCTGTCGTGTTGGAGAATCTCTGGAGTTATGTGAAGGCACTCAATAACAATACGTTGACGCAATTCTTCTAGTGAAGTAGATGAAGTGGCGTATATTTTACTTTTTAAATGTCCCCACAGAAAGTACTTTAAGGGAGATAAATCTGGAGATCGTGGGCGCCATTTTATCCATCCTCTTTTTCCAATCCAATGTCGAGGAAATTACTCCATCCTGTTGGAATATTCAACGCCGATCTTTTTTGAGACAACTTGTTTTTCTTCGCAAAGTGCATGTTTGTGACTTGAGACTTCTTTCGGTCGATGGAATGTTCAACTGCAAATTTTCTTCTTATGATGTTTCCATGTCCTCTACAGCAATAGCCTCTGTAGCATTAACTTCTTCAGCTGTGTTGTACAATAAGCTTTGTATAATGTGTTCTTAACTAAGGATTCTATTTCAGATTCCAAAAACACAACAAGAGTAGTTAACTGTAGCTACAGATTTTAAAACCAAATGGAATTTACCACACTGCCTAGGGGCCATAAATGGAAAGCACATCATATTGCAAAGTCCCATACAAACTGGAATTGAATACATAAATTATAAATAATTTTTCAACATAGTTCTTCTTGCATTAGCTGACGCTAATTATAATTTTTTCGTTAACACCAAATTGTACAGACAGTTGGAAGAAAAAACCTTTAAATTTGCCAGAGGCTATTTCTCTAGAAGGAAGATCAGAAAAGTTGCCTTTTTTGTTGGAGACGAGGCCTTTCCTATGTCTGATAACTTGATAAAGGTTTACAACAAAGAATTTTAAATTACAGACTTTGTAGAGTACGCCGAGTTGTTGAAAATTCGCCATCGCATCCTCAGCTTTTCGAGTGTTGAGAAAACCAGTGTTGCTGGAGCCAGAAAAAGCTTCTCTTACAGTATTGACAATCACTCTTCTACACCACTTTTTACGTGGAAGACCTAATTCAAATGATTTCTGTACTCCAGCAGGAACATTTGATTCACATCTAATAATGAAATAGCTTCACTTCTTCCCCCTGAGAAAAGTTGGACGTAGAACAAAGACGAAATTATCAAATATAAGAGACAAACTAGCTGAGTACTTTTCAAAAGAAGGACAAGTAGAATGGCAAGATGCATAAAAATTATGATCTTAAATTTTCCATCCTTTCATTTCTAAACGACGATCAACACAGAAGCAGGAAGAACAACTACATCCCTACTTTCAAGAGAAGATCAAAGAACAAGTTCTAATTGAACTCTGGTGGAAGCAAGATGACCTTTATAAATATGAAGGATTGGACGAAGAAAGAATGAAGACAATATTAGGAGCAAAAAGAGCAAGAACAAAGAGAAGCTATAGGTACATGAGTTGAGGTATATAACTTTCATCCAAGCTAGCTCTATAATTTGACTAGTACTGGATAGAATTTCCCCAAAACCCTCCTCTAGTAGGATGGAGAATATTCAGTCATCACCTGATGGTTTGTAGGATTTAAATGTATTAATTTCTGCAGCATCTGGACCTATTGACACCGTCTCAGAAAGTATAAAATATAGCCATAAAGCAGTGGTTGCCCACTTCTCTTCCCCTAGGTTAGGTTAGGAATGGGGTGGCATGCGAATCTGTTTCACCGCGACCTTTGCAGGTTTATTGCGATCCCCCTTTTCCTTAGAGAACGCTCTCTAGTTTCGCCTTCTTAATTAAGCCAGGGTCCTCTACGCCCATTGCTAGAAACCTTATCCTCGCTAGGCCGTCACAGTGGCACAAAACATGAACTAGAATCTCTTCTTCCTATTGACAGAATCTGTAGATGTTAAACATATGCTTGTTCAGTCTGCAATGACCGGTCTTTACTCGGTAGGTCTTCAGTAAACTCACTCCTTTGCCTTGTCCTGGCGATCTTTTCCACCATTCCTTGGACCTGTTATATGTCCATTCGTAGATGGACTTTTTAATTTGCGATTTGGTGATGCCCGAGGAAGGGCCTTGACGAACCTCGTTTGGCCAGCTCATCTGGCGCCTCATTTCCCTTCACGCCCATGTGACTGGGGACCCAGGCCAAAGTTATTTCCCTTTGGGTGCCCACCTCATTTAGGGCTCTCACGCAGTCCCAAACCAGCTTTGAGTTAGTACTTGCGGAACTGATTGCTTCAAGTGTTGTTTGATTGTCTCCTCCCTTCCACTAAGAAGAGTAATGTGATAAAAACGTGTCTCTTTGTGGTCTCCCAACTGTAGCATCTCACAAGAACTACATAGAATTATCTTGGCATGTTCTTGTTTCATTTGGGTAGGTTATGCAGATGTGTCTACTGGTTAATTGGGGTTAGTAGGGTCTAAAATATTTGTGAAATTGACCTCTACATTACCGATCACTAATAGGTAGAAAACTGATTTGTCCTTGCATTGCATTTTGCCTAATTATGATCAATACCGTTTAGTTAGCAGGAGGTAGGATTTCAGATGTTTGCAACGCCCTCTTAATGTTGAAAAAGGTGGCTAACGCAATTGCTTTCTTGCTTCCAGTAAGTACAGTCTAGACAAAATCCATCTTTATCTCCATCCAGTTTACACTACAAATTTTTCTCGCAAAAATACAAAATATGTAAACGCTCGAGAAAGGAGGGAAAAACAATCAAATAAGCGGAAAAAAAGAGGAATAGTAGACGAGTAAGCTTCGCCCGAACAAAGCTCACGTAAACAGTAATCCTGTGCTTGGCACAAGACGGTGTCTGATTGCTGTTTGCTTATAAATAAACCTACCTAACCCCTGACGTGCGCTCGCTAATTGCATCGTAGATGTCTGTCGGATCGAAGCTAAAACGCGAATGAAGAGAAAATAAAAAAGAACCCAACGACAACAACGAGAATTATGTATAAGCTCGGAATCGAATCAAAAATTACAAATCCATCTTCCAGATGAAAAACAAGAAGTTTCCCCGCCATCTTCGATGGAGCAATTCAATTTCAACCTCACACATCCTCCGTTTCCGTTAAGAATTCTCATTCTCCGTTCTTCAGTTTTTACGGCGACATAATTTACACCTGAGCGTGACTTGCCGCTGTGTGAGACCCGGAGCTTCGCTACGTCCCGGATACTCGGCTTGAAATTTTCATGGCGGGAGAACGAACAACTGTTTCCACGGGGTGTAAATTTTTAATTCGGACCGGGGCCGAATTTATATCAATCTATCAATATAATCGTGAGTGCGGGGCTGTTGTTCTGTTTCTCACGCTATCGCTTCGGAGACAAATGACGAAATGATGATGAACTTGAGAGAAGACAACTGTTGTTTCGACCTTGAAATTAATATCGGGTTTCAATAAATGAGATGGAACACGTTAGTTGATTAAAATTTAATTTTATTTGTCTTATATCTCTTTTTAACTTAATAAGAATTATTATGGAATATATCCAACCCCGTATATTAAAATTAAATCGATATCTCGTCATGTCTAGCGTGAATTCCAGTTATTTGCACCTATTCCTTTGTACTAAACAGTACCATTCGCTCCCTGCACAGTCGTCCTCCTGATATCTTGCTCGATAAACCAGGATTGCATGACTGTGACGTGATATGACGCATAATCTGTCAAAATAAAAAAAGTAGAACATAACCTCGACACACTTCCGATGAAACTGCAATCGTTTTCGGCCCTGTTTTCGTCTACGATTAAATGATTGTATTGTTCGGTACCATTAAAAGAGTTGGAAGGGAGCCGAGGATCTAAATGGAATCGGTAGAAACCACTTTCGCGTGTGTGTATGTTTCCTTCTTTCTTTTATTTTTCGCGCTAATCGCGAAATACGAGCCAATCGGGAATATTGTAGTGAAGGAGAATCGGTTAATGGATGAAACGGGGCCATTAGCTAACTTAAAAATATCCCACCGTGGATGGAGGGAATTTATTGACGTGTTCTTAAGATATATCGTGTGCATCTTCCCATGTTATTGAGGGCTTTAATTAATGAGCGCTTTTTTATTGGCTTATTGATGGGCTGGTCGAGTAAACACGCGAAATTTATTTTTAAAGCGATGTGTGTAGGATGATGTCATAGGTTCTGGCGCCATTAGGGTTTTATGCCTAAGTGGAAATTAAGGGCAGGGAATTTTTCATAATTTAGAGTAAAGCCTACTCAATATTAAATATCTTGGGGAAATTAAATCCCATGACTGGCTACAATTCAGATCGCGTGTTATCAAGCAAGGACTACTTACCAAAAGTATCAAATGAATAAGTATACAGGGTTTCCACGGCCGAGTGGGACATAGGGAGAATACATATAAAATCGGTTTTCGGTAAATATTATCTCCCTAATACTACTTCATCCAAATTTAAGTGCCGAATATTATAACTGGGTTAACAATGAACATTTCCACAATCATCGTACAAAGAAAGTCATTTTAATACAGCCAAAAAAATTATTATTTTTAAATGTATTGTACGTGAATTCCTAATAAGGATTTTAACACTTGAGTTAGTGCAAGCGTCCGTGGCGTAATGGTCCGCGCGACGGCTTGATAACGAAAATGCACGGATTGTTTAGGGTTCGAATCCCGGCAGATTAGTTTTATTTTTTATCTTCAACAATAATGCTACAAATTCAATAACACTACAAAAATCAGAGATTTTGAAGACTATAAAATCGATTTTTTGAGGATTAAGGTAAATAGTGAATAATTTTTACAATAACAAAAATGATCACGTGCTATTATATTATTCGATTTTTAATTGTTACTAACGACGAATCATTTGTCAAAATAAACAACAAAACTTAATCAAAATTTAAAAAAAATAAAAAATAAAATTCATTTCCCGGATTCGAACCCTAAACAATCCGTGCCTTGCGTTATTAAGGCGTCGCGTGCACGTCTGTGCCACGGCCGCCGCTTGCACAAACTCACGTGTTAAAAGCCTTTTTAGGAATTCACGTACAATAGATTTAAAAATAATAATTTTTTTGGCTTTATTAAAATGACTTTCTTTGTACTATGATTGTAGAAATGTTCATTGTTAACCCAGTTATAATATTCGGCATTTAAATTTGGATGAAGTAGTATTAGGGAGATAATATTCACCGAAAACCGATTTTATATGTATTCTCCCTATGTCCCACTTGGCCGTGGAAACCCTGTATATTGTACTAATCAAATCAATCACCCACAGTTAAAGTGTCAAAACAGGAAAAATAATATTTATATAATTTGACACAATTTGTCAGAAATTTTTTGTTGGTTATGACACTGAAAACTGTACAAAATAAATAACAATAACATTTAAAAAGGGTAAAAATTGGCCACAATTAACTAGTTTTACAATTTGACATCTGTCAGAAATCGTGTAAGTGTCAAAAAAAGAAATTCTTATAAACTTTGACATCTGTCATTTCATTTTCATTTATAAAGCGTTAAATGTCGGCCCTTAATGCTGCGGTGATTTCAGATAACTCTACAGCCAGAAGTTCAAAGATGGTAAATCGCAAGAATATGGTGTCGAATTCTGGTTATCAAACCGGGAAGTAACACCAGCAGAAGCAAATTCGTGCCAGACATGCCTTTATGCGTTATCATAGCATGATACGGTTCAGTTATTCCTCCAGTCATACATACATAGCTTTGTGATGAATCAATCATGGATTTTTTAAGCCCCAAATGTGCCAGTTTTGCCGATTAACGAAGCCATCGAGGTGAAAATGAGCCACATCACTGAAGATGATTTTGTCCACAAAATCGGCATTCACTTCCGTTTGCTCAAGGATCATCTGCGAAGTTGTTGAGTCAATTGGACTTTGTGTAGGCGTGGAGATGCATATCTTTAGTGAGAATACGCTGGAGAGTGGCTCTGTTGTCGAACTGCCGTAATGTTTTGTTCTGAACGACCTTTACCAGCTCGTATCGTGTGTTTTACATCACTAACCGAACTAGTACTTTCGAATTTTTCGATTATTCTTTTGATGTAGTAGATGAATTAGGATCATTCTGTTGATTGATCGAATATTAGTCGCACTTTACGAATAGTGACCGTTTTGATAATAATTGTTCTATCACGTAATCCTTCATATTTATATGGTTTACTAACTCCCATTTTTCACTGCCAACTTTGGATCTGTCAAGTCATAATCTCGTGTCAAGTATGCCTGTAAAAAACATGGCGGACAATTCAAATCTTACGCTCTCATTGAAACACTCACTATTCAGATAAAAATAAATCCCATGACTATATAGGTATAATTCAAGTTGCGTGTTAACAAGCAAAGATCATCAAAGCCACCAAATGAAAAAGTATAGCTTGTACTAATCAAATCAATCATCTTATAAAAATATTTTAACCTCTTGTAAGTACTTCTGGTTGAAACGAAAACCTCGACATCCTATCTAAAAATGTTTTGAAAGATAGTTTGAAAATAACAGTAACAATTTTTTGTTTGTTTGTTAAGAGTTATGAGGCTCAAAATTATAAAAAAATAGCTATTAAATCTGAAAATAAAATACCTACTGCATTTATAATTTGTACACTTTCAGAAATATTTTATGAATCTACAAGTCATGCAGAGCTTTTTATCAAGATTATTTTTGTGAAATGTAATATAAACTTTTTCTCCATTTGTATAAAACTTTTTGGGACACGCTGTATGTTCCTTCAAAAAAAATTATAACTTTCTAGAGATATTGTTTTTACAAAATTTGAAGGCTGTCATTGTAGTATTTTGATAGAATTACTATTTCTTAGTCAGTTAATTGTGAAAAAAACAAAAATAATCGCTTTTACAATTTTATATGTGAGAAATATGTTCGTGACGAAGCTGCAGTGCCGTTTGTGGAAAATGCAGTTTCGTCTGAAAATACTACGAATTTATTTAACACGTTAAACGTCGCGAGATGCAAGTGTGCATCACAAGCGTTAATACTCCTAAGGCCATGAGAAACACCATTGCTTCTCCTGCAGTACTACATTTTGAAACTGTGTGATGCAATGATGCTTCTCGATACTCGCGCATTTATATAGGACATACTTTCTTAGTGGCTTGGTAAACTATTTCGTATATTTAGCCTGCATTTTAGAACATTTTGTACGTCGAAAAAAAACTTTAATATAGTAAATCTTGATTTATTTATTTTTTGTTTCTTTTATACAGAACATTTACAAGTTACATAGATGAACGTTGCAAAAACACAGTAATACAGTAGAATTTATCGCATTGAATAGATTTAAAACGGGAAAAGGTTGTTTTTAGTTGCGCAAACTTTCTACCATTTTCTTCGGATTTTTTTGCATAACATGCAACACATCTTCTTCTATTCGAACTCCCCACTTCTTCTAAATGGTGACCTTTACCATCACCTACTGTCGGTTGCTTTGCATTAGTTAGTTCAACGTTGATTAGTTGCGTCACCAATTTTTCTTTGAAAGATGTAATGGATAATTTATTGTTCGTTACATTTTGATAAATAATATAAGAGTTCACAATAGTGGAACCTAGGAGAAGCTCGATCGCTATTTTACGGTACCATTTTAGAGATTGTCGTATTGCCGGAGAATATGATTTGATTTGACATATCAATAAATCCTTTACACTTATTGTAATCAACTATTGAAAGTGGTTTCTCAACTACGCCTCCCCTTTGTTGAACCTGCACTTTCTCATCAGTGTGTTTTGTACTCAACATGAGTACGTCACGTTTGTCCTTCCACTTCATTATTACAACACCCGGTGTTGCTTTGCCTTGCAATTATCTCTCCTTTCCTTAATTTTGCGGTTGTAACTTCCTTTGGATTAAGTTTTCTGTTTTGCCGCAACGTTCCTACCAAGTTTGTGTTTCTTTCTAACAAACTATGTGCTAAGGTCACACTAGTGTAATAGTTGTCGGTATATATAGTGGTCCAACGTCTAGTAAATTCCTGGATAATGTAAACACTACACTATCCGGAAGCTGAAACATTTTTCGTTTTGTCATTTCCGCAATATATTTGCAGGTCATAAGTATAACCGCCGTTCAAACAGAGTTTGTACAGCTTTACCCCAAATTTATTTTTTTTGTTTTTAATGTACTGTCTGAACGATAGTCTGCCCCAAAACGAACTAAAGTTTCGTCAATATAGAGCTCTTCTTCTGGCACTAGGACTTTTTGAAAATTTGGTATTAGTTGCTCTGAAAGGGGTGCCAGCTTATACAACCGAATACTTGTATCTGCCCTCTCATTATCAGTAAAATGCAAATTACTAAGTAATAGTTCAAATCGATTTCGCGACATAATATTTTTTATTCTGCAGTTATACAATGAATTTTTGGACCAATAGGAACATAATTTTGGTAATTCTTCTAATCCCATCCACACAACAAGACCCAAAAATGTCTTGATTTCTTCAATATTTGTATCTTTCCACTTATGAATTCGTGCTTTCGGACCGTGACCATCTCTATTCAACTTCTGACGTGCGTATCGATTTGTGTTTCTTTGACAATCAACTCCAAAATGTTATCATTCACGAAAAGTTTAAAAAAATCAATAAGTTCTTTATCATGCATTTCAAAGTTTTTGCCACTAAAACTATTTTTTCAAACACTGGCTATCTACATTTTGCCAACCCAACGGTATATTATTATCAACTACATCATCTTCTCCAGAACTTTCATCATTTGGCAGTTGATATTCGGAGATAACATGTTCTATAGTGTTTTCTATGGTTCTTAAGCATACACCGATACCTTGCGATGTCGAAGGTACATTCTGTTCACTTTGTTGCTTTCTAGGTCTTTTGAACGTAGTAACGCCCTCATAGGATGAACTACTTGCTTCATTATCACTGTCTGATTCATAGTCTTTATCCCGAATATTATCATCACTTTCTTCGTCAGATAAAATTTCTTCAAAGAACTTCTGTAACCGTGCCTGCTCCTGTTCGTACGACATATTGATAATAACTGATCCAAGAAAGCAGGCTACTCATACCAGGCGTTGATCACTAACTACTAAATATAAATGCATTGAATTTGTATCTGCGCAATACGCATATCCGACTTGTTACAACAGGAATATTCTTGTTTTGATGAGAAGCAGGTATGCATCACATGGCTATTGAAACAAAAATGGTCCTTATAGCGACGAGATGCATCCGCGCTTCTCAATTTAAAAATAAAAATAAATAAAATTTAGTAACAAAAATCAGGTTCAAAGCTGAAGCAACATAATTTGTAACCCATAAATAATTGTTTGAAGCGTTTTCAAGTTGTGGTTCTCTAGACCTATTTTTCTACTTTCCATTACGGCGTTTAACGTGTTAAGTCTCTATTTGGAGAAATTTCATTTCCAACCCACAAACCAAAATCCAGCTGGTTTGGCTTACTAAAATGTGTTTGGAGTTTAAGAGCCTTAATTTTGATATTATTAAAATTTTTTTAGAGATGGGACTTTCTAATTCGCAGCTGTAGTGCTCTCCTTCTGAGAAATGTTTGAACGAAAAAATTTTCATCAACCGATTCCATTGCTTTTTTTTGTTGTTTGTCTACTATAATACATGTACACAAAAATGTAAGTTTTTCAGCGCCTTTAAGAAAATGCGGCCAATGCGCTTGATTGAAATTTCGATATACAGGGTCGGGCAAAAAGAGCGGAACACCGAATTTATGGCTTAACTAGTGCTTTTTCGTAAATTTAACCTTAATTAAAGTTTTTGTATATTTTATGTATTATTTATTGGTGTTTGCAGATTTTCTGTTTTTGTCACATTTTTGGAGATATGACGTCACCGGATAGTTTTTTAAATGAATCACCCTGTATTTATATATTTTTTGGGTAGATATTTTTTTCCTGAACTCACTAATACCAAATTTAGTGGGTCTCTGACATATGGTTTCATAAGAAAAAAATAAAATATAATGGCATCTAAATATTTATATAATAAAAACCGAACAACAATTACTGAAAATTCTATTCATTAAAGCGTCCATTAACTTTAACAAATGATTATGAAATTCATTTCTCGCTTAAAATATACTCTTTTGCCCGATCCTGTATATACATATACAGGGTCGGGCAAAAAGAGCGGAACACCGAATTTATGGCTTAACTAGCATTTTTCGAAAATTTAACCTAAATTAAAGTTTTCGTATATTTTAAGCGAGAAATGAATTGCATAATCATTTGTTAAAGTTAATGGACGCTTTAATGAATAGAATTTTTAGTTATTGTTGTTCGGTTTTTATTAAATAAATATTTAGATGCCATTATATTTTATTTTTTCCTTATGAAACCATAAGTCAGAGACCCACTAAACCTGGTATTAGTGAATACAGGAAAAAAATATCTCCCAAAAAAAAATATATAAATACACGGTGATTCATTTAAAAAACTATCCGGTGACGTCATATCTCAAAAATGTGACAAAAAACAGAAAATCTGCAAACACCAATAAATAATACGTAAAATATACAAAAACTTTAATTAAGGTTAAATTTACGAAAAAGCACTAGTTAAGCCATAAATTCGGTGTTCCGCTCTTTTGCCCGACCCATTTTCCTCGACCTATTTCTTTTTTAGTTATTGGCTACCATGAAAATATATCTGACATGACAATCGATGATGATAATCATGACATTATTTATCTAATTTTCGACCAGTTCTGAAGTAACTTTCGATTACAAACTTTTTGCGTTGTAACCCCAACATGTCGATTAAATAATCAAATGTAAGCTTCTCTAATTTAAGTTTGTCACTGACAGCTGTCACGATTTGAAACACAATTCAAAACTATAGCAGCAAAGAAAATACTTTAAAACTTCATGTTGACATGCCTGATTTTTTAATTCAAATGTGTCAAAGCAATTCTAACCTAAAAATTTTGCAGGGTGCCAAACTAAATATTAAATTCGAATCATTATAACATGCTTTCAAAAACTTTCCTGATTAGAGATGGCCATGATTTTTTCTATGATTGGTAACAGTGCTACAATGCGTCACTTTGACAGTTCGTAGTTGACAGTTTGTATGTCACCGCGATGTATAAACCTTACTTTACTTTAGGGAAAATGTTTATTATATAAGTTAAATTAAAAAGTTATAATACTACTAAAGATGATGCTGAAAGTGTTGTCCATTATTTTGAAGATAGAGATGAACTCTACGCTTCATACTCTCAAAACCACTTACAAGGTGTTGTGGTGTTATATCAGCATAGCAATCCGTAATAGCATTGCGAAGTTCTGCGATTGTATGATGTCTGGCGTTGAAAATGGTATTCTTCAAATATGAAAAGATAAAGTAATCTAAAATTGTCAAATCGGGTTATCTTGCTGGAAAATTAATAATTCTGTCATCGAAAAATTGTGCCAAGAAAGCTATTTTGTATCGAGATCTGTGTGCCGGTGCATTGTCTTGTTGAAAAAATTCTTCTGTCAGCTCGTCATCATGTAGTTCATTAATAAAAGGCTGTAATAATTGGTTTTGGTATACTTCAGTAGTTACGGTTTCATTAAAAAATATAGGCCCGATAATCCGTCTCCTTGAAACCGCTAGCCAGACACCTATTTTTTCTGGATGTAGTGGAGTTTCTACGAATTCATGACGATGTTCTGCAGACCACATTCTCATATTTTGTTTATTTAAATAACCAGAAAGATGGAACCAGTCTCATCGGTAAAAAAGCATTTGTCAAAAACGTTATCATTATCTACGTTATCCAAGAACTACTGACAATACTGCGTTCTTGTATCAAAAATTATCTGGGTAAGTTCATGAACTGCTTGAATCTTAAATGGATATAGTTTTGAATCCTGAAAATGTTTGTGAAATTTATCTATGCAAGCATGAACTTGACTTAGCAGTTTTGGAATGTAACCGGTAGATTAGGAAACCGTTCTCGGAAATCCTGCAAACACTGATTAATTGAATAAACCCATTCACTTCTAAAATAACTTTCAATTATAAACTGTTTTTGTTGTAACTAACATTTTAATAAAAGAACAAACAATCAAATGGAAATTTTCTGAATTTAAATTTGTCACTGACAGTTGTCAAAATTTGTGTATAGTAAAAACTGCAGTATTCTCAATCTTAGAAAGAAAAATAATTAAAAAACAGCCTCCTCTAATCAGGAAAGTTTTTGAAAGCACGGTAGTAATTCGGTAGCTAGCCTGCCACACTGTCCCCAACTGTTAAAAAAAAACTTTATCTGTGCGATCTCATTTGAAATTAGCGCTAAAACGTAGATATACCACTTTAATGTTCATAGAATTCTATTCGTGGATGTATAGATAATAACATATCTAGGAATAGATTGCATTCAAAATTTAGCATTGCTCACACTATTACTGGTGTAGAGTCTGAATAATGATTAATACAGTCAAGGTACAAAGGGGATAAAGTCTATAATTTCATGCAAAATCAGAGCGTGTTACTCGAAAATTACAGTACGAATGTGGAATGTATTTACATAATTATTTCCAACGCAACATAGTCAGTGTATACTCTTAATTAACACAAAAACTTAAGGGTATTTCATATCGACCTGTAGCAACGATGTTTGTTAATATAAAGCAGGATTGAAGCGATGATAGATAGAAGCACATTAAATAACTAGAAACAGGAACTTCCTTCGCAATAAAAAAGAAATTACGGTCGACCTCAATAGTTGACATTTAGCATTCTGCTGACATAGTTTCTCCTTCCTGTAGACCCTTAACATTTCCGCGAATCCTCACTGAAGACGAACGCGACAAACTGAATCGCAAAGATTATCCAGAAGCATGCAAATGTTCACTTCCGTAATAGATAATGCCTTTCGGTTTGTGTGTGTACATCACCTTCATCGTGACCTATAAGATGCACGTCTTAATGTTCGTCATCAAGCGAACTGATTTGCATAAATATATCGTTCAGACTGTATTTAAATGTTGGGCACGGAATGAACTATTAAAGAAGGAAGCGTTTTTAATTACCAGAATAAATTTCTGCGTCGAAGATATTTTTAAATTTATTTACTGCAAAAATTTCTTTCCATTTTCGCAGTGGCAGCGTAGTGGTGGGTGCTGGTGTTGAAACTGATTTAACGGTATGTTTCTGTAAAAATTACTTCTTCAATACAAGAAACTGAAGAATTGTCTTCCCCATTATTGCCAACACTACGACTTCTGTTCTAGTTTCTAGTATTGTTGTTTATTGGTGTTGCTTCTTCGATCATTGTAGTCTCATTTAGAGAGGATCTTTAATTCAAAATTGCTGGACTATTAGTAGAGATTTTTATCTAGGTTTTGCTATCTTCCTGAAGAATTCTTCTCCAGTGTTCACCGGTTTCACTCGAGATAGAAGTTCTGACGAATTCTGATGTCCGCTCAACCTAAATCTCGATTTTAGTTTGGAGTTAACTACATTAATCTGGTTCAATTCGTTATCGAGTTTGCTCAAGAGGCAAGAGAAAGGCATAACCTTATTATACTTGTGTGCTTGTAGACATTCAAAATCTCTTTCCATTTTCCCTTCAATGGTCACATCGATCAATTTGTTAAGATGAGCACTATTTGATGGCTACAATAGGAAATTTATTAATTTGGTATTATTGCGGTTCAATCCCTCGATGAGTTTCTTCTTCTTCCAGGCATTCAAAACCTCTTTCTATTTACTCTTGAACAGTCTGTAGAAGGCCACACCGAGGGGTTTGGCAAGGTGGGTACTTCTTTGTGTGGTCTCATCAGTTAACAACATTATTTTGGACCAATTCCACCAATTCCTCAAGTGTAGGAAATCGATCTTTTGGCATGACCTCTCTATTCTTCTGTTTACAGGCATTCAAAATCCCTCTATATTTCCCCCTTCAACGGCCTGAAAAGCTGCTGTACCAATCTAATGCTGTTCTTCTCGCATTTCCCCAGAACACTTATAGAGATGAGGCTACTTAATTCGTCCACAATTAATAACTTTACATCGTGTTCTGACGGTTTAATATTATAAGGCTATTGTTCGGAACCAGTCCTCTAATATCATATCATTGCAGTGCTCAGATTTATTTGAGGGTCGTCTCTACCCCATATGCATATTTTTCTATTTGTTTATTTCTTGAAACCATTCTTTAAATACCTTAATATTTATCCACCAACAGCATGTTTCTACACAATTTGTCCTTGATTCTTTCTCTTTTTGATTTTGTTTTCTTCATTCATAAATAAATTGATTCTACTATTCTTTCCTTTGTTCCAGCTCTAATCAAAATTCGTTTCATTTTTGAATCTTTTTCATAGCGATTTCTACTTCTTTTGCCTAATAATCCTTTGCAATGTTTATTTACTATCCACTTAATATCTTTTCGTAGTTTGCCTTTATCTCTGGTGACGATTCGATAAATTGATCCTATTTTTATTATTTCAAGCATTTTAAACATAGCTTTTTGTTCTACGACACCAAACCAGAAGACGTTAGCTAATTATCCACGTCTTATAATATCGAAAGCTTCCACGGTTCGAGTCTCTGTTATGAGAGCTTAAACGTCCAGTTTCGCCAATCTACACTGAACCACAGTCACATAGAATTTTATAAATGCCTTTATGGAAGAGAACATGGCGAGTGTCCTTGGGCGAAGGAAGAATTTGGGTGATCTTGTTTAAAGCTTTAAAGTTGGGTTGGATGTTTTGTTTGCGATGAATTCTACCGATGTGATCTGTAACGCCATGGGTGTAGGGGACAACCATGGTACTTAGCTGATTACTAGATTCTGGTGCTAGTTTTCACAATTTGACAGCTAACACAAACAGTTTTATAATTACGGATGAGGAAATACACGATTTAACAACTGTCTGAAATATTTTTGATAGTTACGACACCAAAATTATAATAATATTTTGACAGTTACACTAGCAAAAAGGAAACCTAAAACGAAATTGTTCCCGCAGTTTGACAGCTATCAAAAGTGCTTCAGCTGCTGCATTCGTTAAACGGGAAGAAAATGATCCTTTTTATAGTTTCACGGATTTCCAAGAAATTATAATGCCTGCAAGTGTAGACATTACAATTCTGCTAAACAGAAGCTCTATGCGAGCTTCGTGCCACACACTCTGACAGACGATCAAAAAGATTGGAGAGTTCAGCATTGCAAAGACATGTTAAAAATGCTCTAAAGGAATCCGGTAAGCATATCAGCCGTTGTAGTTGGTGATGAAACGTAATCGTTTATTAGAATTTTATTTTTTTTTATTTACAAATGTCAACAAACTGACAGTTCATAAATACCGTATGTATCCATGGCAACCATGAAAAGAATGCTCTTAAAATTAAGCAATTATTCGGCCATTACAGCGCCACCTATAGGTTGTATTTAGAAATGTTCCTCCTTATGAACGAAAATTTGAAAAAACTACAACGGTGCAAGATTCGATGCCAACCTTGGAGAGTTGCATTCTTTGAGTTTTTCTCAAAGGCATGACAACGCACCATCGCACAAAGCCATCTGGTACGTAAACTAGACAAAAACAGACATCATTGTTATCATATTTATGTTATCATCCAGCGTATTCACCTGATTTGGCTCCGTGCGACTAAACTGACATTGGCGATGAAAGGAAATCGTTTCGATACCATCCCGAACATTCGAAAGACCTCGACTGCCATACTAAAGGCTATACCAGCCGATCAGTATAAAAAATGTTTCGAAAAATGTGTTGAACGTTTCCTGCGCCTGTATTGACTCACAAGGAGACTATTTTGAATAAACAGAGATGTCGGAACATAATTGTCAGATGTATTTTGACACATGGACAATGGAAAAATTCGAAATAAAAGCGTCCAACAGTCCAACGTTGTTTAGAAATATTAAATTTTGGAAGGAGTTCCTTTCCCCATTGTCCCTCGAAATTAGGAATTTTAAAAATTGTTACCAGTTCGACACAAGAAAAAAAATTTTGATTCAGTCCTCAATTCCATATTTTAAAAGCATATTTGTTCTAGATTGTTTGAGATGTTTGAAAAATAGTTCAAAAAATTGTTTTTAGTTTGTTCAAAATTGTTGCAGGATAAAATATATTCCAAATTTTTGTATAGGTTAGTCACCTCCTTCTCCGTTTGAAATTCGAAATTTTAAATGTTGTTCTGTTTATTAGAACTTTGTTCAACGGTTTTCCGAAAAGTTTCTGTAAAGTAAACTAAAAACTAGTCGAAAAGCTCTCCGTTTTTTAAATTTTGGAACAATATAGAAAGAACAAACTAAAATAAATGTTGAAAAAAACTAAAATTCTGGAATAATATAGAACAAATCAGAAACAAAGTCAAAAGTTTAATTTTCAAAAAAAAAGGGGAGGAGGAGGGTTGGCAAAACTTAAAAAGTTAAAATTTTGCTTTTCGGAAAAGTTTCTGAAAAGTAAACTAAAAACTAGTCGAAAAGCTCTCCGTTTTTTAAATTTTCGAACAATATAGAAAGAACAAACTAAAATAAATGTAAAAAAAAAACTAAAATTCTGGAATAATATAGAACAAATCAGAAACAAAGTCAAAAGTTTAATTTTCAAAAAAAAAGGGGGGAGGAGGAACAAACTTAAAAAGTTAAAATAATTTTCGGAAAAGTTTCTGAAAAGTAAACTAAAAACTAGTCGAAAAGCTCTCCGTTTTTTAAATTTTGGAACAATATAGAAAGAACAAACTAAAATAAATGTAAAAAAAACTAAAATTCTGGAATAATATAGAACAACTCAGAAATAAAGTCACAAGTTTAATTTTCAACAAAAAAGGGGAGGAGGAGGGTTGGCAAAAGTTAAAAAGTTAAAATTTTGGTTTTCCGAAAGGTTTCTGAAAAGTAAACTAGAAACTAGTCGAAAAGCTCTCCGTTTTTAAAATTTTTGAACAAATAGAAAGAACAAACTAAAATAAATGTAAAAAAAAACTAAAATTCTGGAATAATATAGAACAAATCAGAAACAAAGTCAAAAGTTTAATTTTCAAAAAAAGGAGGAGGAGGAGGGTTGGCAAAAGTTAAAAAGTTAAAATTTTGGAAGAATATAGAAAAACCTTGAGCAATATGGAATAACTTTAAATAAATTTTGAATTTCGAATCAAGAGGAAAGTGGGCAAATGAAAAATGAAAAAATACGAAATTTAAAAGTTTCTTTACCAAGTTAACAGTTTGTTTAATATTGTTAAAAAATAGTTACAGAGAAAACAAACACAAACAGACTCTTTTAGCTTAGTTTGATATTGAAATTTTATATTTTAAATGTTTGTTGTCCATGTTTGTTCTAGTTTGTTTCAGATGTTTGAAAAATAGTTTTTAAAATTATTAGAAAAAACGAGAGAAAAAATAAAGAATTCAAAAAGCAGTTTGTTCGTTATTGCTAACAATTCTCTCCTTCTTCTCCTCTGCCATGTTGGGCAGCTAATTTTAAGTTTGTGCTACGTTGATTGAAGATTTCTGAGCTTTCGCATTCCACCACTGCCCGTCGAAATTAAGAATTTCAAAAATTGTTAATATGTAATTCTAAGCTTGTTTAACATTATTAAAAAAAGTTTTTTCAACTCAGTTGCTTTCGAAATTCTATATTTTAAAAGTTGAATCTGACAGATGACACTAAGATGCTTCTGTGAATTTTGGAAAAGTTTTTGGCTGGCTACGGCCGACGAAATTATAAAAACAATAATCGATTTTACCATTTCTAAGCTGTCAAACATATAGTGACAAATCGCAACATTATTCAACGTTTTATACAATCTAAACGCATTCACGCTAAGAGGTTAGAATTACAAACAAAATATTGGTCTTAATATAGAGCCTTGCGGCACTCCTTGCGTTATATTTTCCCCTATTTAGTATGTTATCGATCACTCGTATAATAGCGCAGTTTTATAGCTATAACCATCTGTAAAATATAGATTAAGGAGTTATTTTAGTTATCATAATTTTGGCCCAACCTGTAAGATAAACCAGCAAAATTTCCTACCTTGACTCTGTTGAATTTGTCCATCATCTTCCGTTTTCTTCACTTCCTCGTTATTAACAGCGTTCTCTTTCTCCTCTACAGTAGGGATGGTTTCCTTACTAGTATTACAGCCCATTTTTTTATCTCTATTTATTACAACTATTTTTATATGAATTTAAAAACAATCCTCGCTTAAATTTATCCGCTCATATCACCATAATTATTCCCGTTACAACTTTAGTTTAAACAGTAAAGTCTTCAACCGTTTATAAATTTTTAAACAGTTCGAATTTCGCGCCACTTTTTAAAAACTACCATACATATATAGGACCTCAAAATTTCAACTGACGGCAGGCGTTAGAAAACCTAATCGGAGATAACCGGCTAGTCGTATCCTACCAGTGAAATATGCGACGCCGACACGATCCTGGAACGAACTGATGCGCTCCGAGTGCATCGGTGATCGTGATAAGCGCGTCTCAGCGTCGGCGACGTCGGTCGGTGTAGACGGCGACGCCGGAAAACGAAGGGTGTTTACCCCATTCAAATCAGTCACAGGGATACGGACCGAAACAGGTTGTTGTTGTACGCGTGCGCCGACGCCGGCCGAACGAAAACTGTTGTGTGCGTGTGTGTGTGTGTGTGTGTGTGGAACGGGTTGTCGCGAGTCCGTTAGCCCCCGCGATATCGTCTGTGAATGTAAATCTACGATCGTACGGGAATTGGGGAGGAGAAAGCGGGGAGAGTGTATTCGTTGGAAATACCCGATTTTTGTTTCTTTTTTTTTAGGGGGTGTAAATTCGTGCTTACGCTTTGCGAAAGATGTGAGTCACCTCGCTGAACTAAACAACATCTTTTGTTGAAAACAGGGTTTTTGACGAAAGTACAATCGCAGATTTATGTTTCCAATATAATTGATTAAAAAAATGTATTTTCTCATTTTGGTGAATGTTTATTATGCATTAGTAGGGCATCCGACCCTTTATTAATACCCAAACAACAAGCTGACGTAATTTTGACGTCTATTTTTGATCATTTCACTCTATACGACGTCATAAACACGTCAACGCCTCATATAACGTCCTTTAAACGTCAAACGCTACTTGAGTACATAGTTTTGAATTTGGATCTAATTATTAACCTGACGTCATTTTCACGAAGATTTTAGATGGCAAAGTACGTCAATATTCCCAACTAGAAGACTACGTTCAGAAGCTGAAATAAATCACGACATTTATTTTTAAAGGATATTTTACGTCTCTTATAGCCAAAACATATAACTAGAAGCATAAAAGACATAAGTTGTTTGCATAATATATACTATTATGGTCAAATGTCATATCGGACGAATAACGACCAAATAATGATGTCAAAATGACAACATCTGTCATCTGTCTAAGTTCAAATTGGAATAATTTCTAACTCAGTATCACCAACAAATGTTACGAACCGTTAGGTTGAAGCATTAGAATGTAGAGATTAAAGATATGAAGGTAATAGTGTCCTGAAGACGTTTAAAAATGAAAACTAGTACGGTTGTGACGTTTACACGTTAGTTAGTCGCTCAGATGCCAAGCTTGTCGCCTCGCGACGTCAAAATGACGTTAACTAGACGTTTAATGATGGTGTCATACATACAATTCTGACATTTATACGTCAATCCCACATCGGGGGGAAATGTGACTCATTTCTCATCTTTCGACGTTACTGATGATGACCAAATTGTGATCGTTTCTTCTTTATGACGTCTTAAACACATCATTAAGTAAACAGAATAATTTTGAACATAGCATCAGCAACAATAATGTGAAAACAGTGATGTCAAAGCATTAAAAATGTGAACACAAGAATATTTAGAAGACTGTTTAAAAATGACGTTAAGAAGACGTTAGATATTAACGTCTAGTAGACGAGTTTCAAAATTATGTCGTACGGCTGGAATATATACATATTATCATAGTATCACGTCAGTCAGACGTCACATTTCTCATGCTGACGGAATTGATGACAAAATTATTACGTCAAAATTACGTCAGTCTGCTAGGTGGGATTTTTTTTTAAATGTGGTGGGTGCTTAGTTGATAATAATAATGATAATTATAAAGTTTATTGAGTAACAGTTTTTTATTTGCGGCACAAATAAAGCGATGACCAAATTATGACGTCACAATTACGTAGTAAGAAAATGAAAGGTTTTTTTGTCAAAACTCATTCAACAACAACATTCAACAATTCTCGTCTGATGATGTTTACCGATTTATTTTATTACCTTTACGAAACGTAGATCCAAATCAGGATGATCCAAGAGTTAAATAGAAATTCAGATAGTAGATCAAAAAAATTCTAATCCAAATCCAAAAATGTCTAAAGATGACATCTCCAAGACGTTGTATGTTAGGTTCATATTTATAGTTCGTGCTTGAGGTTGTGTCGATGCTTGAGCACGCGATTTTGACGTAAATGTCATTTCAAAATCGCGTGCTCAAGCATCAACACGATCAAGCGGACTATGAAGTCATTTTTGATTAATTTTGTGGATATAGCTTGAACGTGAAGTCTTTAGAACCCAGTAAGCCAGAAAAAATTGACCACTCTCCTAAAATATATTTTCCATTAAAATTCGAAAGATTTCATAAAGTCAACTAATTCAGGTTAACACTACAACAAATTGTGACAAGAGTGGATTTAATGCTTGATCAAATTAAATGGTCGTAATCCTTAAAAATTAATGGAGACTGGCTTTGAATTGCTTGATAACCATTCCCATTTTCAGAATATTACAGCATCAGACTAGATATTATTATGTGCTCTCAAAAGCCAGAAAATATTGCATGAAGACTAATAATGTTTTAAAAGGTTTAAAATTTCTTAATAATAGTGGTGCAGAGTGCACTAAGAAATGAACGAGCAATTTAGATGAGAAGAAAATGGATGGAAAAGCTTGACGATTAGAACTGTCAAAATTTTCAGATAAATGTAAATATCTCGTAAACAAATACACGGAGACAAAAATTATTTTAGACAAATTTACCTTAAAATTATCCAAGCAATCCAAAAATGTTATAATATATAGGGTGTTCCATTTAAAATTTTAGAGTTCGTTGAGGTTACGGGCGAACGAAACGCTCTGTATAATGGAAAGTAGTTTTATATTATAGAGCTTACAAATATAGAAAACTTTCGTATTTGAAGAATTACTGAATTATGTGTATATCTAGGAAGATATTGAGGATTTAGAGTATTGTGTTTGCATAGAACACTCAGTATTATTCCTACAAATTAAAATAAAAATGTTAAAATTAGACATAATTGAGTCCTATAAAATATATATAATTTTTGGACACATTATTATGAAGACATAAGCTAATTAATTAATTTTTGATTCGATTATAAAATTATTTTATAAATCTTAAACTTATGGCGACATCTATATTATAAATGTCACATCACTATAATGTATGCAATTTATAGGTACAGGTAATTATAAATTCTGATTTGATTTAGCTGCAAAATGTGATTAGGTATAGGAAAACATAATTTATTAATTAAAATAGAATATAAATTAAAGTTTATTGAATTTTTATCTTGCAATGCCCATTAATTTTGGTAACGTCCATAGTTAAATCGTCAATACTTCTATTCCCATACAGATGGCACTGTCATCGATGTAATTCAGACATTAGAAATAGACCTAACCTAAAATATTTATTATTTTTATTGAATCTTAATAAATATTGTGTTAATAATTTGAGTGTTATAAGCATTAATATGTGATTAGTGGTAAAATACCCTTCAATACTAAAATAAAACAAACTAGAGTGGTGCTTGTAAAACGTTTGTAATACAGTGCGGTTCACAAAATGTCAACACCGAAAATTTTTGAAAATGTTAACGTTAAAGTGGTGCTGTACGCCTCGAAAGTGCGTTTTCGAAGATATCCAGCCGTAATGTACCCATTTTACATGTATCTAATATATAAGTTCTTGTTAAAAAAGAGGAAAAGATTCAAAATTATAACCTTACCTGACGAGTTAATTTTGCATATTTTCCATAAATATTCAATCAAATCTAATCAAGATTCAAATAAATGCGTAATAGTGCCTAAAAGATTTGCAACCGATATCGAATTAGATGATTACGTTAATATAACGGACGATTTTGTACGGAAATTAGTCCAGATATTTCCTTTCGATATACCGGGTGATCTAATCTATATGTCAGAAACTTTACGTCATAATTTGGATAAAATTAATTTAAAAGAACCCGTGCGATTAACACCAATCGATCGGGCATCGATCGGAATCGCTAAAGAAGTCGAAATTCGTTTAATAAGTTCAGGTAACGAAATAAGTAATCACATGTGTGATATTTTATTAAAAAATTACTTTAGAAACCCGAAATTAGTGCAGAAAAATGACGTTTTATCTGTCAATGTCAAACAATACGCGCCCGAATTTATTTATAACAATTATAAAACTAATTCGGTGGAAAACGTGTATTTTAAATACGTCAGGATTAAATCCGATACAAACGAAGATTGCACCGGAAGTTATTTTTGTGTTAAAGGTGAAACTGAACTCAGACAATCGGCGCACGTTCAGGATTATTTACCCGCGAAATTTAAACGTTTCATCGCCGAGAAATTTAAAGACAATGGTATCGAGCAGGCTGTGATAAATAGGTGTCCTTACGGTTTCGAAAACAGGTTGGATAATTTAAGAAAAGCTGTCAAACCGTTCTTAAAACGCAGTGAGTTCTCTGATCTAAATTAAAATTAGTTTAAAATTAATCCATCATATATGCAGGAAAAATCAAGTTGAAACCTGTATTTTTGATACAAGGTAATAAGGGTAACGCTAAGAATCTCTTGGTGTCGACGTTAGCTGATGAATTAGGATTGAATTTTTATAAAATCTCAAGCGGGGATGTGTCCGCGACGGCGTACTCCCAAACGGAAATCAAGATCAAGAATGCTTTCTTTAAAGCGAAATTGTGTGCGCCTTGCCTGTTTGTAATAAATAATTTTGAGGTAAGTTAAAGGATTTTGTTTAGTTTGAACGTCATAATTTGATCACCAATCACTAACGTGTTTTAATGTCACGATAGTACGACGTCAAAATGCACTTAATGACGTGTTTAAGACGTCAAATTGTGCCTGTTTCCTAGCTAGCAGGATGCTGACTGTACAAACTAACTTTTCTCGAATATAAAGGGTGTTCAGAAAATTACTTTCGGTTTATTTGCAATCCAGTGTTTTGGCGATTGTTTTAAACACACAAGAAACCACCCCCATCCCAGATACCACAATGACGACACAAACACTTTATTTGGTTATTGTAATCTTTATGTATGACGTTTAAATGACAATAATATCACGTGATTATGTCACAGATCAATGATATGAAAATAGAACGCCTTATTCGTTGTTCACAATCACATCGACAGCATTTTTTTTATGCATTTATGGCGAATTAAACGACTTATATATGTGCAGAAGACGTTATTTGACGTAAATTATTATTTTACGTCATGTTATTAAACTATACGTAATTTAAATTAGTAAATTGAAATATTTTAGTGATTCCAATCATGGACAGAAAATGACGTCAATTGGTCAATGGGTTACAAATGACGTCAAGATCTTACGAATTAGAAACGTCATTTTTAATTTTCTTAAAATATTTAATGCATTTTTTAATTGTAAAAATAATCATATAGTTACACATTTTTAAACTGAGAAACGTCAAATTCTGTCTACCGCCAACCAGTACCTCAAATTGACATCATTATGACACACTGCTGTTGTTTGAGTAGATTATTTAATCTTTTTGACATTATTTCGTCAAAAATTCGACAAAGCTTAACGTTTATGTTAACTGAAGCTAATGGAAGAAAAAGAAAATGTGAAATTTTATTTTAGTGATTCCAATCATGGACAGAAAATGACATCAATTGGTTACAAATGACGTCAAGATGTTACAAATTAGAAAAGTAATTTTTATTTTCTTTACGACGCCTTTTCTTTCACTTTACATAAATGAGAAACGTCATATTGACGTTTATCATGTCATTTGACGTCTACTGCCAATCAGTACGTACCTTAAATTGAGATAATTATGACACACCGCTGTTGTTTGAGTAGATTATTTAAGCTTTATCTAACAACGTCAAAAAGATGACATTATTTCGTCAAAAATTCGACAAAGCTTAATCTTACCAACTTCTAAATAAAATTTCATCAACAATTGAAGGTAGTGGCTGACAAAATTTGAGTGAATTGATATGGAACGATCCACACACCAATATGACGTCATATTTTAGTGCTTTTTAAAACGAAGATAACGTGGGGGGAGTGGTCGAAACATAAGCGTTTTTATCACGTCATTAATTCGACGTCTACGATTAATAAGTACATTAAATTGACGTCAATATGTCGCACTAGCTCTGTTTTGAGTAAATGATGTAATTTTTAAATCAATTGAATGTGTTATGACGTACATTATTTTGTAGAATATTAATTTCCAGAACTTTGGTAAAACCCACGATGGCAAATTTAACGAACGCATCGTGGATTATTTCAAATTCGAGCTCACCAATAATTTAACCAATAATGATCCGCCGTTGATAGTCATTTGTATCAGTAATTCCAAAGATGTCCCTGCCGAATTGAGCAGGGTCTTCCTGGAAGTCTTCGAATTCGGAGCTCCCGATCAAGACGAGAGGGCAAAAATTTTGGAATGGATGTTGGAGGAACGAGCTTTAGAAAGTGACGTTGACATGAACGAGATCGCCGGCAAAACTCACGGTTTTTTCTACGGCGATTTAGCAGCTTTAGTCTATTACGCTCATAAAAATGGATTTGAAAATCGAACCACCGGTTTATTATCGTTAATTAAGGACGATTTCGATGTGGCTTTAGGTAAATGCTCGCGCGTACGAAGAAGTATTTCCGATTTAATCGAGTTCCGATCTCGCAGATACCATGCAGACCAACTATGCGGACAGTATGGGGGCGCCGAAAGTGCCGAGGGTGCAATGGTCGGACGTCGGTGGTCTGGGCGACGTCAAGGCCGAAATAATCCGGACGATCAACCTACCGTTGAAGCACCCCGAACTCCTGAAGAGCAGCGGACTCCGGCGATCCGGTGAGTTATCGTTTTCGCTGTATTATCGTTTATTGCTTCGCATTGTGTGTGTGCACGCTCGAGAATGTGGGACGATCAAATAAAGATTGGCGACATGTTCGGCCCTCCCGCACATCCATTTTCGGAATGTTTGTATTGGAGTTTGGATATATATATACAGGGTCTTTCACGAAACCCGTTAGTTCGAAAATTTAAGGAATCTACTGTTAGTACAATTCTGAAATTTTGACAGTTGCATTTGTAGTATTGGTTCTACTGTTTAAAAAAAAATATTTTCAACAAAATTTGTAACCAACAAACTTTTGTAACCGAAAGTAAAGGGTCATAGACACTGAGAATTGACATAACTTTCACCAAAATTTATACAGGGTGTGTAGAAATTAGCAACCAATTCAGATATCTTCAAACATTACAAATCCTTTTTTTTTCAAATGGCACATAGTAGTTTTTATTGTAGCACGTGATTTAGCAAGAAATTCTACATCGATTTATATTAAGATATATCTTTATTAGTTTTTGAGTTATTATAGATTATTGGTTCCATAAACTGCTAACATTGTATGAACATGAATCAGATGTAAGTTTGCACTTGAACACCATCAAATGGTACACGGATGGGTCCAAAACTGAAAAAGGAACAGGTGTAAGGGTATTCGGGCCAGGAACCAAATACTCAGAGCCGATGGGAATATACCCCAGTGTCTTCCAGGCAGAGATTAATGCGATTGGAAGATGTGCTCAGGTGAATCTTGACAGGAACTATCGGAAGGAGAATATTGCAATCTTCTCCGACAGTCAGGCAGCCTTATTGGCGCTGAGTTCTAACACCATCAGCTCCAAGTTAGTTTGGGAATGCCGGGATAAACTAAACAACCTGGGCAAAGAAAACAAAGTTGCATCATGCTGGGTACCAGGACACACTGGAATCAGTGGCAATGAGAAAGCTAATCTATTAGTAAAGGAGGCCGCCACAACATCGTTTGTGGGACCGGAACCATTCTGTGGAATAGGGATGAGCACCTATAAGAAAGAACTTAAAGACAGGGAAGAGGACGTCAGAGCTTCCCTCTGGCACAATCTTCCTGGTCTGAGACATTCCAAGGTATTCCTTGGAAATTTCAACAAGCAGAGAGCAAAAACCATGCTAGAACTAAACAGGAACAGATTACGCATTCTCACAGGTTTCTTTACGGGGCATTGTCACCTCGGGGAGCACATGAAGAGAATAGGTCTGAAACAGAATAGCGACTGCAGGTTCTGCGGGGCGGAAGATGAAAGTCCGGAACACCTGATATCCAACTGCACAGAAATTGAAGAAATTCGCGCCAACTATCTTGGAAAAGGCGTTATAGACGAGGAAGAAATACCCTCTCTGAAACAATCACATCTGTTACAGTTTATTAAAGCCCTCAGGCTGGATGGGGAGCTGTGACTGCGGGCAAAACCCAGCAGCTTACACCTCATGTAAGGGGGCACAATAGACCCACGGTCGCGGTGCAACATCACCCTTATATCTAAATCTAAATCTAAGTTTGCACTTGACAGGAGCAAAGTTTTTCAATTGGAAGTACGAAGGTGAGTCAATTGTTTTGTTTCTATCAAAAATAGAGGAAATAACAAATCAGTTGAAGTAGATGGGTGAAAATATTTCCGATAAAATACTCATAACAAAACTATTAATGTCATTGCCTGACCATTTTAAACATTTTATATCTGCTTTGGAATCGGTACCGGTACAGAAAATCAAAACTTTTACTGAATTAACATCTAGCCTAAGAATTGAAGATGAGCGAATGAATGATAGAGAAAGAAAAGGTGAACATGCATTGACGGCAAAAAGTGGTACAGCTACGAAAGATAAAATAAAATGTTTTACTTGCGGTGAGTTAAGGCACATTAAGAAGAATTGTCCGAAAAGTAAAGAAAAATGCCATATTTGCAAGAAAGTGCAAAGCAAAAATAAACAGAAAAAGGAAAAGACAGATAAAAATTCTGAAACGCCAGATGTTAATGCTTTTATAATCACAGCATTAATTGCGGATGGATGGAGTGGATATTAGATAGTGGAGCAAGTGACCACATGTGCTGGGATATTGAACTATTTGTTGAAATAAACGAACCCAAAGAAGGAAAATCTGTCAAAATAGGAGATGGCTCAGAAATAATGGCGATATCCCTTTCGCCTTTCGCGAAAAGTAAAGCTAGAAGCTTTTAATGGAAATGTTTGGATACCAACGGAAATAAATAATGTGCTGTATATACCGGATCTTAAGGTAAATTTGTTTTCAACAGGAATAGCACTGGACAAAGGTTATGACCAAACAAAGAAGGTAGGTGCAATAGCAATGATAGAGGAGAAATTATATAAAATGAAGTTCAGAAGTCAGAAGGAAGAAAGGCAAGTACATTTTACTACTAAAACGCATGATAGTTTACAAGTGTGGCATGAAAGGTTTTCTCATCAAAATTTTAAGCGACTAAAGAATGTTTTGCAAAAGTATGAAATACAATGTAGTTCGAGAAAGCAGACCACAGAGCAAGCAGAGCCAGAGTTTAGACAGGATCAGGAGGAGCTACAAATGAAGAACGAACAGGAAAAGGAGCAAACTAATGAAGAAGGTGTTGAACATTGGGATGAAGAACCAGAAGTGAATGTTATCATGGAAGCAGATGAAGACCATGACATAACAAACGTGCTGTTTGATCAACCAGCGACATACAATTTAAGAGACCGAGCGAATTTAAAAGGACCTGTTAAAATGGGTGATTATGAGACAAATTTTACATACGAGGGAGCGTTTTTATATTCGCGGAATGGGGGATAAGGGGTGGAAATCAAAAAACCAAATTATTTTTCTTTTTCAATATATTCACCTGCAAGACGGATACATTTTTCACTTTCAATTAATTTATTTATACCCTCATAAAAAAATGATTTCTCTTTATCTGCAAAATATGCCGAAAATTGACTTCATCATCGGCAGTCATTTTTTCAGCTCTTTTTTCATTTTCGGAAAATTTTCCAGGTCTGGGCTGTCTTTTCAATTTCTTTAATGGCTTCTTGTGGACGGGCGCGTTTAGTCAATTTTCGCTCTAATATTGAAGCGTAATATTCTCCGGTTATAGAAACACCTTTGTCTTTATAATCAATCAACTCCTTCCGAGTCCCAAAATACCGTTGCCATGAGTTTCCCAGCTGATTGTGATACTTTAAATTTCTTGGGAGGTGCTGTGCCCTTTTTATGGCACTGCATGGAGTCTTGTTTGGACTCAGGTTCATAATGATGAACCCAAGTTTCGTCTCCAGTAACAATTCGACTCAACACACCATCCTTGTCTTCATTACAGAGGTCCAAAAATGCACGCGAACACTCTACGCGCTGTTGTTTTTGCGGCGGCGTGAGCATTCTCGGCACCCATCTTGCGTTGACCTTAGACATGCCGAGATGATCGTGTAGGATTTTAAAAATTGTTGTATAGGATACTCCAACCGAGTTGTTTCTTCTTTAGTCGAGCATCTACGAGTACAATTTTTTCAACTTTTTGGATAAGTGCTGGCGTGGTACCTCAATGCTCATGCCCGGCCTCGGGTCGTCTTCAAGGGGTTCCCTTCCTTGTTTAAATAAACTATGCCACTTGTACACCATGGTTTTTCCTGGACAAGAGTCGTCGTAAACCAATGACATCTCATTCATTATGTTCGCGACTGATTTTCCTTGCCTGGTAAGGAACTTTATAACGGCACGATATTCGATTTTTTCCATATTTCACTTTTCACCCCTGATTATGTTACTTGGTTGACGATAGCTCAAAGACTAACTATCTAATACTGCGATGGTTGTCTGCCTCTTCTTGAAAGGTCCTCTTCCTCCAGTTCCACTTCCTTCATGGATGTCTTTCTGGTGGTTCTCGGGTTCCTGGGTTGTTGTGGCTTCTCGGAGTCTTCTGGATGGATCTCCCACGCTGTTGGTATCTGAAACTAACGAAACAGAGGTATTATTTTATGAATAAATCATCACCGCGTCACATTTGTCGGAGTATCTCCGTTGTGGTGCGGTGCTTGGTGGGCCCCACTGATTTTTGCGCGATAGCGCTACTCATCGCTGGGTTGCTGCTCGCGTGTGCCTTGTCGAAAAATCCTCGGTCGAGTTTCTTCAAGAACTCGTTCAGGTCCTGGACGTCTGGCGCTGTAAGTTGTCGGAGGACTGCCAGCGAGGTGCGTCTAGGAAGTCGGAATACAAGTCGCAGAACGCGATTTTGCACTCGGACTAGTGTAAGGATATCAGATGGAGCCGCCGTGGCCCAAGCTGGGCTGGCGTAGGTTAGGATCGGGCGGATGTGGGTCTTGTACAGCATCGCGCCCGTTTTGGGATTGAGTTTGGGGTTACCGAGGATAGGATATAGCTGGTGCAGTCGACCGATGGCCCTGTTTTTAGCTCTACCTAGATGCTCGGCGAAAGTTAGCTTCCGGTCGAGGATCATTCCCAGGTATTCGATCTTCTCGCTCCAGTCGATCTCCGTCCGAAGAACGGTGATCTTTCGGGGCGAGGGTTGTCGTCTCCGGCTGAACGCAATAGCTTGCGTTTTCCTCGGATTGATGGTCAAACCGAATTCGCTAAAGAATCCCTCGATTCGATCCAGCTGCGCTTGGGCGAGCTGAGCTGCGATCTCGGGACTCTTCGAGGTAGCCACTATAGCGGTGTCATCCGCATAGATGGCGTTAAACACTCGTCGGTCGGTCGGTTTGGGAATGTCCGCAACGTAGATGCTGAACAGTGCCGGGCCCAGTGCCGAGCCTTGTGGAACTCCAGACAGCATTTGCCTCTCTGATGATTCCGTTCCGTTAACAACGGTGTGGAATCTTCGGTCCTTGAGGTACGATCTGATGGTCTTCAGGATTCGCGGCTGAAAGCCGGCTAGCTTCATCTTCGTCAGCAAGCCTTCATGGCGGATCTTGTCGAACGCCTTCTCCAGGTCCAGGGATACCATAATGGTCGTCTGTTTCCTGTTGAATGCGGTCGTGACGTGATCCGTGATCCTGAATAGCTGCATCGTGGTCGAATGTCCGGGTCTAAATCCGAACTGGTCGTTATCCATGAGATGGCCATCTTCCAAATGGTCGCTGATTCGGCGCAACAACAAGGTTTCTAGAACTTTGCTTATTGTGCCCAGCAACGATATCGGCCGATAGCTCTCAGTGGAGTGCGGTTCCTTCTTAGGTTTCAGTGCTGGAATAATCCATGCGGATTTCCACCTGGTCGGATAGCATGTCAACCGGAGTGTCGCGTTAAAGATCGCCGTCAAGTTGACTACCAGCTTGAGCGGCAGATTTTTGAGCGCTCCATTGGGAATGCCATCCTGCCCAGGGGCCTTCCCGTTATGGATACCCTTGATAACCTGCAGGACCTCCTTGGGAGTCACAACGATAGGTGGACCTGGGTCCATCTCGTCGATCTCATTCAAGGTGGTCCGGAATTCTCTCTCCTGCTCGGGATCATTACGATCGTTACTGTCTAATAACAATGAAACTTTGTATTTATACTAATTATGAGCCGCTGCACAGGCCACGCCCCCAATGCGCCTAATCACCCCTCCCCCCTCCACAACCCGCTCATTCCGCGAATATAAAAACGCTCCCTCGTACATACCTCGCAGAAATAAATGAGCCTACTACTTGCAACATTAAAAGAAAACAATACCTGGATAGAGGTAGAAAGACCAGAAAATGTTAATGTAATTGATTCGAAGTGGGTCTTCAAAATCAAGAAAGACAAAGCCTGGTAAGCAGAGGCTTTCAACAAAAAGACTTTATAGATTTGAGCGAGATTTATTCACCAGTAGCTAAACTTCAGACATTAAGAAGTTTATTAGCTGTAGCAGATAATTATGCGTTACCAATTTACCAGATGGACGTAGAGGATGCATTTTTGTATGGAGAATTGAAGGAGATAATTTTTATGGAGAAACCGGGGGTATGAAAATAGACAAGACAGACAATAAGGTATGTTACCTTAAAAAGGCTTTATATGGGCTGAAAAGATCCCCTAGACATTGGAAAGAGAAGTTCAATGATTTTATGTTTTACGCTATCTGAACATTTTACAAGGTTAAAAAATGATTACTGTCTGTATACACGTTTTTCAAAATTAGAGAGAAAATATGTGCTTTTATATGTGGATGACCTGTTAATAATAAGTTCTAGAGAGGACAAAGTTAAACAGCTTAAAGCTAAGCCTTCAGAAAATTTTAAAATGAAAAATCTAGGACTAGCTAGCAATTACCTGGGAATAAATATTGTTCAAACTGAAGGTGAAATAAGAATAAACCAAGTACCCTACTTACATGAAATCTTACGAAAATTCGAAATACAGAACTGTAAACCGGTGACTACCCCAATGAAAGTAAATTACAACTTGATAAAGGAAGAGAAATCAAGGAGTCCTGAATTAGAAACCAAGTGTCGACAACTGATAGGATGTCCGATGTTAGGTACGCGACCGGACTTGTGCATATCAATGAGTATATTAAGTCGTTTTCAAAGTTGCGCGAGCCCAGAAAAATTTTATTGAGGGAGGGTGTTAGAGCAATAAACTTTCTTTAAGTTGGCAACGCTACTCCGCGGTGTTCAAGATAGTTAGGTCACGATAATAAATGGGGTTCCTAGTGTTTTAGTTTCTATCGATTTGATATGAATCAAAAGCAACAAAACTGTCACTCATTTGACAATTCCTACAGAAATATTTTATTTTCATAGCTGACTATGAGAAAAAATTACAGATATTAGTATACTCGAACGTATACTAGTTCGCCAACTTCAAAAATTAACTAACCTACTACCATGATTGTTACAAGTAAATGTTCATTTACCTTACGATATATAGTTTTTAGGTTCCGATATGCCTCGATCTGACTTCTAATTCCTTCGACAGTTCATTAAAGATGTATTTCATGTGTTTCTCTAATTTTCCCTTATGGTAAGTCAGTGGTTATTTCCCCTTGTTCGTTTTAATAAGCAGGTCCAAGTTGTCAATATACGGATTTCTTTTTGTTGATCTTCACAATAATCTGTAAATTCAGTTTAACTCGGATTCTTCCGGTCGTATTTCATGGCACTCCTTTAGTTTTGAAAGTATATTTCTCTGTTTCATAAATAATTCTCTTCGAATTCATTTTCAATACGTTTGTGAAGGTTAAATGTCAAAATATTTGTTATTATCTGAATGTAGGTTCTGTTTTACGCGTTCGTTACTCAGCATAGCCAACCGTTAGTTTGAAAAATTCCCTAATTCATTTTATAATTCCCTGCTGTTGGACGATTTCTTGTGGTAACGTCTAATTCCGTTCTTGAAGTCACTTCCCTCTCGGCGTTGATGTGAACAACACGTATAGAATCTTATCTATGGTTGGACCTTGTGGCTTGTATATTTTTGGTCTTTGAAGGACTATCACTAGTTTAGTGGATTTAATTGGCCCAAGGAACAAAATACCTCTTAGATTCTCTTAAGAACTATCGTTCCCTCGTTGTAACGTTTCAGTTGAATACGGATGGATAATTTCATCCGAGATTTTCTTAGTGTGTGCTCCAAGAGGTGAGTTCTTAGTCACATGTTTCGCCATTTTTGCTTTTTCTAATTTTCCGTTTGTCTTTTCATATTTTAGGAGCGTTTAATGTAACTTCACGGTTACGAAGTTTAATGTAACTTCACAGTTACGAAGTTTTAAGGTAACTCCAGTTACAAAGTTTAACCCCTTGTGAGGCTTCCGAAGAGCTCCTCCGACATCTCTACAGGTCACATTTATTTCATTTATTCATTGGACAAGCCATCGGCTTAAATTGTTGAAGTTAATTAGTTATTTTCTTTTTTTGTAAACCGTAAGTTAATGTCAAAGCTTCTTTAAATGATTATGAGAGAGATTATAAGATGTAACTTTTTTTTTAAATTTCAAACTGTTAATTTATATTTGGTAAAACTGAGTAGATATAATTCATTTGTTTCACACAATTTTTAGCTTTTGTAAAGTACTCGACATATTTTGCTCGAGATACATTATTATTATTTTTCTAAATTGTTTACCACCTAGTATACTTGCATGGTTCAATCTGTATAATTATATTTCCAACTAATTTTAATTGACATAAACATGTAAGAATTTTATGTGAGGTAACAGTCTGCAGATTGGAACTGGTATAGTGTGTTGCTAGATATATACAGATATAGTCCGTTTCAAAATATTTAAATTTTAAACAACTCTCTTAAGGAATTTATTTCCGAATTTTATTTTTATTATTATTTACAACGTACTGTCTTCAACATTTATTTTTATTTTATTTTCATTAAATAACTGTTTATGCCTACAAATTTACTTGCGTTTGACATTATCGAACTACCTCGAATTACTTACTTGCCTTCTGTTTTCCGGGGTAAGTATCTATTGAATCTCGAAGATAAAAGAGAAAACAGTGGCGCACCCTTTTTAACATCTGTTCCCACGACCGTCTTCACTGAGATAAGCCGCCTTCGAGGATTCAATCCCCACCATCAGGTAGGTCGAAAGTGTCGGTGCCTAACACCATTCCAAATACCTTTCCGTGTGTTTTCTTATTTTATTTATTTTTATTTTCGTCTGCTTTTGAAACCGATAGCCGCGTCGCGCGCGCCCTGCGTGTGTCGTGTGCGCGTAACATGATGATACCTTAATTGTCTCTCCCGCGCATTAAGTTTAGCAGATTCTATTTCTATAAGAAAATAAATACTTACTTATTAAAGTTGATCAATCTTGCGAAGTATCTACGTCACAGATAAGTTTATTTATTGCGGTTTTGAAAGATTTAACTCCATTTTCAGCGGCACCATTCGTAGATGGATGATATGGTGGAGCTTTAAAGAATCAATGATGATTAAATAAGTTTTACCTTTAAAAGGCCCCAAAAAGTCAATGTGAATACGGTCAAAAACGTGTTTGCTCTCATTAAATTTTATTAATGCTGCTTTATTTGGTGTTTTGCTATATAAGAATTACAATTTTCAACATAACGTTCTTTATCCAAATCTAACCTTACCACCTCTTACCACCCAAACTCTTCGAGTTTGGACCAACAGCCCATCGATCCGCATTCCTGCAGTGCTGCCATCTTCCTTCTATTAACATAAAGAGTGATAGCTTTTACCACCCTAACTCGTGGAGTTCAATATTTGATTCAATATTTTGTAATATCTTTATTTATTCTGATTTTAATGCTTTTTATTCGTTTGTTATTACTCTTTTTTCCTTCATAAAAACGACAAAAAAAATTCGAGTTTAATATTTGATTTGTTATACCGGGTGTTCCACAAAAATTTCCAAGGGCTGTAATGTCTTTATTTATCATCTGATTTTAATGATTTATATATGAAACTGTAGAGTTTCGGAAAGACTACAAACAGCAATGCAAATTATCTGTTTGTCAAATTTAACCTAAATCCTAAATTTTACAAATGCTCGGTTTTGTGAATGAAAAATAGCCACAGCTGGTTTTGTATGGAAAGGTAAACGATTTACTTTGTATCGTTCTTCAATTCCAATTGGTTATACGCACAGTATAGTATAAGGTTTCCTTTTTTTTAATCGTTATAAGATCTAAGAAGAAAACACGACTCTTATACATAATTTATATAATATAATATATATAAAGTTATATAGGATATAGTTATATATATGTTTACATAATTTTGGTTTAATATATAAATATCTGTATTGAATTCATAAAAAGTACATCTTATAATTCGTAAAATCTAAAGATAAAGACATATTCATTTAAGCTTTTAAATGGCGTTAGTTTGAGCAAGCCGTTTATCACTTCTTTTTTTGGATAAAAAGCACCCCCCATTTAGCACGCCATTTCTCTCGCGTTTCCTTATCGAAAAGGACAATCAAAACGGACAAAACAATTCCTTGAAAAGCAAATATAATCTCTAATACATAGCCGAAATAAATCCACGAAATCTTCGTAAATACAGACGACTTGATAAGGACCACAAGAATACAGGGGAATCCCATCAGAAAAGGGAGCAGAACCGTGGCCTTTACTTTCGCGTTTCTGATTTCGGCGCCTTGCATCTTGTAAAGATTAAACATCACTCCTATATAAACGAAGAGATTCAGAACGATGACGCAGGAGATGGGGATGACGACGAAGGTATTGAAGACGTTAGAATCGTTATAGCAGAAATCGCATGTCCAACATTTGTGGACGATGAAAGGGACGATGATGATCAAAGTCGGAGATAACCAACCCAATATCAAAGATGTTTTCTTATTTAAATGTTCCTCGTTGAACACTTTGATAAACTTCTGATATTGCTGGTAGCCTATTAATAACATCCAGGAGAATTGCGCTAAGAGGCTGTAAAAGGCGATGAGATAACTGACGCGGTTTGTGATGCTGTGCTCGATGATGAAGACGATATTTTGGAGCGTTAAGGCTATAGATAATTGCGTAGTGTTGAATCTCTTTGCGAACCAACCTTTCAGGAATACGGCCGATAATAGTATGAAAGATATTCCGATTTGTGACAAACCACGCCCTATGTAGGTTATTGTTGTGAGTGCATGCTTATACTTGAGAGATAGTCTCTTAAAATCGGTATACAAAGTTGTTCTTAATATTGACATCCTATGTAAAGGTAACCTGTACACGTCTGATCTACCTGCGTCGTACCTTACGTCATCTGTGTAACGCGTTACATAAGAAGTTAGAAATTTATTGTAATGACACTCGTTATCTTTGGGTTCAGATATGCATGTCAGGAATATACCATCTGTTATGATGAATGAAGAAACCGACATTTTTTCGTAGCCAAACGTCCTCAAGTTATTATCATCGACTAGTCTTGATTCGAAACTCCATTTTATATCAAATGAATAAGGGCTACGAAAGAGAATTATAATAAGCCTGCTTTTGCAATCATGTGGCATATCTCGTGTTAAATCTTTATCAGAGATTATAAAACCAACAAATACTTGATGGAAGACATCTATTGAAAAATTATAAATCCGTACAATAGCTTCGATATTTTTATCACTCCAATACTCATTACTTATATTTGGACTTGTTGAATAATCAATATTGTATACAGAACCAGTTTGATCAGGATCCTGATTTCTACGCAAGATATAATTTCGATCCGATGACGTGTAATACGTTCCAAATGTAAAGATAAAATTCTTCTGTTCGAAGCTTTCGATTGAATTATAATGAATTATAGAATCTAAAAGACGATTGAAAAGTGCAAATGCACATGCGTGTACACTAAGGCAAGATATTGGAATTTCACGCTTTAAAAACTCTAAACCTTTATCCACCAATTCGGCTTTGCTTTCGCAAGATTGATCAGAAATTTGCAATAAGAATTGGACATCGATATAATTTTGGGCTGCACTGCTGTTGATCTTATCGAATGGACAATACAATCCTTTGTTGGTACAACATTTCATGAGCTGATATATCTCCTTAGTGTTACTGGATAATTCTTCTAGACATCTAGTTTGATTAGATACACCCCAATACTTCATTCCTCCATAATCACATAGTCCAAATGGAATCTTAGAATTACTATCCACACAAACATTTTCCGGATAATAATATCTTCCGGACGTCAACTTTGGCATCTCCGGCCAAATTATTCCAGAGCGATTATCACTCCCTGGAGTTTTAGAGCAAGAAATATCAGAAGAAGCTTCATCGAGATTAAGAAACAACATTTCGTTGATTTCACAAGAAAGAACCGCACAGCCTTGCGTGTCGAAATCGCTTAATTTAAACTCTTTCTTTCGTTCGAAACCTTCCCCGAGGAATCCAATCAAATCGACACCATTGTTAACGCACATTCCAGGAATATGAACCCCTAACAAAACGCTATGGTGTCCTAGGATGTCATCGGATAAATGTTTATTTAAAATTAACAAGATTATTACGCGAAAATCGATCTTGTCTTGAGCTGTTAAGTCTCTACTTGCATTGTCTAGGAAATTGAATGGGATATAGATCGCTAATTCTAGATTGGTGTCGTTAATTTCGTCTACAGCTTCGTTTTGGTGTAACTCAATATGTTGAAGATCTTTGTATAATAGTAATCCAGAAACGTTGTTGGAAAAGGGGTTCCAAACTTTTAAAATATAATCAGGATCTGCGACGGTGAATTCAGAATCGCTACGTTTCACCTTCGATACAAGTTTAAATAAGAAGCGTTTAGCTAATTTTAAAGAATAAGGATTTGAATAACGAGCCAACATATTAACGATATCCATAGAATTTTCGACTGATTCAAAGAAATTATCTAAATATTTAGCAAGTATTAATAAATCTAGACTTTCTAAATGATGGTTTGCATTAATAAATTCTTTCAACGATACATAATTTCTACTTGAACAAACTAATAAAAGGTTCCTGGTATGGTCGTTGAATTTAGGAAATGGTTGTTCAAAACATACATCGAATCCATGCGGATGTGACACACGAATACATACTTCTTTGGTTGAATTTTTAACGACATCTTCGGTTACGAACATCTTTATAGTCTCACGTAATTCATCATCGGTTAAATTGCTGATTTGATCGCCATTTTCCCACGGAACTGATTTCTTCTGCATTTCCTAAAATAAATTTGTACAGGTTTTGTTCACCTACATTTAAAATTATCATTGCTTACAGTGTTCGTTCGAGTTATCCCGATATATGAAGAGATAAATAAAAGATAGAATAATATTTTATTATATTTGAACTTGGCCATGATTCTGATCGTTTCTTCGAAACAATTGACGAAAAACAAGTTCGACAAATTTGATTGGGGCTTCTCTAATTAGTTTTAATTTGATTTCCACAAAGGATGTTTATTTTACTCTACTAATATTATGGCGATAATGATTAATTACTTTAAATTAGTAATTATGTTGTTCTAATTATTTTTATATGTACATTTACATTAAATGTGCACCTATATAAAATATTTATCTTTTTTTTATTATAAATACATACATATGTTGCAATCTACAATCGTAGTGATGTTTTTTTAGGAGATGTTATCGAAATTATTAAAAAAATCTTTTATTTTCTGGATATTTCTATACACTCACAAAATTTTGGATTATGTGAACAAGATACTGCGTTTCCGGTTCTTTTAATTATATTATTGATGCGTTCTCATACCTAGTTTGTCATTTTAAACAAATCAAAGTTTCGTATAAATTGTTTTTGTCACGCATTACAACTACTTTGAACTAGTTTTTAATTTTATCGAAATAAGTGCTGTAATCTACAATAAAATGTAAAAATGAGTTATTACTGTCACAATATTTCCAACAGCTTTAAAAAATCGGAAAAAATTAAATTGAAATACTTCTGACAGCTGTCAAACTATACAAATGACTTCGATAGTTATAACAGTTAAAATAACTATATATAACGGCTATCGAGTGGTAAATTCGGCGTCAAACCATTTCTGATATCCATTGAATTATAAGTAGCAATTTTTTTTCCGATTTGACAATTCAATTGTCAAAATATAAATTTTATTTCTGTTTTGTTGTTTCACAAAACTGTTCATTTAATTTTTTTTTTACGCCACTAGTCTAAAACGATGGGAATATTTTATTATTAACAGTTGGGGATAGTGTGGTAAGTTAACTAATATACTGCTAGATAGCTACAGGGTGAACAAAGTCAAGTGAACGGTGAGTCATCTAAAATTTTCAATTGGCAACAGTGAGTAATTGGCAGCAATGATAGCGCGAACTAACTTGTACGTAAATTGTTTTGACAGATTCTATAAAGGTTAGGTATACTGCTTCAGTAATCTACAAATATGCAACCGGGAACGACAAAATGACAGCAAATAAAAAAACAAAATGGCAGCAAACGAAAGCAACCAAATGACAGTATGAAAATACACATTTATTCATGTAGCTAACTGTAGAATGTAAAAATCCAGCGAACCAGGGATTTTTATGCTACCACTGCACTTCACTTGAGAAGCTCGCATTGTACCTAATTGCTATAAATCTTTGAAGTAAATATTTAGTTTGGCAACCCTGAAACATTTTTAGATTAGAATTACTTACGTGAATTAACGACTTTTGTCCTGTCAAATTTTTGACACATTTCAATTAAAACATCAGGCATGTCGACATAAAGTTTTAAAGTATTTCCTTTAGCAAGATTAACGACACTGCGATAGTTTTAAATTGTACTTCAAATTGTGACAGCTGTCAATGACAAATCTAAATTAGAGAAGCTTATGATTGTCATCGTAGATTGTCAAAATAGATATACAGGGTGTCCCAGCTGACGCGGTTTCTTTGATAATTTGTTTATTTTACAGTATAGAGAAAAAAGTTTCAAATAAAAGTTGTCCCTATTTATACGATGCATAGCTAGAAAATATTTTCAAATATACCCCAATGTGACTCAATTATAGAGAAAGCGTATGTAACTTTATTATTTTAAATGGATCACCCTATATATTATATATTTTTTAGATTCTACATGATATTTTAAGTAACTTTTATTAAGACCTTCCTAGACCTATGTGCTTTTGTTTTCGAGAAAATAAGTACTATATCTGTTTACAGGGTTGGATGTAAAATTAAATTCTCTTTCTTTTTATATAAAAATGTACCCATTTATCTTCAACCGTTTTAGAGAAAAGTGTATATTTCTTCTGCTATACTATCGAAGAAAAAAAAACACTTCCTGCTTACTGCATTGTTAACAGCCAAATCAATAACAAATATGTTAAACCGAAAAAAGAGTACTTTCGATTTAATTACAAAAGTCATTCCATTGAATGAATCGTAGTTCTTTACAAATATACCGACATTTGAAACGAAATTATGAACATTCGATTTTAGAAACAAGCAAAACGTTTGTTTTAAATGATATTTGCTTTTACTATGCAATGCAACTTCACATTGAAAGTAGAATTTTTATATTGAACGGAATTAACATTTAAAGCAAACACTTTTACATACTTTAAATCAAAGGAAATTTTTAGCTTCTATAGTTTAGAATTGATCGCCTTATTTTTCTGACAAGCAAAGGCAGCCAACTGTCCCTCGCCGATTTTGATAAAATTTGGCAGGAATGTAGAACATCGAAAAATATTTGACAAGTATTTTTTTTTAGGGCCCCGTTTTTGGTTTCAGGGGGTGTAAAGGGGGCTCAAAGTTACCCTCAAAAACACACTTTTTTAATATTTCAGAAACGAGAAGGGATATCGAGATGTGGTAAAGACTAGATCGTTCCTTGCTGCGGGCTCTACATTTTAGGTAGAAAATAGAACAGTGGCGTACCGATGGGCTCGTTGGGGGGTCAAAAAATACAATTTTTTCTCGCCTCTGCTCCTGTATATTATGAATTGATCTTTTCTATTTTTATCATTAAACTACATGAAAAAATAAAATATAGATATAGAGAATTTAGCGTCATTTTTATATATGCTTACCGAACACTATCCCTTCTTATATTTTTGAAATTCAATTTAAGGTTTCATCAAATTCAAGGGGTATTTAAGCTAACAATTACAATTATTTATTATATATTAGAATAAACATGTAATCTGATACAATAGAAAGAGTACCACCATTCAAAAATGTTGCCAACGCTTATTTATCTAGACGTAAAAAACTTGCATAATGCCTTGGCAAAAAAATGCAAAAATTATTGCCAAGCTGATCTCAAAATACATTTCTTTATTTACCGTTGCCGCTATATAAGCGTGCGGTCGTCTCGCAAAAATTTAGTATCACAGAGTGTCTTGCTCTAGTCATTACAAATGGTTCTTTTTGCGTTAAATATACTGAACGTATTGACAATATTAACAAGTTTGATAAATAAGCAATATCATGGTACACCTGCATCTCCACAGAATGGTGCTGAAGAGGCACTCGCACAAACAGTGTTCGACATCATTATCAGTGGCTGTAGCGATCCCGAAGGAAGACGACAGAGTAAATTATGATATCGAAGAAGAGATGTCTAGCGATGAAATAGTGCAGAAACCTGCTGATATAGACCTCCAGTACAAACAAAATGCTGTTGAATATTGGAAAAGTGGCAGAAAAGGTCGACTTTCTCTAAAAAATGTCCAACATAGATTTTATAAGGTTACTTCACTTGGGCAGCTAAGACGATGGGGCGCAAACAGACGTGAAAAATTATATCGCATCTCCGAATATGTGTTTAACCAGCTCCAAAGTGCTGTAGACTCTCAAATGATTGTCCATGACTCGGGTATAAGGAGATGGGCATTACAGGCTCAAGAAGAGTTGAACGTTCCAAATTTTCAGGCATCGCATTGGTGGATACAAAAATTCAAACAAATCCACAATATAGTTTTCCGTAAAATTACGAAGTTCCGAACAAGGACCCAAGTGACGTAAATATTGCCGCAGAAGCAACTTTATTTGTCAGAAGTATACACAGTTTAATACGTGAATATGGATTAGAAAATATTTACAATACTGACCAAAGCGGATTCAATTTGGAAATGCATAGTGGTCGAAGCGTCAGCGTGGGTCCAAGAAGGTGGAAGCTGTAGTTCAATCAATTTCTGCGACGACACACAGCTATACCATTCAGCCAACAATATCTGCAGCAGGAAAGTTGCTGTCCCCACTGTTAGTGTGTTTGAAAGAGCGAAGTGGCAGTTTGGGGCCAAAAGTGCAACAAACAATATTCCGTCCACCAAATGTGTACATCGTGGCCATAAAATCGGGAAAGCTTACAAAACAGTTAGTATTAGAGTGGACTAGTAAAGTATATGCTCCCCATCTCGGTCAGAAGACCCTTCTACTAATGGACTCATGGTCAGGCCAAAGTCCCGAAGATATTGAAGATGCTGTGCCACTTGCTCGGCCAGTTACAGTAAAAACAATCCCCAAAGGTGCCACTGGTTTTATACAACCTTTGGATGCAAGACACTCTATGATACTAAATTTTTGCGAGACGACCGCACGCTTATATAGCGGCAACGGTAAATAAAGAAATGTATTTTGAGATCAGATTGGCAATAATTTTTGCATTTTTTTGCCAAGGCATTATGCAAGTTTTTTACGTCTAGATAAATAAGCGCTGGCGACATTTTTGAATGGTGGTGCTCTTTCTATTGTATCAGATTACATGTTTATTCTAATATATAATAAACAATTGTAATTGTTAGCTTAAATACCCCTTGAATTTGATGAAACCTTAAATTGAATTTCAAAAATATAAGAAGGGATAGTGTTCGGTAAGCATATATAAAAATGACGCTAAATTCTCTATAATGAACATTTAGAAAAAATTCCAAAAACAGGTAACTTTTATTTTTTCATGTAGTTTAAAGATAAAAATAGAAAAGATCAATTCATAATATACAGGAGCAGGGGCGAGAGAAAATTGTATTTTTTGACCCCCCAGCGAGCCCATCGGTACGCCACTGTTCTATTTTCTACCTAAAATGTAGAGCCCGCAGCAAGAAACGATCTAGTCTTTACCACATCTCGATATCTCTTCTCGTTTCTGAAATATTAAAAAAAATGTGTTTTTGAGGGTAACTTTGAGCCCCCCTTACACCCTCTAAAACCAAAAACGGGGCCCTAAAAAAAATACTTGTCAAATATTTTTCGATGTTCTACATTCCTGCCAAATTTTATCAAAATCGGCGAGAGACAGTTGGGTGCCTTTGCTTGTGAGTGTAGTGATTGATGATAGAAGTGAATTAGAAGTGATTAGATAAGAAATAGCGAATGTTTTCTTAAACAGTCAATAATTATTTTTGGAATTAATCTAACAGCATCAAGTAGTAGTAATAAAATAAAACAAGCCATTTTTTATAACATAACATAATTTATTTAATACAATATTTATACAATTGAAGAACTCAAATGAATAATAGAAAATTTGTGCGAATAAAGAGAAGTTTTATAAATTTTCGTTCATTATTAAAAGCAGTAATGTTTACCCCGGCCAGTGACTTCCAACGATAATACTCAAATTAGGCAAATATAAACAGATCAATCGCACAAGAAGATAGAAACAGTGTCATTTAATGGCTCAAATTAGTTCCCATCGCTTCTTCTCTTGGATAAAAACGCCTCCCATTTGATACGCCATTGTTCCCGTGTTTCTTTATCGAAGAAAACAATTAAAATGGACAAAACAAATCCTTGGGAATAAATTACAGTAACTACTACAACGCCAAGATACTCCAACACAAGCCATGAATCGATAGTAACGATAAGAACACAGGGGAATCCCAGCAGAAAAGGGAGTAGAATCGCAGCTCTTACTTTCGCTTTTCTCATATTGGGGGCTTCCTCTGTGCCTTGCCTTTTGAAAATATTGTGCATTGCTCTCATGTAAATAATGAGATTTATGAAGATAATACAGCAAACGGAGACGATCAACAAGTGGTTGTGGGTGATAGGATTCTTATCGCATTCTAAAAAATCTAGGCGAATAAAAGGGATAAAAAAGATTAAAAGTGGAGGTAACCAACCTAGTACTAAAGATTTTCTCTTACTTAAGGGTTGCACATTAAACACTTTAATAAATTTCTGATACTGATGGTAACCTATCAACAACATCCATGAGAATTGTGCCGAAAGGCTGTAGATGAATATAAAATTACTGATATAGTGCATGTCGAGGTTGATTATGAATGCGGAAACAATTTGCAACGCTAAAGCTATAGATAATTGCGTAATATTGAATCTTTTTGTGAACCAACCTCTGATAAATACGGCCGACAATAATATGAATAATATTCCGATTGATGATAATCCGCATACGATGTGCATTATTAAGATGAATACGAAAATATATTCCTCATTATATATTGTATTACGAAATGCCATACGTGTTACTGAATATGGTGGCACAATATTGAAAGATATGGTTAAGTTTGGGATACCTGTATTACCACCTGAGTAATATTGTTCATAGCTGGCAACGAATTCATTGTCGGTACACACGTTTTCTTTCGGTTCAAATATACAAATTAACGATATATAATTTGTTTTGATTTCCGAATCAATCCAAAAGCGCACGTTATCAAAGAAACTTTTAACAGTTATTTTTAGATATAACGTGAATTGTACAGAACATGCAGAAGAACTTCGAAAAAGAATTGCGACAATTTTGCTTTTACAAACATTTGGCATATCACGTGTTAAATCGCTATTAGGAATTATAAAACCAACAAATACCCAGAGCAATGCATCTGCCGATTCATTATAAATCTCTAGATAACCTTCGATATCTGTATCACTGAAATAATAATAACTTATATTCGGATTTGTTAAATAATCGATAGTATATTCAGAACCAGATAGATCAGGATCCTGATTTTTACGTAAGACGTTATTTCGAATCGAAAAGGCATCAGACATTCCAGACACAAACATAAAATTCTTTTGTTGGTAACTTTTGATCGAGTTCTCATGAATTACAGAATCTAAAAAACTATAAAGAAGTGACAATATACATTCGTATACACTAATACAATATTCAGGAGTTTCATGCTTTAAAAATTCTAAACCTTTATCCACCAATTCGGCTTTGCTTTCGCAAGATTGATCAGAAATTTGCAATAAGAATTGGACATCGATATAATTTTGGGCTGCACTGCTGTTGATCTTATCGAATGGACAATACAATCCTTTGTTGGTACAACATTTCATCAGCTGATATATCTCCTTAGTGTTACTGGATAATCCTTCTAGACATCTAGTTTGATTAGTCACACCCCAATACTTCATTCCTCCATAATCACATAGTCCAAATGGAATCTTAGAATTACTATCCACACAAACATTTTCCGGATAATAATATCTTCCGGACGTCAACTTTGGCATCTCCGGCCAAATTATTCCAGAACGATTATCACCCCATGGAGTTCTAGGGCAATAAGTATTAGAAGAAGCTTCATCGAGATTAAGAAACAACATTTCGTTGATTTCACAAGAAAGAACCGCACAGCCTTGCGTGTCGAAATCGCTTAACTTAAACTCTTTCTTTCGTTCGAAACCTTCCCCGAGGAATCCAATCAAATCGACACCATTGTTAACGCACATTCCAGGAATATGAACCCCTAACAAAACGCTATGGTGTCCTAGGATGTCATCGGATAAATGTTTATTTAAAATTAACAAGATTATTACGCGAAAATCGATCTTGTCTTGAGCTGTTAAGTCTCTACTTGCATTGTCTAGGAAATTGAATGGGATATAGATCGCTAATTCTAGATTGGTTTCGTTAATTTCGTCTACAGCTTCGTTTTGGTGTAACTCAATATGTTGAAGGTCTTTGTATAATAATAATCCAGAAACGTTGTTGGAAAAGGGGTTCCAAACTTTTAAAATATAATCAGGATCTGCGACGGTGAATTCAGAATCGCTACGTTTCACCATCGATACAAGTTTAAATAAGAAGCGTTTAGCTAATTTTAAAGAATAAGGGTTTGAATAACGAGCCAACATAATAATGATATCCATAGAATTTTCGACTGATTCAAAGAAATTATCTAAATATTTAGCAAGTATTAATAAATCTAGACTTTCTAAATGATGGTTTGCATTAATAAATTCTTTCAATGATACATAATTTCTACTTGAACAAACTAATAAAAGGTTCCTGGTATGATCGTTGAATTTAGGAAATGGTTGTTCAAAACATACATCGAATCCATGCGGATGTGACACACGAATACATACTTCTTTGGTTGAATTTTTAACGACATCTTCGGTTACGAACATCTTTATAGTCTCACGTAATTCATCATCGGTTAAATTGCTGATTTGATCGCCATTTTCCCACGGAACTGATTTCTTCTGCATTTCCTAAAATAAATTTGTACAGGTTTTGTTCACCTACATTTAAAATTATCATTGCTTACAGTGCTCGTTCGAGTTATCCCGATATATGAAGAGATAAATAAAAGATAGAATAATATTTTATTATATTTGAACTTGGCCATGATTCTGATTGTTTCTTCGAAACAATTGACGAAAAACGAGTTCGACAAATTTAATTGGCGCTTCTCAAATTAGTTTTAATTTGATTTCCACAAAGGATGTTTATTTTACTCTACTAATGTTATGGCGCTAATGATTAATTAGTTTAGATTAGTAAGTACGTTGTTCTGATTATTTTTATAGGTACATTTAGGTACATTAGATGTGCACCTAAAATATTTATCTTTTTTTTATTATAAATACATACATATGTTGCAATCTACAATCGTAGTGATGTTTTTTTAGGAGATGTTATCGAAATTATTAAAAAATCTTTTATTTCCTAGATATTTCTATACACTCACAAAATTTTGGATTATATGAACAAGATAGTGCGTTTCGGTTTCTTTTAATTATATTATTGATGCGTTCTCATACCTAGTTTGTCATTTTAAACAAATCAAAGTTTCGTATAAGTTGTTTTTGTCACGCATTACAACTACTTTGAACTAGTTTTTGATTTTATCGAAATAAGTGCTATAATCTACAATAAAATGTAAAAATGAGTTATTACTGTCACAATATTTCCAACAGCTTTAAAAAATCGGAAAAAAATAAAATTGAAATACTTCTGACAGCTGTCAAACTATACAAATTATTGCTTCGATAGTTGTAACAGTTAAAATAACTATTTATAACGGCTATCGAGTGGTAAATTCGGCGTCAAACCATTTCTGATATCCATTGAATTATAAGTAGCAATTTTTTTTCCGATTTGACAATTCAATTGTCAAAATATAAATTTTATTTCTGTTTTGTTGTTTCACAAAACTGTTCATTTAAATTTTTTTTTACGCCACTAGTCTAAAACGATGGGAATATTTTATTATTAACAGTTGGGGATAGTGTGGTAGATTGGTGCTTTCAAAATCTTTCCTGATTAGAGTAGGCGGTTTTTTAATTAGTTTTCTTTCTAAGATTGAGAACACTGCAGTTTTTACTATACACAAATTTTGACAACTGTCAGTGACAAATTTAAATTAAGAAAATTTCCATTTGATTGTTTATTCTTTTATTAAAATGTTAGAGTTACAACACAAAAAGTTTATAATTGAAAGTTATTTTAGAACTAGTCGAAACTTAGATAATGGAGAATGGGTTTATTCCATTAATCAGTGTTTGCAGGATTACCGACAACGGTTTCCTAATCTACCGATTACGTATGCACAGCTGCTAAGTCATGTTCATGCTTGCATAGATAAATTTCAGGAAACAGGTGCAGCAATTCGTAAACCTGGTGGCGGAGCACCTAAAAAGCGAACGGCAGCTTGCATAGAGGATATTCGACAAAAAATGAACAACTCACCTAAAAAGTCTATTCCAAAACTGTCGCAACAAGTTCAGTTGTCAGTTGGAACATGCCACACCATTTAAAAAAAGGCGCAGTATTGTCAGTGGTTCTTGGATAACGTGGATAATGACAACGTTCTCGACAAATGCTTTTTTACCGATGAGGCTTGGTTTCATCTTTCTGCTGATAAATGACAGCAAACGAAAACATGACAGCAAACGAAAACAACCAAAGGACTGTATGAAAGTACATATTCATTCAATGTAGCTAACTGTAGAATGTAAAAATCAAGCGAACCAGGGATTTTTATGCTACCACTACACTGCACTTGAAAATGCTCGCATTGTAACTTTCAATTATAAACTTTTTGTGTTGTAACTCTAACATTTTAATAAAAGAATAAACAATCAAATGGAAATTTTGTTAATTGAAATTTGTCACTGACAGTTGTCAAAATTTGTGTATAGTAAAACCTGCAGTGTTCTCAATCTTAGAAAGAAAAATAATTAAAAAACTGCCTACTCTAATCAGGAAAGTTTTTGAAAGCACGGTACTCCTAGATAGTTACACCTAATTGCTATAAATTGTTGAAGTAAATATTAAGTTTGGCAACCCGGAAACATTTTTGGGTTAGAATTACTTAAGTGAATTAACGACTTTTGCCCTGTCAAATTTTTTACACATTTCAATTAAAAAATCAGGCATGTTTTAAAGTATTTGTGCGATAGTTTTAAATTGTACTTCAAATTGTGACAGCTGTCAATGACAAATCTAAATTAGATTTAGTTATTTATTTAACATGTTGGAGTTACAACGCAAAAAGTTTGTAATCGGAAGCCACTTCAGAAGTGGTCGAAAATTAGATAAATAATGTCATAATTATCATCATAGATTGTCATGTCAGATATATTTTCATGGCAGCCAATAAATGAAAAGGAAATATACATCGAAATTGCAATAAAGCCAACACAAAAAAAATACCCTATTGCATTGCCTGACGTCAGTAGTCTTGGTACTTCAATAGTTGGCCGTATTTTCATTAGGGTGTTGAAAAACGAAACTTTAAACTAAAAATAGCAAATAAAAAAATACGGATCTATTTTTTTAAATTCATTTAAATGATTGTATATAATTTGAAAAATGTACCTGTTCCCCATTGTTGTCCAAGTTTATCGTTTGTTATCAGGTCTACTATAGTGTTATGTAGTAATAAAAAAGAAAATAAGCGATTGTTATAGCATTATTTATTCAATACATTACTTCTAAAACTATAGAAATACATATGTATATGTTGGCAACATATGCCCTAAGAATACATATTAAATTTATAAATAGCACATAAAAGGTGATTGGGGAGAATGGGCTATAAGCAGTATTATAGGAACTAAACGGAATTTAAAACAAAAATCGGTATTTGGATATGGTTGGATATGAAACATTATCTGAAAATATTTTGAAATAAAAACGTTTCTATAAAAACTGCTAACAGGAAGTTCCCACCAATCATATTATATAATAATATTAATGTTTAAAATCTCAATAAACCGTAGACAAAACGACATTTTCATTTACCCATTTCAATTGCGTTCATTTCAGCAAGTTGTGTATCACTTTTTTTCTTGCATAAAAGAGCCTCCCATTTAGCACGCCATTGTTTTCGTGTTTCTTTATCGAAAAGAAGAATTAAAAGAAACAAAATAAATCCTTGAAAATTTATTACCGTGTTCAGTACGAGGATAGCAAACACCCACAACGACGGCGGCATAAACATTTTCAAATGTAAAGAGGTTATAGTAACCCAGGGGAATCCCAGCAAAAAAGGTAATAGAATCGCAAGTCTCATTTTGGCTCTTTTCGTCTTGGGAGTCGCATCTTTGCCTTGCATTTTGCGAATATTACACAATACTCTTATGTAAACGATGACATTTATAAAAATAACAAAGCAGATGGGGATGATAAAGAAGGGAAGAAATATATCATAATCGTAATCGCAAACATAGCATTCCCAACACTTGTAATGAATGAACGGGACAAGAACGATGAAAGCTGGAGATAACCAACCCAATATTAAAGATTTTGTCTTACTTAAGGCTCGTACATCAAAGACTGTAATAAATTTCTGATACTGATGGTAAGCTATCAATAACATCCACGAGAATTGCGCTAAGAGACTGTAAGGTAGCATCAAATAATTGATCACGTTACTAACATTGCTCATTAATACGACGATAATTTGCAATAGTGAAGCTATGGATAATTGTGTAGTATTGAATCTTTTTGCGAACCAACCTTTCAGAAATGCGGCCGATAATAGTATGAACGATATTCCGATTAACGATAATCCGGGCCCTAGGTGTTTTATTATTGCGAACGTGTATGGATACGTGCGATACATTTGTACAGAATCAATATGTGTGGTCGGTGTTAATTTTGATACAAAGATGAGTCCCGTGGATATAATTGGGATATCCATATCGTACATTATGTCATCTGTGTAATATTTTCTATAAATGGCAGCGAATTGATCGTAAGGACACAGATTTTCGTCTGATTTAAGTAAGCAAATTAGGAATGTCTCATCTACTGGAAACTCGAAATTAATCCGATATATCTCGTTATTAAACATATTAGTATCGTCCATTACTTTTAGATACAAAGAGAATTCTATTAGATGTGAAGAAGAACTTCGAAAATGAATCGAAACAATCCTGCTTTTGCAATGATTTGGCATATCTTGTGATAAATCGCTATTAGGAATTGTAAAAGCAACAAAGACCCAGAGCAATGAATCTAATGGTTCATTATCGATCTGTACAACAGCTTCGATATTTCTATCGCTTAAATAATCATAACTTATAAATGGAGTTGTTAAATAATCAATATTATATGCAGAATCAGTTTGATTAGGGTCCTGATTTTTGCGTAAGACATAATTTTGAAACGGTGAAATGTAATGCGTTTCAAACGTAAGAATAAAATTCTTCCCTTGGAAGCTTTCGATTGAATCATGATGAATTATAGAATTAGAAAGACGGCTAAGCAGTAAAAATATACATTCGTCGACATATAGACAAAACATTGGAATTTCTTGCTTTAAAAGTTCTAAACCTTTATCCACCAATTCGGCTTTGCTTTCGCTAGATTGATCAGAAATTTGCAATAAGAATTTGACATCGATATAACTTTGGGCTGCACTGCTGTTGATCTTATCGAATGGACAATACAATCCTTTGTTGGTACAACATTTCATGAGCTGATATATCTCCTTAGTGTTACTGGATAATCCTTCTAGACATCTAGTTTGATTAGTCACACCCCAATACTTCATTCCTCCATAATCACATAGTCCAAATGGAATCTTAGAATTACTATCCACACAAACATTTTCCGGATAATAATATCTTCCGGACGTCAACTTTGGCATCTCCGGCCAAATTATTCCAGAACGATTATCACCCCATGGAGTTCTAGGGCAATAAGTATTAGAAGAAGCTTCATCGAGATTAAGAAACAACATTTCGTGGATTTCACAAGAAAGAACCGCACAGCCTTGCGTGTCGAAATCGCTTAACTTAAACTCTTTCTTTCGTTCGAAACCTTCCCCGAGGAATCCAATCAAATCGACACCATTGTTAACGCACATTCCAGGAATATGAATCCCTAACAAAACGCTATGGTGTCCTAGGATGTCATCGGATAAATGTTTATTTAAAATTAACAAGATTATTACGCGAAAATCGATCTTGTCTTGAGCTGTTAAGTCTCTACTTGCATTGTCTAGGAAATTGAATGGGATATAGATCGCTAATTCTAGATTGGTTTCGTTAATTTCGTCTACAGCTTCGTTTTGGTGTAGCTCAATATGTTGAAGGTCTTTGTATAATAGTAATCCAGAAACGTTGTTGGAAAAGGGGTTCCAAACTTTTAAAATATAATCAGGATCTGCGACGGTGAATTTAGAATCGCTACGTTTCACCTTCGATACAAGTTTAAATAAGAAGCGTTTAGCTAATTTTGAAGAATAAGGGTTTGAATAACGAGCCAACATATTAACGATATCCATAGAATTTTCGACTGATTCAAAGAAATTATCTAAATATTTAGCAAGTATTAATAAATCTAGACTTTCTAAACGATCGTTTGCATTAATAAATTCTTTCAATGATACATAATTTCTACTTGAACAAACTAATAAAAGGTTCCTGGTATGATCGTTGAATTTAGGAAATGGTTGTTCAAAACATACATCGAATCCATGCGGATGTGACACACGAATACATACTTCTTTGGTTGAATTTTTAACGACATCTTCGGTTACGAACATCTTTATAGTCTCACGTAATTCATCATCGGTTAAATTGCTGATTTGATCGCCATTTTCCCACGGAACTGATTTCTTCTGCATTTCCTAAAATAAATTTTTATAGGTTTTGTTCACCTACATTTAAAATTATCATCGCTTACAGTGTTCGTTCGAGTTATCCGGATATATGAAGACATAAATAAAAGATAGAATAATATTTTATTAAATTTGAACTTGGCCATGATTCTGATCGTTTCTTCGAAACAATTCACGAAAAACAAGTTCGACAAATTTAATTGGGGCTTCTCTAATTAGTTTTAATTTGATTTCCACAAAGGATGTTTATTTTACTCGTAATATTCTGGCGATAATGATTAATTTGTTTAAATTAGTAAGTGCGTTGTTTTAATTATTTTTATAGGTACATTTACATTAGATGTGCACCTAAAATATTTATCTTTTTTTATTATACATACATACATATGTTGCAATCTACAATCATAGTGATGCTTTTTAGTAGATGTTATCGAAATTATTAAAAAAATCTTCTACTTTGAACTAGTTTTTGATTTTATTGAAATAAGTGCTATAATCAGCAATAAAAAGTAAAAATGAGTTATTACTGTCACAATTTCTAACAGCTTTAAAAATCGGAAAAAAAGTAAAATTGAAATATTTCTAACAGCTGTCAAACTATACAAATTATTGATAGTTATAACAATTAAAATAACTATTTCTGATATCCATTGAATTATAAATAGCAATTATTTATTTTTTCCGATTTGACAATTCAGTTGTCAAAATAAAAATTTTATTTCTATGTTTTGACACAAAACTGTTCAATTAAATATTTCTTTTACGTCACTAGCCATGGGAATATTTTATTATTAACGGTTGGGGATAGTGTAGTAGGTTAGCTATACTGCTAGATAGCTACGCCGTCTGTCAAAATGTATGCAATTTCTGTGCTTAAAGTTTACCACCCTGAGAATGTCAATTGGTTTATTCTTCTCTGGCCATAGTCGCACGTCTATATTTTCGTTGGGTTTGTATTTTTGTCATTGCAATGGTTTTATAGATATAATTTTTTATAATTATATTCTTAACTAATTTTAATTAGCAATAAACGTTTCCAAAAGTAAGAATATTGTGTTTGACATTAAGAAACAATTTTTAATAATTATGCTGAAAGTAACTACCGCGTGAGATGCTAATGTTCATTCTTGCAATCGAAATCAAAAGTAGTCTTACAAACTTAACCAAAATTTGACAGTAGCTATCAGCTTCAATCATTTACGGACACCCGATACATAATTGCTATAAATTTTTGAAGTAAATATTTAGTTTGGCAACCCTGAAACATTTTTAGGTTAGAATTATTTAAGTGAATCAATATTAATGACTTTCACTTGTCAAATTTTTGACACATTTCAATTAAAAAATCAGGCATGTCGACATAAAGTTTTAAAGTATTTTCTTTAGCAAGATTGACGACACTGCGATAGTTTTAAATTGTACTTCAAATTATGACAGCTGTCAATGGCAAATCTACATTAGAGAAGCTTAGATTTGGTTATTTATTTAACATGTTGGAGTTACAACGCGAAAAGTTTGTAATCGAAAGTTACTCCAGAACTGGTCGAAAATTAGATAAATAAGATTATGATTGACATCATAGATTGTCATAATAGATATACAGGATGTCCCAGCTGACGCGGTTTCTTTGATAATTTGTTTATTTTACAGTATAGAGAAAAAAGTTTCAAATAAAAGTTGTCCCTATTTAAACGACGCATAGCTAGAAAATATTTTCAAATATACAGGGTGACCCAATTATAGAAAAAGCGTATATAACTTTAGTATTTTAAATGGATTATATATTTTTAGATTCTACATGATATTTTAGTAGCTTTTATTAAGACTTTCCTAGACCTATGTGCTTTTGTTTTCGGGAAAATAAATATTTTATCAAAAATTTTGCAATTGCAGCGCTCTCGTTAATGAGCTGTAGCATCAAAACCAGAAAAGGTAGAAAATTTTGGTTTGCGCAAATTGATACGTCTTGAATTGGTTTACTGTCTCCAATATTAACATGTTCGGATCCTTTTGTTGACACAGTTACTGGCGCCAATATTTGGAAACATTTAAATGCCAATAATTCTGTTTTTTTAATGGGACACCCTATATCTGTTAATTAGTTGGATTTCCGCAAAGGATGTTTATTTTGCTCGTAATATTCTGGCGATAATGATTATTTCGCTTAAATGAATAAGTACGCAATTCTAATTATTCTTATAGTTATATCTATATTACAAATACGCCCAAAACATGTTTGTTTTTCGAAAAGTCTGCGCATATTCTATGATTGGTGCATATTCTGTTTATAGTTGTCCATATTTAGGCTTGGCAATGTGGAGAACGAGTCTCTGTCCAATCACCTTCCCATGTTTATTACGTCATTTTTTTAACGTTCCATAAAGATTTGTTTGGAATTTCTGATAAATTTGATCTTGTTTTCTGTCCAAACGCCGTTGGTTTCGTGTATAAAATTCGCTATTTTCACTCCAGATGGTTCACTCTCACTTTCCATAATTTCGTTACTGTCGTTATCTGCGAGTTCGTCAATTAGGAAAACAGTTTCTTCCTTCATATTTTCAAGATCAAAACATGTCCATCTTGATTTGCCTGAAAATGTATCAAAATGCGTATCAGCGTAAGCAGTCATTTTGTAAAAAAAAAAAAGAAATATAAATCTTGCAAAGATACAGATTTGGAAGGGAAAAATAAGCTTTTGTTATCGTTCATCAGATGATTACATCTCAAAGTTTGATAAAAGTAATTAGGCAATTATAAAAAATCGTATTCAAAATTGCTTTTTTGAATCAGAGTGGTTCATGTTTTGACTTTCATATAATATTTCTATTTCCTGTTTAGGTATACTATTATATGGTCCACCTGGTACTGGTAAAACACTTTTGGCTAAAGCTGTAGCTACAGAATGCGGTCTTTGTTTCCTATCAGTTAAAGGCCCAGAATTATTAAACATGTACGTCGGCCAATCGGAACAAAACATCAGAGAAGGTAGGTGGAGGACGACAACTTATATCCCATATCATTTCATACACAGATTTCCCTTTTTTTTGCTTCTAAATACCTCCTGTAATATCCGAGTTTTACGATTTCCCATTTTAAACTCGAGAATACGTAGAAACTTTCTAAACTTTTACGACCATCATCACGAAACAATAATGGACCTCTACCGGATGCTCCGGTTACGGACCGGAAAAAGAAATTCCCGACAGTGCGGAGAGACGCAGTTAAGTTTAATTTGAATTTCTAGCGTGCTGAAGAAACGTGGAGGTATACAAGGGACGACAACTTCGTAATTGAGACATAAAAATTTAAATGAGCTACATTCCCGGACACAAACCGGAATTCCTAAACGCCTACACCTATATATTATTGCGTATCTCGTCTAGAATAGGATGAATGATATTTTAATTTAATTTACAGTGTTCGATAGGGCGAGGGAAGCATCACCCTGTATCATATTCTTCGACGAATTGGATTCGTTAGCGCCGAATAGGGGGATATCGGGTGATTCGGGAGGTGTTATGGATCGTGTTGTATCGCAATTGTTAGCGGAAATGGATGGATTGAATAAGGAAGCGACAATATTTATAATCGGTACTTAATTGATTTTAAATAATCTGTCATTAAAAAAAATTTTTAGGAGCGACTAATCGACCTGATTTAATCGATCCGGCCCTTCTTAGACCTGGACGTTTCGATAAATTACTCTACGTAGGTCCAGCTGAGACTCCCGAAGCTAAATTAAGCGTCTTGAAGGCTTTAACGCGGAAGTAAATTTATATCAAACAATTCTGCTCACAAGAAAATATATTCTTCCTTGGGTTGTAGATTCAAATTAGCTTCAGATACGAACTTGGAATTTATTGTAAAAAATTGCCCTAAAAATATATCCGGTGCTGATTTCTACGGACTTTGTTCTAATGCCTGGTTGTCGGCTACACGTACTTTGATCCGGAAAATTGAAACTGGTATCTATTGTGTTTAATCGCGTTAACTTTTAAAGAGTTGTTTAATTGTACTTTTTTTGTTCTTAGGGGAAATTAATAAAAGCGATGTTTCGCATGAAGATGTCGTTGTGAGCAATGAAGATTTTATGGATAGCTTGAAGAGGATTAAACCGTCGATAAGTCCTGAAGACATGAGATATTTCAATAAATTGAAACAGGAGTTAAGTACAACTGCAAGATAGAGTTTTAGATTTTGGGATAATTGTTTTAAATTTTTTTTTTTGTATTTTTGACCTAGTTTTTATTGTTGATTCAAATAAATATTGTTGTTGAGTTTAATTATTTACTATTAAATGCAGTAGTGCAAGTAATAGCGATAGGTAAGTAAAATACTCTAATTTTACACGTGACTGTTAGAGAAGGAGAAGAAAAATGAACCTATAATGTTAGCAACCACAATGTGTCTTTTTATTGATTGCTAAACAATTTCGTAGCCTTAGAAGACCGAACTGTAAATTCAGCCCTGCAAATATAATAATAGTTAAAAAAAATTTAGGAGATGGGGGCTGTTTTTGGAAAACAAGAACTATGACAGGCAAACTATTGTCGCTATCTTTTAGTACTCATAAAACAATTATATATATTTGTCTTAACTTTCTTTTGATATGTCTTATAGTTTTCCCGTTGTTCTTACACTAGATCGGTTTACAAAGCCAGCAAATTTCATTTAAATTGGTCACCACCACTTGCCTGTGTATTTTGATTTCATATAAAAAAAAAGTAATAAAGATAAATAACAAAATTTTATTTCGATTTAAAATATCGTTTGGCATCCCAAATAATAAATTAGCATTTTATTTGGTAAATTAGAAACAATTAGATATTAGTAACAAACCTTAAAGTGGAAATGCTTCCCAAAATGTAATTTTTTTTTTACTATAAATTTTTTTTATTCATATCTTAGGTTAGGATAAAGATATTGAGAAGCGGTTTTCACTGGCTTGTTAGGCTTTTGATCGACTATGTAATGACGTAAAAAAAGTGATATCATTGCGTTTAATTTTTTTGCAGTAAGCTAATTTTTTTGCGATTATATCAGAAAACGCCATCTGGCGGCAAGGTAAGCAAACACGATCACCTCACTCACAGTTCAACTGATAGTCTAGGAAACCCCCTTTTTAACGACTCCAAGTTTATTAAGATACGTTAAGCCTTTTTAGAGTTATCGGCATTTATTTCCGAGAATATTCTAGCGCCCCCCACCACTTTCTTTTCAGAGATAGAGTAAAAAGCATTTAACAAAAAATATTTGAATTTGTCTCAGCTTTAAAATAGTATTCACTATGACTATCATTAATGTAAGAAAATTTTGCAGAAAACGGGGTTTATAATTCAGGATGGCAATTACGCCCCCTGGAGGCCATTTCAGAAACTCGAAAATGATTTCCAGCATTTTCTCTTAGCCGATTTACTCAAAAATTTTTTTGTTTCAAATTTCTAGGTACATCCGTTTCCTTAATACCGTACCTCGTTACCCTTGTTGGGACACCCGGTATATTAACGCACCGGCGTTGGTTGCATTCACTTAAAAGAAAATTGGACGTATTTTTAAGTATTATATCAAAAATTAAAAATTGTGGTTGCTAACGTATAACAAAACAAGAAATGAGGAACACGCAAAAAAATAATTTCCTATTTTTATCTCTAGAACCTTTACTTGGCCTTGAACATTATGTGGCAATTGTGAGGAATTTAAAAGTTTCCAAATGATTGATCCATTGACTTCAGGACATGATATTGCCTTCAGTCCTGTTTAATGCAAGTAAGTCAGTTGTCGTGACGATCGTCCCGTCATCCTGACACCCACACTAAGATGACTTGTTGTGTCTGGCCAGAATAGTTAGATTTTGCAGACACGTCCTTACTAGATTGGAGGTTATATAATAATATGTTCGTTTAGTTATACAATTTCAAATTAAGTATGTTTTTTTTTTGTAATACTTCGATGATCCCTGTATAAAAATAACTGTCCTATTACATGTGAGCGCTAGTGTACGTATTAGGATAGGAATTTGACAGGGATGCTTCAATTCTGTCTATAATAACTAAACTAAGACATTAATTTGCTTGATATTCTTACTTTTATCTAAATATTTCTTTCTTTTTTACGAAAAAGGCAATTATTTTGTAATTATATTTCAAAATTATATTTTTTTTTGCTGACTTAATAACCGCTAACGACTGGTTGAACGAACTTGAACAAGCGTTTTGATTGGCCGAAATCAGACAAAATTCCAAAATGGATGTATTGTCAAAATACACATGGATGTATTATTATATGGATAGCGCATTCTGTTCACGGATTGACTCTAACATTAAAGTGAGAGGTTGCACAAGTGAGATAGAGCTAGAATAGGCAAAGGATTCATATACGCCCATAAGATTTACATTGTTATTTTGGTTTCGTTTAGGTATTTATCCGTTTATCTCGTTTAATATTGATCGGATACCGACTTAAATATATTAAATGCGTAGCGGAATAAATAGAGAATAACTTGTAGTTAGGTTTTTATTATAGATACCTAAGTAAATACTATTAAATATATTAAGAAAGCCCATCAATGCGTTTCCCCATATAGGTATGAAATATATGTTAAATCCTTCGCACAAATAATATACATATAATACTTACCTTTTAGCGTTATATTATTTTAAAAACTTGCAGAATCACTTTTATGAACAACAATCATTAAATTCGCACCATTACCAATTAATTAAACTAATTTTACACAATTATTTCATTTTGAGATTGCATCACTACAATAACACCATTAATGCAGGAGGCGTAAGAATTAGGCCGATGCATACAAAGATGGTAATATTTAAACACCAATAAATAATTTTGTATTAGTTTAAGTTTTAATAAATTAATATTTTAATGTTTGTTTAAATTTGAGCAATACATTTTTGTTCTTTGTTAATAAGAATTAATTTTTAATTTAGTTTATTTCATGCTCATTATACGAATTTTATGTATTCCTTTAGTTTATGGTAATTGTATATTTCACGCGCCAATACCTGAGACAAAGATATTGAAAACGATTTTGTGATTTTTGGCACAAAGATTATGAATATCCCATAAATCACTTTAAAAATCAATTTCATTTAATATATTGGGAAAATCTTGCTTACGAATATTTTTTATGCACCACCTTACCCATATAACGCTAAAAGGTAAGTGTTATATATTATTTGTGCCGAAGATTTAACATATATTTCATACCTATATGGGGAAACGCACTGATGGGCTTTCTTAATATATTTAATAGTATTTACTTAGGTATCTATAATAAAAACCAAACTACAAGTTATTCTCTATTTATTCCGCTACGCATTTCAAATATTTAAGTCGGTATCCGATCAATATTAAACGAGATAAACGGATAAATACCTAAACGAAACCAAAATAACAATGTAAATCTTATGGGCGTATATGAATCCTTTTCCTATTCTAGCTCTATCTCACTTGTGCAACCTCTCACTCTAATGTTGGAGTCAATGCGCTGCGCTTGTTTAGTATATTAGGCGCTATCCATATATAATACATCCATGAAAATACACATAACCTAACCTAAATAATGTTGCCGGTATTCCAGTACATAAATAAAAATATTATACTGTTTTATAAATAAAATTAATATATATATATATATACCTAACCAAAATGAGGTATATCTCCTTATTTTTATGTTTTATTTTATATTTAATAGTAATTTAAATCTAACATAACCTCAAAATCTGCTTTAGATTAAACGTAGATGGTTTATTCGTGTATTTTCCGTACGATTATATTTATCCCGAGCAATATGCTTATATGCGCGAGCTTAAGAGAGCTCTGGATGCAAAGGTAACTACAATTTACACAATTAAAACCTGTATTACAGCATTTATCGATATAGGGTCATTGCCTGTTGGAAATGCCTTCAGGAACTGGTAAAACAACCACTTTATTATCGTTGATAGTCGCTTACATGCTGGAAAATCCTCATATTGTACGAAAATTAATTTATTGCTCACGTACAGTTCCCGAAATTGAAAAAGTTGTCGAGGAATTGAAGAAGTTATTAAACTATTACGAGAAGCGAGATGGTTTGTATCCTAGATTAACAGGGCTTGTAATGACGTCACGTAAGAATTTATGCATACATCCCGAAGTAATTAACAGATTCGATTGATATTAACTGTGTGATAACGTTTCTTTTTTTTTTTTAAGGTAAGTACGCAGAGAGAAGGTAAAATCGTTGATGGTCGTTGTCATGCGTTAACAGCAAGTTATGTCCGTGAACGACACAATATGGATGATTCCGTTCCGATTTGTCAATATTTCGAGGGTTTTAGCATGGACGGTAAGGAAAGTACGATGCCGTATGGTGTTTATACGATCGACGATTTAAAAGAGTATGGGAGAGATCGGAATTGGTGCCCCTATTTCTTATCGAGGTTTGCTGTATGTTTTTTCGTAATATGTTTGATAAATTTGCGTTATAAATTGAGTTTTTAGATTACGTATGCGAACATCGTCGTTTACAGTTATCATTATTTATTGGACCCGAAAATAGCTGATGTCGTCTTTAAAGAATTAGCGAGGGAATCTGTGGTGATTTTCGACGAAGCTCACAATATCGATAACGTGTGTATTGATTCGATGAGTGTTAAAATTAATAGGAGAATTATCGAGAAATCTAGTGCGAATATTCAAGTTTTGGAAAGAACGATCGGAGAGTAAGTAATTGTGGAAAATATTATTTCGATATCGTTGAATTATTTTATTTATGCAAGTATGAGGAAGACGAACGAGGAGAAATTACGTCACGAGTATCATAGACTCGTCGAAGGTTTAAAAGATGCTAGTATAGCGAGGGATAGCGATGTTATTCTAGCCAATCCAGTTTTACCCGATGATGTTTTAAAAGGTTGATAAATACGAGGAAGATGATGTAGAGAGAATTTAAAATAAATTGTTTTTTTTATAGAGGTCGTTCCGGGTAATATAAGAAATGCGGAGCATTTCGTAAGCTTTCTAAAACGTTTTCTTGAATATTTAAAAACAAGATTAAGGGTACAACACGTCGTACAAGAATCACCAGCCGGTTTCCTCAAAGATGTCCAATCGAAAGTGTGCATCGAGCGAAAGCCGTTGAAATTTTGTGCCGAACGGTTAGCATCTCTATTGCGGACTTTAGAAATTGCTGATATGACTGATTTTGGACCTTTAATCTTGATTACGCATCTAGCAACTTTAGTCTCGACTTACACGAAAGGATTTACTATAATCGTTGAGCCATTCGATGATAAAACACCGACAGTTTCGAATCCGATTTTGCATTTTAGGTAACGCAGTTAATATTGCTTTAAAAATCCAATTCGATAAATTAATTTTTAGTTGCTTGGACTCATCGATCGCAATAAAACCAGTTTTCGATAGATTCCAATCCGTCATTATCACTTCCGGAACCTTATCTCCTATAGATATGTATCCGAAGATCTTAAATTTTCATCCCGTGATTATGTCATCATTCACTATGACTTTAGCGAGGCCTTGTTTACTACCAATGGTATGGTAATAATTTTTTTCATGCAGGAAAGATAGTTTGTACAAAAATTTTAGATTGTCTCGAAAGGTAACGATCAAGTCGCTATATCTTCGAAATTTGAAACGAGAGAGGATATCGCTGTCATTAGAAATTATGGTCAACTTCTAGTTGAGGTAATCGAATAAATTGATTCAAATTTCAGTCGATTAAATTAAATTTTATTTAGATAGCGGCAAATGTACCAGATGGGGTCGTTTGCTTTTTCACTTCGTATCTCTATCTCGAATCTGTCGTGGCTAGCTGGTACGATCAAGGTGTTATCGATAGCTTGCAAAGATACAAATTATTATTTATCGAGACTCAAGATTCAGCGGAGACTAGTTTTGCATTGATGTATTATATTAAGGTAAATTAAACACTCATGTTGGGGGCCATTTATTTTTTAACGTCATTTATCTGAGTTTTAGGCTTGCGAATCAGGTCGAGGGGCCGTTCTACTTTCTGTAGCTCGAGGAAAAGTCTCCGAAGGAGTCGATTTCGATCACCATTTAGGTAGAGCCGTATTAATGTTTGGTATACCCTACGTTTACACGCAATCGAGAATTTTAAAAGCTCGTTTGGATTATTTAAGGGATCAATTTCAGGTAAAAATCAACTATGACAGTTTTGCAACTCATTTTAGAACAAACATATTGATGTAGATTCGAGAAAATGATTTTCTAACTTTCGATGCGATGAGACACGCTGCGCAATGTGTAGGTCGTGCGATTCGCGGTAAGACCGATTATGGTATAATGATATTCGCGGATAAACGATTCTCTAGATCGGATAAGAGGTCTAAATTACCTAAATGGATACAGGAGCACTTGAAGGACTCTCTATGTAATTTATCGACCGAAGAGGCGATTCAAGTATTTATAACTCGATTAAATTAATTTCTTTTTAAAAATTAATTCATTCTAGATCGCTAAGCGGTGGCTACGACAGATGGCGCAGCCTTTTACGAGAGAAGATCAACTCGGTGTGTCTTTATTAACGCTGGAACAATTGGAGACTGAAGAGGCTAATAAAATTGAAAAACAAGCTCAACAGAATTGATGAAATATTTTCTACTGTTTTAATTTAATAAATTTGGTACTTTTAGTATTTAGGAATTGTTTTATTTCATTATTGTAACACTCCTGTATTTAAATCAATAGCTGATGGTTCTGTTTGGAGGCTGGCGAAGACCATAAAGCGTAGTAAACAAAAACCGCCCCACAGGCCGAATGGTTCTATGTACGATGCTGAGATTGCAATTTGCTCCATCACGTCAAGTTGTAGCAAGTAGTGTAGTTGATTTACAACTGGGTAATAAAGAACTGCAATTTCCTTTGTGAGTCGTACAGTCAATCGAGAAATTTCCCGCACCCACGGTTAAAGTTTGGCCAGTGAGGGCTCAGTATATTCCTGGATAAAAGAATATACTTCATAAGTGGAACCTGATAAAATATTTCTACCGCCATTGCACATCAAATTAAGATAGAAGATGAGGATGAGGATGGTTGCGGATCCTAAGCTTCAACATGATATATAGGGTATCTCAGCAAGACCACAAGAAGTGAGTGCATTTTTTCAAAAAACCCTAATTATCTCGTAAACTATTAATTTCAGGTATAGCACATGTGGGATGTAAAAGATGTAAAATGAGATGCTGAATATGACTAAGTAATAAAATATGGGGGTGCCATTTGAAAAAATTAAGTTATGGTTCTTCAAAATATCGACAAGTTAACATGCCACAGTAAAGTAACCGTACAATGTAGGGAGTCGTTCTCATCGCTAGAATAAACTCCAACATGTTGTCTAAGCATATTATAAATTCTAAGTTGATTTCCAGAAAATCGAGTGTTCCCTGATTTTTTGAATAAATGTCCGCTATAGCAAATTTTTTTAGAAAAAATTGAATAACTACAAAACGCACGAATCAAATTGAAAAAGGTAAATGTATTTATAAAGCCTAAAGGTAAGTGAATCCAATTATCTAAAAGTATACAGGGTGTTCCATTAGAAATAACAAAGTAAATGACGACTTCCGGTATAACCGGAAGCGCTAGACATCTAAAAATATTTTAATTGTAGAGAACACTTTCGATTATATACGATTCTGAATTTTCAAATATATATTTTGGCCAGAACTCATCGTATTTAGCATGATCAATTACATATATATCCAAAATTTGAACGAAATCGATTTGCGATTTTGAAAAAAATCTCGGCCTCTTCGATTTCCCTGAAATTTTGAATATACATGTAATTGATCATGCTGAATACGACGACAGTGTCAGATTTGGGCTAAAGGGCTTTGTTTGGTCAAAAAAATATAATAGCATCAAGGTCGAACGCTCCAACACTCACATAAGTATATACAGGGTGAGTCACGACTACTCCATCGGTCTCTTGTGCCTAAACGCTAAAAGATATGAGTGTCAAATATGTAGGACGATAAGGGGCACATTTGAAAGTTCTTTGCAAGTATACAGGGTGATTCGAAAAAATACAGCATATCAAAGTTAGGTTATTTTTAATGGAACACCCTATATTGTGTGCCATTTTTGGATTCTACGTCATAAATTAGGATAACTTTGTTAACAATTCCCTATTCCTATCTGCTGCCAATTTCGAGAAAATTTGATTTTTATAAAAATGTCGGTTTTCGCGAAAAAATTAAAAACAGAAAAACTGTATGACTTGGACGATTTACATTTGTAACAAGTTATTTTGACAAAGCGTGCTTACAATAGACCGGTAGAGTATTTTGATATTGGCTACATGACAGTAAGAAAACCAATTCATACTTTATATTTTTCAACCACCAATAACTCTTTTAAGTTAAATGGAACACCCTGTATTTATCCACCCTATGTGAAAGCACATTAAACCCTCTACCAAAAACTATAAGGATGTCTTTATCTAAATTTAACGATTAAAATGTTATTAACGAAATTCTCTAAAAACCTCATAAAACCGATGCTTTTTTCATTTAAATAGGAGGAATAAACAAACAATACTCCACCTACCATTCTCAAAGATATGAAACTAAAATAAAAATAATGTTATTTCAAAGACTGTGGTCTCGCAAAATACAAATAAAAATCTGTCTATTAGCCCCTGAAACATGTGTCCTGAATGAATTGATTCAGCGTTGGGGTGCTGGAGTTACTTTCAGCTCAAATCTGACACTGTCATCGTATTCAGCATGATCAATTACATGTATATTCAAAATTTCAGGGAAATCGAAGAGGCCGAGATATTCTTCAAAATCGCAAGGGGGTAGTATGAAAAAAATGCGAATTTTTGACAATTTTCGGAAGGCGTTCGATTTCGTTCAAATTTTGGATATATAGACACATCGAAAAAAATCATAATTAGAGTAGGCTATGTGAATGGATTGTTACTTTAGTCACTTTCACATAATGACATTTATTCCTTGACATTTAATTTGAGGTTATAAAGGTTATAAACTAAAGTTATAATAAAATGTCAAATAATAAATGTCATTATGTGATATAATTATGTTTTTTTTCGATGGCACGTTATGTATATGTAATTGATCGATTGTGCTTTCATATTATTGATGGTTGAAAAAATATAAAGTATGAATTGTTTTGCTTACTGTCATGTAGCCAATATCAAAATACTCTACCGGTTTCTTGAAAGCACGCTTTGTGCAAATAACTTCTTGCAAATGTAAATTGTCCAAGTCAGACAGATTTCCTGTTCTTAATTTTTTCGTGAAAGCTGACATTTTCATAAAAATTAAATTTTCTCGAAATTGGCAGCAGCTAGGTATAGGGAACTATTAAAAAAAAATAACCTAATTTATGACGTAGAATCCAAAAATGGTATAAAATATAGGGTGTTTCATTAAAAATAACCTAACTTTGATATGCTATACTTTTTCGAATCACCCTGTATACATGCAAATAATTTTAAAATGTGCTCCTTCCTTATCGTCCTACATATATTTGACTAAAATTTGAAACTCGTGTTTTTTAGCGTTTAGACACAAGAGACCGACGGTATAGTCGTGACTCACCCTGTATATTCTGACAGCTGAGAAAATAAAAATTATGGATTTATAGGTAAGTAAGCTCTTGCCTATAATTTACGATGATATTAACAAATTTGGACTTTGTAACATATGTCCTACCTGGGTGTGGTCCTGAACCACAGAATGACCTATGGCTCCCACATCAAGTGACCCAGGCAGCACTTACCAAAATTATGCCGAACATCGGAGGACCAGGGGGAGAGAGATGCTCTATGGAGTTGTGCAATCTCAGATACTATATGCCGTGCCCGCATGGGGAAAAGCCCTAGATTACAAAAGACACCGAGAGGCAATCGACAGGTTACAAAGGAGGGCGCTAATAAGAGTGACCAGCGCTTTCAGGACTGTGGCTGCCAGGACGGTGCAGGTGTTGGCGGGGGTTTCCCCCATGCACCTGCTGGCACAGGATCAGTGTAGGCTCTTCCTAGCAAAGGGGGAGGAGATAGCCCTGCGAAAGACCAAGGAAAGGGAGTACACGTTGAAAAGGTGGCAAAAGATCTGGGCCAGTTGTGAGACGTCGTCAGCCTGGACCAAGACTTTGATTCCTTACCTAGGACCATGGGTGAAGAGCAGTTTCAGAAAAGCGAACTACCATCTTACGTAATTCCTGTCAGGGGATGGGCATTTCGGATTGTACCGCAAGAGATTTGGACTGTCTGAGGTGGACACTTGCCGCTACTGCGGCCTTTTTGATTCACCCGAACACGCGGTACTGGCATGTCCTAAATGGTCAAAAGAAAGACGAGAGTTGGCTGGAGAAACGGGCCAAAACATAGACAAAAACAGTGTGATAAACATTATGTTGGAAAGTCCAAGAAATTGGGATGCTGTCAGCAACTACGTAGCCTGTGTTCAAGCAAGGGAACTGGAAGAGAGGAAAGAAATAGAGAGCTTCTGATAAATACCGCTGGCATTCCGATGTTATATGTCGTATGGATGGTTCCGGAATGCCAGAGAAGGTCGAGGAGGGGTTTTAGTCGGAGCAGCGCCCGACACTGCGTCCTGGGACACACTGAACCCGTGCCCCCGGCCCAAGCGGTTTCCCCTTACCAAAAAAAAAAAAAAAAAAAGACATGTACTATTCCCTATTATATAGGTACCAAATTGATCAAATTTCCTGGAAAATAATTTGAGCATGTTAATAAATAAATAAAACACTATTTGAAAACAATAACTGTCATATATTTATATAATTTTCTTTTTTTTTTGTTAGATTAATACAATATTTACAATTGATAAAATGTAAAAATAAGGACATGTTAATAAACTTAAAAGGCTATTTGTAAATGATTAATCCCAGTATTTATAATAATATTGGCCCCTCGTCAACAATAAAATACAATTTGATCTATAAGTACAAAAATACCTACATATATATATTTACATTTACATAATTTTATCTCCTAAATATATTTATTTATATTTAAGGGATAATAATTGACACTGACGATTTAGCTCGGTTTATCTGTTTCTTCAGCACCTTTTCAATTCTAGATTCTTAATAAAATATTTAAATACTCAAGACAATATTATAATAAAAAAAAAAAGATAAAGAAAATGACTGAAAAAATTATGTATGTAGATTTCTAAGTTTAAGTAAAAAAAAAATGGCCTTAATTCTCACTCTGTCGGTAAAGACGAAATCTGTATATAGAAATGGAATGTCAAACGTCAAATAAAATCGGTAAAAACGATCATTTTTCTATTTTATTATTATCGGAAACTGTAATGTTGGTAACGGTATTATCCGGAGGGATTGAATACCCACTGTTTGAAGCTGCTACTTTCCGAATTCCCGTTCGCCGATACCTGAATGATATTCCCGCTCTCGGGCGACGATTCACTCTTCCTAGGCGGCACCGGCGGTCGATTACCGTACGTCGGCAGACCCGATGGTATCTTCGAATTGCGTATCGAGGTGACGGTCACGTTCCTAGACGTCGCCGTGTTCTTATTTGGTTGGAATTTGGGCGTCGACGAGTGCAAACCGCTCGTCATTATCTCGATCAGATCCTTATCGACTTCGAAATCTAAATTCCGCGAATCGCGTCTTTCGGGCGACGTCGGCGGCGTCTTATTCGTGGCGATGGGTATCCGCGATTTAGCCGGCGGTAGTTCCGGTTTCGGTTTCGGCGGACTCTTTTCGAAATTCGATCGTAACAATTCGATTTGCGATTGACGTTTCTCGGGGATCTTCGACGGTTCGTAACTGGAGGTGGTGAAACGCATTTCCGGCAGTTTTTTCAGCTGCTCTTCAGCGATCTCTTGAATTTTCGACAGCTCTTTTTCAGCGTCTATCTTCTCGGGGATGCTCAGCTGGCGTTGCAGTTTAAATTCCGTTTTTCGCGGTTCTTCGACAGGATTGGTTCTGATCTCGGCTGGCTGGCTCGATTTAATTTCGAAATTTTTGACGTAATTCTCGAATTCGCTGTCTAGATTTTTAATCGAGGGTAAGATTTCGATTTCGGACACGTTTTTATTCGGAATCGGAGTTAAAACTTGTATCTCCGTTATGTAAGTTAGACTCGATTGTTGCTGCTCTTTATTTCTGAGGTTTCCGTTGCTTAGATTCTTGATTTGTACATCTTCGGTGTTGATATTTAACGGGATATTAGTGGTGTTAATTTGGGTATCTTCAACTTCCGTTTTAGCGGAATTTCAAACGTTAACGAAGTGGGACCTTCGATTGTAACCTCGTTATTTAAATCGTGAATCGCTTCCGCTATCGTGACGTTTTTAATTAAATCTGGTGTCGACACAAGTACCTTTCCATAAGATCTATCTTCGTTTTTTAACGTTTCGTCTAGAGCTGTCTTGTATAGATCACTGGTGTCGCCATCTTTCGTTAAATTCAAAGATCTGTTATAGATTTCATAATTACCAACGGGTTTCCGTTCGACAAACCGATCTGTCACCGAGATATTACTGATGTTATCTTTTAGGTTAGGTTTGGGTCTAATTTCGGTGAATTTCGGCCGTTCTAAGCTCCCTAAAGAGTGTCTCGAAACTTTAATATCATCGGGGATATTAGTGTCCTCTTCCTCGATTTTACGAGGGTAAAATCCGACCTTGAATACTCCCTTTCTGACGTTAACATCGCTAGAGAAGCATTGACAGGATTCGGAGCTGCAACTCGCTTCGATGCTGGTTTCTCGTCTAGTACCGGTTTCTGCAAGCTATCGACGGCGTTTAAAACATCGGAAACGAATGAGGAATCGTCGTTATTCCCTTTCCCCGTTTCTAAAATCGTAATCATCATCATCAGGTTTAGATATATTCTCTATTAGATTATAACCGGAGTAATCGTCGGATTTTTTGAGGCTATCTATAGTTTCGTGCAGCGAATTCTTCGCCTTTTCGAACTCCTCGAAATTATCCTTCAATTCCTTCTCCTGTTCCTCGACCTTCTTCGAAGTTTCCTGCTTGATCTCGTTGATTTTGTTAACTAGAGCGTCGAATTCAGGCGATTTAGTTCCGAATTCGTAATTTTTCTCCGACGAACTGTCAAGATAATCATCTTTAGCGCGAACGTCACAAATGTCAGAACTGTCACTTTTATTTAAATTCAAAATGGCGTCCTCTAAATTCCCCATTCCGTCGATTTCTTCAACGGCTCCTCTGAAACGTGTTCAGACCGTCTAGAATCAACGAAAGCCGAGGCTCCTTGACGATGAGGCTTTCGTTAGACGAGGTTTTCGAATCGAAATTCTCCATCTTCCGTTTCTTCGAGATGACCGGCATCCCCGTATCGGTTATATCTAAACTTTGGGCCCTCTCTAAGGTGCCCGTACTCGTCTTCCGGTTCTTTTGGATCTTGGTAAGATCGCCGGTGCTGGCCGTCCTTCGATTCTGCTTGTCTTCGGTTTCTTCGGTTTGGTGGATGGTTATGTCGCTCGAATTTAATTCTATTGTGTTAACTGAGGATTGGTTGTCAGTTTCGACGTCAGAATCCGAAATGTAATCTTTCAATTCGGTTTTGATCTCGGGGTTGGCGGATTATCCACGACTTCCTGATCGGGTTTCGACCCGGAATCAACTGAAGAGATCTCGTCTAAATTCGATAGGGAATCTTCGATTTTCATGCCTTCAGGTGGAGCTGGTGCTTTCCCCTTCTGTTTTTTAGGCGTATTTTCTCGATTGTCTTCCTATTTCGTCTAGCTACGACAGCAGCGTTCATCATATGATTGGGGATCTCCTGTGGGATCCCATTAACATCCCGTTTAATCCCCGAACTGTTTAAGCTACCTTTACGCACGAAATTTTCGGTTTCGATTTCGGGGAGAGTCTCAGGAGCGATCTCCTCTACCACCTTTTTCTCCCGCTTTTTAACAGGTGGACCTTGCTTCCTTATCAACCTCATCTACGCTTAAATTCCCCGTTAAATCTCTCCCATCATTCCTTTCTATATTGATATTATTATCGTTTTGGGATAATTCTATTTTCGGACTTTTCTGCTCCTTCTGCTCTTTCTGCTCCTTCTGCTCCATCGGCAACACTTTAATACCGAATTTTTGATATTTATGACCATCGCTGCTGCGTTGCACCTCTAAATCCGTTTTGGAAACCGCCCTTTCATAATTCTGTTTATTTCTAAGATTCTCGTTATGATCTTCAAGAATCTTCTGCTCCAATTGACTCTTTAGCTGATCAGAATTCATCACAGTCTTGGGAGGAGCCTTCTTGTTACCGCTAGGCTTTTTCGGCGAATCCTGAGTCCTCTCTAGGTGGTAGCTGTGCTTCGTCTTCTGTAGGCTCGAGTAATTCGAGCCTATGGAATCGTTGATGTCCTCAGCTTGGAATAGACGTTTCTTTGCGGATTTTCCAATCTGAAAATGTTTATTTCAGATTTTTATTTATTAATAGCAATTCGACTTACTTGTAAGAGATCTGTGCTTGAAGAACTCTTGTATAACGGGTGATTTGGGTGTCCGTATGTGTTGGTTTGCGAATTCGTTATTCGGCCGTTTTTAGCTTCGATGATGACGTCGTAGGGACTGGCGTAACTTAAAATGGTGAGGGCGTCGTCGAAAACCATGTTTTCGAAGTTGATGGTTATGCTTGTGATTCTGTCACCTGTAGAAGAGTGAACGTGTTAGAAATGTAGACGCATTATGTATATATAGAGATCATTATTATTAACGGTCGTAAAAACGTGTCTTAGCATAATATCTTAATCTTAATTATGAAGTGAAAGTGTAAATAATTCTGTACATACAATGAGCTCGTGGAATTTCTGTATTTTCACTAATAAATAATTAGCGATAAATTAATTTTTAATTTATTAGAGAAATAAAATGCGCACCTGGATTAAGTTTACCAGATTCGTAAGCTGGGCCGTGATGGAGGATATCCTTTATGTAGATTCCGTCTCGCATATTTCCGCAGATACTAAAGCCCAAACCGGTGAAATCATGGCTTCGCAGTGATACCACCTTAACTACATCGTCCTGCGATTAATGCGGGGACAAAAATTAAATTTATTAATAAAGTGGAGGATTAAAAGTGGGTGTAGTACGTACGTTTAATACTGAGTCGTCTTGGGTTCTTCGTTTTTCATTTTTTGAGGTTAGAGTAGACCAATTCGACCATTTCGGTTTGTTGGATGATGCCGTCTCTACTACTTTGGATTTTTCTATTTCTTTTCCAGCAGGTGTTAAAGCAGCATCTATTAAATAAAATGTACATATGTAGACAAAATTCAATATTTGAAAAAATTACGATTCATCAAGAGATCGCTAACTTGTTTCGTGGTTTAGGACAGGAATTGCCAAACTTTTTTGATCATCGACCCCTATATCATTTTTTGAAATCTCCATCGACACCCCACAAAAGTAATTTTCATTTAATTACTTTTCTATTATTACTTTATGATTTTAAACATTTATTAAAGTAATTTTTTATATTGTGTAACGATAGTCTTATAAAAATATCTTAATGTTGAAATTTAAATACCTTAAATAAAAAATTCTCACCTTCCACTTCGCAGATCTTGTTTCCTAGCTTATGCTGGGACACAATAATTGCTTCAGAATCTTGAGAGTCATGAAGCAATAGTCTGTTACAAAGATGGAGCGCAGGCTTACTACCTCAATCAAACTAAAAAACTTTTCATGAAGAAACCACATAGTTAAATCTCAAAGACTAAGCCATTACCAACATCTTCAAGTTCAATGTTTGAAGTCTGTTTAGCATGTACTATGGTAGATTGCCGATCCTAGTACTTTAATATAAAGTCATCAGCTGCAACTTTTCTTCTTCAAACGTCTTCAAACGATTGAATGGATAGAATTGATATCCTCATATTTTAAATGAAGAAGGATCAGTTGGGGATCAAGGCGGATTACAAATGAATCCCAAAATTTTTGAAAATACTGGAGGGTCATTAGAGCAATGCGTGGTATATTATATTGCTTATCAATAGGAGCTTGATTATTTTGAAAATCTACAAATGAATCCAAGAAGACTTTCAACAGAATTAGGCTTCAGTCATCATCACAATTTTTACCTAGATCAGCTACATTTTAAATATATTTAGGTACGAGGGAGCGTTTTATATTCGCGGAATGGGGGATAAGGGGTGGAAATAAAAAAACCAAATTATTTTTCTTTTTCAATATATTCACCTGCAAGACGGATACATTTTTCACATCTTTCAATTAATTTATTTATACCCTCATAAAAAATGATTTCTCTTTATCTGTAAAATACGCCGAAACTGCCTCCTTGACTTCATCATCGGCAGTAAATTTTTACCCCGCAGCTCTTTTTTCATTTTAGAAAACAGGTAATAATCACTCGGGGCCAGGTCTGGGCTGTAGGGTGGGTGATTCACAATTTCGAAGCCCACCTTATGCAGGGCAGCTATCGCAACGCGGCTCTTGTGGACGGGCGCGTTGTCGCAAAAGCAGCACACCTTTCGTCAATTTTCCCCGTCTTTTCTCTTTAATGGCTTCTTTTAGTCGCTCTAATATTGAAGCGTAATATTCTCCGGTTATAGAAACACCTTTATCTTTATAATCAATCAACAATATTCCTTCCGAGTCCCAAAATACCGTTGCCATGAGTTTCCCAGCTGATTGTGACACTTTAAATTTCTTGGGAGGTGCTGTGCCCTTTTATGCCACTGCATGGAGTCTTGTTTTGACTCAGGTTCATAATGATGAACCCAAGTTTCGACTCCAGTAACAATTCGACTCAATACACCATCCTTGTCTTCATTACAGAGGTCCAAAATGCACGCGAACACTCTACGCGCTGTTGTTTTTGCGGCGGCGTGAGCATTCTCGGCACCCATCTTGCGCTGACCTTAGACATGCAGAGATGATCGTGCAGGATTTTAAAATTGTTGTATCGGATACTCCAACCATTTCTTCTTTAGTCGAGCATCTTCGGCGTGGTCACCTCAATGCTCCTGCCCGGCCTCGGGTCGTCTTCAAAGGGATTCTTCCTTGTTTAAATAAACTATGCCACTTGTACACCATGGTTTTTCCGGACAAGAGTCGCCGTAAACCAATGACATCTCATTCATTATGGTCGCGACTGAGTTTCCTTGCCTGGTAAGGAACTTTATAACGGCACGATATTCGATTTTTTCCATATTTCACTTTTCACTCCTGATTATGTTACTTGGTTGACGATAGCTCAAAGACTAACTGTCTAATAACAATGAAACTTCGTAATTATACTAATTATGAGTCGCTGCACAGGCCACGCCCCCAATGCGCCTAATCACCCCTACAACCCGCTCATTCCGCGAATATAAAATCGCTCCCTCATATGTTTGGTTTAGGCTCAATACCAGGATCTAAACTCAAACTCTCCATCATTAAATGAAGAATCCTATATCAACAATATCGGTATCTTCATGTGGTAATACCGCTTTGCACGCTGGTAGCAATTTTTTATCGACACGTGTATCGCTGCAAATAAAATTAGTTCTTGTTATTGACGATGATGCAAGGATTATACCTCTAAACCTCAATTGTGTTGTGGATATGCTTCCTATAGTATTAAAAATTGAAACAAAGGAAGAGAAAATAGGAATCTTCTCTGGCAAACGATTCAATTCTATGAAGACTGGATAGAGAGCCAGATTCTAACGAAATATTTGTAAATAATCTGTACAAAGAATCAACTAGTTATCAGTGTGAAAAAGCTCCAGCGAGAAAGGAGGGGACAACATTAGACGATACTCAAGAAAAGATTTGACTGATGAAGAAAGCAAAGATATTGTCTACGACGACAAATCATCCGATAGTAGTTTATGCTTTGAAATGTATGAAGAACTGTTACAACGGAGATTCCAACAGTGGCTTTATAATTGTCAATGTAATAGAATCTTTTTCCGGGTTTCGCCGTATAGTCGCAATTCGAGTCGACGTTTGGCTGTCCATACTGCCAGCTTCTTCAGGATGCATTCAGACTGGAGCAGTCTGACACCAAATGTGAAAGCCTATGGAATTATATAATTGTCACTGTTTAGGGTCGGCGTTTACTCTACAGCGTCGACCCTAAAAACTCCAATCCCTGATCCTGAATCCCTGATTTCATAGTTTCAGGGCAACGGGCGTGGCGGGAGTAGACTTCGCATATACGGGAGGATGCTTGAGCGTAGGCATGGGCATACGCTCCGGTGTCCGGCCGCTAACCGTCGGAATATACGGTGGGTAAGTGAGGCACCCTACGGCGCTTACCTAGAGAACTCTGCAGCTGTACTACCTCATCCTTGGTGGCCACACTCAGGGAGACGGGCGTGGCGAGAGAATTTGGCGAAGATAGTAGGTTGTTCGGCTGGGGAAACCTTTGGTTTCATCCTAAACAACTCGGTGAGTCTGGGACCCTGCGGTTTCACTGTAGCTGTCGCGGATACTTGATCGCCGGAGGGGCGAAAGAGTTGGCGCTGTTGGCATTTTGGTGCAGGGGCTTCGGCCCGGCCGTCCCCGTAGTTCAGGCTTAATTCACGGGCGGGCTGGTTGTACCTCACGGCCAGATTCCGTTTCCCACGCTTGGCCGATAGTTGCCATCCGCAAGGAGGCCTAGGAGCCGTGGGGTTAGATGTGAGGTAAGAGTTCGCTAGCGGTGACCCGTCCAACGTTGACAAGGAAACTTGTCTAACATGGTTAGCACGGGGGAGAAGAGCCGTCAGGTTCGCCGGTCCTCTCCGCGAGGTGTCGGTCTCGTGCGGGCGGTTATAACTTGTTATGTGCGGTGTGGTACCTGAAAATTGCAGGATATGGGCTAACGCTCTAGCGCCTGCGGCTCAACATCTAAGCCATTTTCAAATCGTATGTCAATGTTTACGGAAAGAGTTCAGCTATAGAATATGTGGAAGAAAGATTTTCAAATGTATACGAAGTTGGATTCTTGAAAACATATTCCATCGAATAAATTCTTGGTTACTACTGAAGATTCAGCATCAGTTACTTTCAAAGACGTCGTTATTGCTCTTCCGAATCCCGTTAAGGAGTCAAGGTCACGATTTCAGGAAACGGCGTACTTTAATGTCATGGAAAAGATAAGGAATTGCTTGATGCTTGGTTGAAATATAAAAGCAAGCTTTATTGGGCATTATGAAAGATGATTACTTGAATTATTAGTTTATTAGTCTGATCTAATTGATTTAGATCTTCAAGTCATCAAATATTGAACCCTCTAAGCAGTAAAAAACGGTGAACAATTTTGTCTCGGATTTGATTTTGGGTTTCCTTTCATTTAATTTTAACCCCCACCTCTTTTCTTCATTTGAAATCTCTTTTAATATTCTTTCCTTCATCTCTCTGCTTTTTTCGTCTTTTTTTTTCCTAGGTGTTCAACATTATATTGTTAATTAAAACTTGGATATGAACAAGCATGAAAACTGATCAAAAGTCTACAGGAATACCAACACAACCATATTTCTAATTTGAATACTAAGACTTTTAAACTCTAGGATATTATTCTTCAAGTTTTATACCATTATAAAGGTAACTCCATGCTGTTCTTGATTATCCTGTTTTGAACAGTATATTATGTATTTATATTTTCTGATGTGCTCCTTTCTACTACATTCATTCGATACCTTGCCACTTCTATAACAATTTCAATCATCTTTCCTGCTTCTAGTAATATTCTTAATTGTTCTTGAA